>CAUJGJ010000371.1:3003510-3221010 GCA_963170055.1 Halisarca cf. caerulea
CATAATAATGTCTTTGAGTAGCCTTGGTCTCCATAGTTACGAACAATATGTTAACTTCGATCTGACAAGGGTGACATACATGCAGGTTATGTTTAGTTAAAATGGGAGTGGATTGCATGTGGAATGTTTGTCATATGAGATTGAGGGACCCATACACTTTTGAGCAGATGGTCTTATAGTGCTCATGAAAGGATAGGTTTGACATAATAGTTATCCCTAGGTCACAGATAGACTGTTGTTCTGGGATTAGCTGATGTTCAATAACATATGGAGGGGGAGGAAATGGAGGAGTATCTCATGTAAGAGCATTTGTTAAGGTTATATGTGATATCTTCCAGGTTTTGTACCATTCAGTGACTGTGTTTAAATCATGTTGTAGATCAATAGTATTAGACTGGGAGACGTCCAGGAAGAATTTTGTGTCATCAGCAAAAAGATAAATTGTGGAGTGAGAAACTGCTTGGGCCGGGAAGATCATTGATGTAAATTAGAAATAACAGGGGTCCTAAGGCACTACCCTGGGGTACACCAGATATTACAGGGAGGTATGACGAGGAGGCCTGTCTGGCTTGGACAAATTGGAGTCTGTTGGTGAGGTAATCTTTGAACCATAGCCATAGGGAGCCTGTTATACCAATCCTCCAAAGCTTAAAAAGTAGTTCGCCATGTGGTGGAACTGTATCAAAGAAAGGCCTTGGTGAAGTCAAGGTAGATTGCATCCAGGCAACCACGTGAGTCTAGTAAGTTGTAGACAGTGGAATATATGACAAGAGTAACTGAAGGAGGCATGATCTATTGGATAAAAAGCCAAACTGTTGTGACGTAAGTAAAGGACGAACAAATTGGATGACTTTTCGATGAATGATTGCTTCAAGATTAATGACAGTGCACACAATACAGATGTTAACCTGTAGTTTGAAACTATAGTTGGTGGGGCAGTTTTAAGTATGGGAGTAATTTTGTGGGTCTTCCACTCGCTGGGAATCGAAGAACAGGAGATTCATTGATTGTAGAGGTTTGTCAGAAATGGTAAAAGTGTAGGGGCACAGAGCTTGATTAAGTGGGGGCCAATGTTGTCACAGCCGTATGCTTTGGAGTTATATCGAGTGATGAAATAGCAAGGTGAACTTCTTCAGTGGTAATGTTAATAGTGTGGAGTTGATTTGTTGGTGTTGGAAGTTTATCCATTGGGGGGAGAACAAAATCACTCTTTGTGAGTGTAGAATGAAAGTAATTGCTGAATAATTTGGCTATTCCGAAGGAGGATGATACAGTTGGTCGGAGTTGGCAGCAAACACGGAACAAGGAATGGAGTTATTAGCATATAGAAATTTGATGTAAGTGAACAGCGCTTTCGGATTACTGAGGCTATGAGCTATTAGCCTGTGTTCATATGTCTGTTTGGTTGTTTCCATGAGTGTTTGCAACTCAGCTTCGATCACTGCTTGCGAGTTTGTTTAATTGATAGGGGGTAGGACTAGCCTTGACCTTCTTCTTATAAACTTTTGTGAATCCCTAGATTTCGCGATTTTTGCGAAAAATCTTTCACGAATCACTGTATGCAGTATAGAACAGAGCTAGCATGCTATATAGAAAAGAACTAGCATTCGCAAATTAAAGTTTCCCGAATGCTGTTGACTTAGCAATTTTCGTGAAACTTTATCCGCTTGAAACTTTCACGGTATATGGTATGAGCCCACCTGTCGCACTGTCACAGGCTCTCTCAGTCGCCATACCCCATGCCAATACATGGGCCTGGGTGTATATGCAAATGATTTCCATATATGGGCCCACCTGTCGCACTGTTGCAGGCTCTTATCCCCATGCCAAGACATATGCAAATGATTTCCATATATGGGAGTGCAGGGTCCCCATATCTACATACATGTGTCTCATGCACAGCATGCTATGCTGGGGCCCTGTAGTGTGGGTTCCCATATCTACATGGGCTCCATATGCACAGCATGCTATGTTGAGGGCTTAGACTGAGTAGTGTGGGGTCCCCATATATACATGCTGTCACATGGGTCTCACATACATGTTAAACTGGAGCGCTATATATATACATATATATATATATATATATATATATATATATATATATATATATATATATATATATATATATATATAGTGTGGGGTCCCCATATCTACATGGGTTCCATGTACAACATGTTATGCTGGGGCCCTATATTGTGGGGTCCCCATATCTACATACTGTCACATGGATCTTACATACATGACTGGAGCCCTATATATAGTGTATATATAGACTAAGTCTTTTGTGGTGTGAATTCTTATGTGTTGGAATACCAATTTATATTCCATATTCGCATGCTGGAATGCGAATTTGTGTTCTGAAGTTCCATCCACATTATATTATAGAATACAAATTTGTGCTCTGAAGTACAATAGTGTTGGATTACAAATTTGTGCTCTGAAATACAATTACATTTTGGATTACAAATTTGTGCTCTGATTTGCAATGTAGGATTATAAATTTGTGTTCTGCGTTGGAATACAAATTTGTGCTCTGAAAATGCAATGGTTGGAGTAAAAATTTGTGTTGTCATCCATTGAAACAATCTTCTTCCTCTTGTAGGAGCAATTATAGCCGGAGTAGTCCAAGAAGTGGAATGTCCTGCATTGTATACTCTCCAGAGAGGACACTACAGGTGATATATTAAGAAAAGATGTAGAACATTAATTTTAGTCAGTTTATTGTAACAATACAAATTCTTAACATTGTATGCTCATAATAATTGTCAAATAAAATGTTCAGTGCTAATTATCGTGATCTGATACAAAATTATCAAATCAAAGTATACAAACAGAGATCATGTACAAAGAAATTAGACAATGTCATTGTTGGAAGAATTTGTAAAACCACTCATTGTAAGAATGGGACCGTCATTCCAAGAAGCTGCTTAAATATTATAGTGTATATGAAAATGTTGTAATACCATAGACATTCTATATAATATTATTACATATTAATATTATATAAATTCATACAAACCATGCAATAGTTGGAGTCAAGTTGCTTTGTACTGTCTGCCACCACCCACATAGTAGACTACACAGGGTATTTATAACCGTCCAGGAATAAAATGCAAAAATGGCCGTCTTGAAATAGCAGCACGAATTATCGATCATTTCTACTTAGTTGACAAGATTTTCGCCAAGTTCTTCTTACTGGACGAAAGTTGTATATATTCCGCGCATGTTGGTACTTAACTAGCAATTGTTTCTATTGTTTGAAGAAAGATAGCGAGTTAGGAATACATAGCAGTTTCAGACAAACTTCGCCTTAATTGGTTACACCTTTTGATCCCTCTCAATTCATATGGAACAACATGAAAAGACAGAACAAGTGGTGAGCTATCCGAAAATCATTCCGGGCTATAGGTTATAAACTTCCATAAAAAAGTTATAACCGAAAAACCTGTTTTTCACCCTCCAAACGGCCAAAACTTAGCATAAATGGTCCAATTGCGAGAAACTGCTTGATTGTAGCACTATGCCCGGAACTGCCCTGAGGTCTAACCAAGCGACGTTAATCTTCGCCCTCAACAAAACTGCCATTTTCGTGACGTTTCACGGATACATAGGCATAGCGTCACAAAAGTCGCCTTCTTCCCCCATTTTGTTGATATGTGAAATTTCGTACGTCACCTGAAAGACGCTAAATGACGCATTAAAAACAGCCACTAATTGATGACGTTGAAAACAAGCACCGCCCACAATCGGAACAAGCAACAGACGGTTATAAACACCCTGTGTGAGATGTTCTTCCTCTCCAGTAACTGTAAAAAGAACTTGCATGCTCGCTTCCTGAGAGCATGTTTTTCTGACTTTGTGGAGCCAAGGGCGTATTTGCGTTTAGTAACATAATGAAATATTTGGCTGAATGTAACTCTGCCATCGGATATCTTTAAATCTTCTTTCTGTGTGCCCATGTGCCTATTCACTCGCCAATTTCGCCATTTTACGTACTGTCTCACACTTCATCCTTTTGAGTTGTACCTATTGCTTAAAATTTAAATCATAGCACATCGCTGTATGACAGTGGGGCCTGTCACAAAGTTTTTGGTCCCCCCACGAAAGCGGTCCCCCCAGACCGTTTTCGTCCTTTCGCGTTCACGCAAAAGCTGTCCCCCCTTAACGAAAACTGTCTCCCCATTCATTTGAATGAAAATCATAACGGAATTGAATGCTTCTGGTCTGGCTGCCACGGCCACTTCTCTTTGATAATTTAAGACATCGTAGGAAGCTTCCAGCAGGATGTTTAAAGATTTATACGCTCTATGCACGCCGCGATTGAGCTCAGGGTAGCAAAAGCGCAGCTCAAGTCACTACAGGTAGCTAGCGACCCACAGACTTAAGTTTGACTTCTTTTATTGACTCTGGAGTTGACATCTCGGATTAATGCACATACTTTAATACACGAATAATATTATTGGTATAACCATTTCACATAATAAAAATATATATAAGGCGGTAATCAGTCCCCCCTTCTACATGTACCCAACATTAAGACAGGGGGCAGTTTTGGTCTGCTGCAGGAATCAGTCCCCCTTTAAACATACACCCAACATAAGTACAGGGGGACAGTTTTGGTCTGCTGCAGGAATCAGTCCCCCTTCTACATACACTCAACATAAGTACAGGGGGACAGTTTTGGTCTGCTGCAGGAATCAGTCCTCCTTTGTACATACACCCAACATAAGTACAGGGGGACAGTTTTGGTCTGCTGTAGGAATCAGTCCCCCTTTGTACATACACCCAACATAAGTACAGGGGGACAGTATTGGTCTACTGTAGGAATCAGTCCCCCTTTGTACATGTACATACACCCAACATAATTACAGGGGGACAGTTTTGGTCTGCTGTAGGAATCAGTCCCCCTTTGTACATGCACCCAATATAAGTACAGGGGGACAGTTTTGGTCTGCTGCAGGAATCAGTCCCCCTTTGTACATACACCCAACATAAGTACAGGGGGACAGTTTTGGTCTTCTGTAGGAATCAGTCCCCCTTCTACATACACTCAACATAAGTACAGGGGGACAGTTTTGGTCTGCTGCAGGAATCAGTCCCCCTTCTACATGCACCCATTCACGTGATTTCTTATAATGACTATGACTCACCTCTTCTATTCAATGAAGGAGAATCAAAGTACAACAACAGGATGGCTGCAATGATTGTGGGTTGTGCAAGTGCAAGGAATGGTACCACAGGAGCTGTCTGGGCTTAAAGAATACAGAATGGGCTAGAGTTCGAAAAATTAACAAATGGACTTGTACTTATATTTGTTCAAAGTAGTTGACTAAGTGATCAGTGTATGTGTGTTTGTATGACACTTACTATTATAACTATAATACCTTTTCCCCTTGAAGTTTTTGCACATTTTTTAAATTCCAGTGTAATATAAATTTTCTGTTATTTTGTTCACATTGTACATTTTATAGCAATGTTATTACAATAATTGAATGTGTGTATAATAGAGTACAGTACACTATACATTTACTGGTACAGTAGTTGCAAACAGTTGCCCTCTACACAGTATTGGGATGCAAGAGGGGACACTACATCTTCTGCTCGCATATCTACAACTCCTCCCCTCGCAGTAAAGATTAGACTAAGTGCAGATCTAGAAGGGAAAATGTAGGATACTTTTGCAAATTACACTGTGGCAACTTGTCGTTAGCAAAAAACTGATCAAGCCGCCTGTAGACACTTAAGTAGAGCCAATGCACACTGAGCTGTTTTACATACGCAGAACTTAAGGGATGAGCGTATCTCCCAGTGTTATAAGACCCTTTTCACCTCAACGTCCATAGAAATCCAGTTTCGTGTGGTCGCGCAGACAGGATCAACTTGGGGGACACTTAATAGCTGGGTAGGACCATTAGTGCCTCACCGTTAATGAACGAAAGCGGTCCCCCGGACAGCTTTCACTTCACCGCTAACGCACGAAAACGGTCCGGGGGGACCCTCTTATGGGGGGACGATTATTAACTGCGGGACAGGCCCCATATCTATTTTGGGGCTCCCATATCTATGTAGATTTGGGGATGGGGGTCCTCATATCTATGGGGGGCCCCATATCATTGTGACACTGGGTTTTGCACTAAATCTAATTTTATGGTCTAAATCTGTGGTCGTCTTTTTGGCTTCGCGAAGTGGGGACAACAAAGTAAAGTCAAGTGTTGTAGTGTTAAATAGTCAAATTTAAGAGGCATTGGCATTGAAGATTGTCCCTGGCAGACCAGATTAACTGTACTACAAACTCTCCCACTAATGTACTGTTATGAGCTTCAGGACCTTCTACGTAAATGCCTCAAAGATCCACCAGATAATTTCAACGTCTCCGATTATGTATCCTTTGTAACTACGTAAACCAGAAAGAGGCATTGAAGATTGTCCCAGCATGGCAGGTCTGAAGATTTTCAGATGTCATTTCCTATATAGATTAATTATATAAAGCGTTTGAAACTGTTCCACACCCAGAACTATTGCACAAACTATGGCCGGTGTTTTGGTATCATGGGTCCCCTGTGGCAGTTACTCAAGGACTATAGATATATATCTCAGTAACCGAGTCCACTTTGTCAAAATTGATGATGCATCTTTGAATGTCCTACCTGTACTATCTGGAGTACCACAGGGTAGCATTGTAGGCCTAATTCTTTTTCTAATTTACATCAATGACCTACCTCATTCTATCACAAATTCCTCAGTATACCTATATTGCCAATGATACCAAATTTATCAATGCTTCAAGCAACATCTGGTTGTTACAATCTGATATCAATTCATTACAGTAATGGTGTCTTGAATGGAAAATAAACTCAAACCTCTCCAAATGTGTCTGTCTCCAATTTAGCTTCTTGAATTTGTCACCCGAAAACTATGTCATGCATACTGATTCTACTACATTACAACTGTCATCCCCTCCCTGTCACCGAGATCTAGGAATAATAGTTTGCAACAACCTCTCATGGTGTGCTCAATACAAATCAATGTGTTCATCTGCATATCGCACTGTGAATTTCATCAAACAATTGTTTCAAGCCTCTCCCCATCATATATCTCAAAAAATCCCAGTACATCTCACTTGTTCGATCAAAGTTATCCTACTGCTCACAGTTGTGGAGACCCCACTTCATCAAAGGTTTCAAAATTCTAGAAAATGTTCAGCACCGTTTAACCAAATTCATCTTAAATAACTACACGTCAGACTACAAAGTACGATTAACTGTACTACAACTTCTCCCACTAATGTACTATTATAAGCTTCGGGACCTTCTATATATTTTTCATCAAATGCCTCAAATAGCCACCAGATAATTTCAACGTGTCCGATTGTGTATCCTTTGTAACTACGTCAACCCGAGGTGGAAGGAGCAACTAGTTGATATACAACCACACACATACAACTAGAGCTATATATAGACACTTTTACTTCAATCACATCGTACGATTATGGAACTCCCTGCCCTTCATCAACCTGCATTTACCATTTCACTCTATCAAGAAATATCTCATCAAAATCTTCTACATCATATTCAACGCAAACTTCAATCCTAATTGTACCTGTACTTTTCATGTTGTCTGTCCTTGTTCACAGTGTCATTTTGCCTATCCTTGATTTCATACAATACAGTAAAGTCACTAGCTCCCCACATCCACTTCATTTTCATTGCCTGTCCATCCCTGCTTGTACTTTAATGACCTCATATGACATGCACTTTTAATCTCCCAATTACGATGGCCAATTATGTACCACAGATAGGTTGCATCACAATATGATCACAGACCTTCAGCCGCACCCTTTAAATCAACTCACACACATTACAACATCTCTCATGTACAATATTGCTGGCTGTAAAGCATATAATATTAATAAGGCTACAAAAAGTAAATAATATGTTTCTGGTCTTGGACATCTTCGAAAATTGACCTGGCCACCAGGGTTTTTATTTTTATTTTTTCCAATCTAGTCATTGTTAAAGGCATTAATGTAAATGTATTCCTTATATCTGTGAACAAATGCCATTGATGCTAGCAAGAATGCTGAATTGAAACAAGTTGAAAGATGATACAAACTTATACAGCACAATTAGATAGGGAGTGCATATCTGTATGGAAACAGACAGCCATTAGTCCCACAATAACACAATGGTTGTTCATGTGTTTTGTTGTGTGTGCTTTACTCGGTAGATTACAATATTTTGGTCAGGGTTTGAACCCAGCATATGCATGCTATCTGACTTTTCTTTTAAAAAAGTATTTTTCTTTTTCATCCAAAAATTTTGACCAGGAAGGCCCCGGGGACCAGAAACATAACATTAACTTTGCATGGCCTAATAATAACAAAGTTCCATTGGGTGTTTATATCCGCTTGCAGCCGTTAGGGAATTGGTGCGTGCACCCTAACCCAGAATTAGTAAACTACGTCACGACTAAGGTTGGGGAGCATGGCAAGGAGCTATCCTTTGTGAGAACAATTCAGAGGAAACAAGCCATTATTGAAAGCAGGTTGATGACCGAAGAAATTACGTCTCAAGTCGGTGAATGAGGAAGATTTAAGCGATGGGGTCATTCGGCGCCAATCGGCCATCTCCAAGAACAAGGTGCGTACGGTAGGCGTTGTTGAGCTTAAATCTAAATAGTAAAGTCTCTTTTAGTAACCTAAACATCTTAGAATATAGGATGTATCACTTTATGCAGCCTTCCTAACACCTTGATCTTACCACTGACTAATATTACACTCGATTTTGAACTTCTTGTAGTCCACGATCGTCCTTATGCAAATAAGCAGATACCGGTATGTTGCGAGTAGCCAGGTACGTCAGTCCCCGAAAATGGCCGCGCGAGATTGGGTCGGCTACGCCAGACTAGGCGCCGCCTTAGTGTTCCTTCAAATATTCGGCTTGTTTTCTGTTTGAATACGAGTAAATATTCTAGAAACACCTTTTACCGCATTTACAACATATATACTTAGTATCTTAATCGCTGAAAAGATGATATGAAGGGGATAAGTCGTATGCCGCACGTGTTCTCTGTTATCATATGGAAAAAAGTATAAATACCAAATTCCGGTGGTGAAGATCCAGGATTTTGCTCGCAAAGTAGGTTCAAACGAAAGCACATATTGAAATCTTACTAAATCGAATGTTGCATATTGCAGCTCCATTCCAAGACTTGTTATGTCAAACGTTTTCCTAGCTACAAGATGCTGGAAATAAATGGAACAGGATAATGTAAAAAGTTGCAAGATTCAATCTTGGAGGTTTGGTCCTTTACGAACAACATACTAAAGTTTTAAAGCCAAACTCAGAGATCTCTACCACCGCAATTTTTGTTTAAAGTTTCTTAACCATTGATACTCGACCCTACACTGGGACAGGAAACTACTCAATTTATACGACTAACAGATTATTTTTTATTGTGTGCCATTGTTTGTTGATTTTGAGGCAAAACAAACTGAGGCTAACTAGTTAGTTGGCTTTACCACAAAAGCCAACTAATTTGTTGGCTCTATGGATGGGCCAATAGCAACAATTCACTCAAATATGGTACATTTCTGGGTGGCCAACTTGTTATTGGTACACCAAAGAGAAAACTGCAGCTGAAATGAGGCAATCTTGGCACCCTCCTGTTTTGCCTTTCCTGAGATACATCCCATTTCTGGTTCAAAATCTAAGTAGCTCCAATGAATTGCCCAAGATTTAGCACAGTAACAAGCTTTGTTTACAAATTCTCCAGAATTGTTATGAAAACAGTGAACAAGACAGACATAGTGGAGAATAGATAAAAAATAATTGGACAGGAAAAATATAACCTGCTACGTGTAATGTAGGCAAACATATACAGTACATAATAATTAGTCATGTACGGGAACCATGCTAGGTACATGTCCCTTATGGGTGCTTATTTTTATTTCTTCCTTTTTATTCTTCAGTGAAATAAACTTGGTTAAGGAGTACCATCACTACCTTCGTCAAAGTATTTGTGACTGTTTAATGGGAATTTGGGGTGCTCCCTAGGCCTACATGTAGCGTTACCAGACCACACACAGAAGTTGTCCAATAAACCATGAAATTACGCAAAAACTTTGAAGCACTGGGTTTGTGGAGGGATTTAACTTGCTTACAAATGTAGCACAGTAATCACCTACTGCATCAAATCTTTCTTAATGTCTTACAAAGATGTTGTTTGGGTACAAAAACTTTCCTCAGAGTAGCTAGACCTTCTAGATTTTTTGTATCACTATACTTAGATATCAGGTCTATTGCCTAGACTACGTCACTTAGTGCTCTGAAGTCTCAAAAAGGTCCACTGACATCTCTTAGAGCTTTATCCAAGGACAATATACCACGCTATGCTAAAATTTTGTTCTTAAGTCATTGTTGGTAAGAATATTCGCAATGAATATAATTATACTGCATACCTACGTAGTGATTCTTTGTGGCAATTGTCAAAACTTTACGTCCAAGAACAAAGTCTTGGTAGTAAAGGTATTTATAACCATCCAGGAATAAAATGCAAAAATGCCGTCTTGAAATAGCTTCACAAATTATCAATCGTTTCTACTTAGTTGACAAGATTTTTACCCAGTTCTTCTTACTGGATGAAAGTTGTATATATTACGCACATGTTGGTACTTAACTAGCAATTATTTCTATTGTCTAAAGGAAGATAGCGAGTTAGGAATACATAGCAGTTCAGACAAACTTTGCCTCTGTCGTACCTTTAGATCCCTCCCAATTCACATGAAACAACACGAAAAGACAGAACAAGTGGTGAACTAACCGAAAATCGTTCTGGGCTATAGGTTATAAACTTCCGTAAGAAAGTTATAACCGATAAACCTGTTTTTTCACACTTCAAGCGGTCAAAAGTTAACATAAATGGTCCAATTGTGAGAAACTGCTTGATTGTAGCATTATGCCCGGAACGATTTTCACAAACCGAAACATCTTAACATTCAATCGAAGTTGGATTTGGTGAGATTTGAAGGCATCTAGAGGTCTGACCAAGCGACTTTACCTTCGCCCTCAACAAATTTAAAATCTTACTGTTTGTCGGATATAAAAATTACTTTGTTTAGTTTCTAAGATGTTTGCAATTTTTACTACTTCATGCTCTTCTTAATTTTAAAGTAATGTTTCTAACGTTCTTATTTAATAAAGTACTTTAAATACTTTGCAAATTTAAAATCTTGCTACTGCTTGGATACAAAAATTACTTTGTTTAGTTTGTAAGATGTTTGCAATTTTGACTATTTCATGCTCTTCATAATTATTAAGTAATGTTTCTAATATTCTTATTTCCAAAAGTAGTCTGAATACTTTGCAAATTTAAAATCTTGCTATTTCTCGGATACAAAAATTACTTTGTTTAGTTTGTAAGATGTTTAAAATTGTGACTATTTCATGCTCTTCTTAATTTTAAGTAATGTTTCTAACTTTTTTATTTAAGAAAGTACTTTAAATACTTTGCAAATTTAAAATCTTGCTATTTGTCGGACACAAAAATTACTTTGTTTAGTTTGTAAAATGTTTGCAATTTTGACCATTTCATGCTCTTCTTAGTTTGAAAGTAATGTTTCTGAAGTTTTTATTCCCAAAAGTAGCTTGAATACTTTGCAAATTTAAAATCTTGCTATTTGTCGGATACAAAAATTACTTTATCTAGTTGGTAAGATATGTTCACAATTTTGAATATTTCAGCTAGTCTTCATTTTAAAGTAATGTTTCTAAAGTTCTTATTTAAGAAAGTACTTTATATGCTTTGCAAATTTAAAATCTTGCTATTTGTTCGTTTTAAAAATACTTTGTTCACTTTCTGAGATGTTTGAATTTGACTATTTCATGCTCTTCTTAATTTTAAAGTAATGTTTCTAACGTTCTTATTTCCAAAAGTTGTTTAAATACTTTGCAAATTTAAAATCTTGCTATTTGTTCGTTTTAAAAATACTTTGTTCACTTTCTGAGGTGTTTGAATTTTGACTATTTCATGCTCTTCTTAATTTTAAAGTAATGTTTCTAACGTTCTTATTTCCAAAAGTTGTTTAAATACTTTGCAAATTTAAAATCTTGCTATTTGTTCGTTATAAAAATACTTTGTTCACTTTCTGAGATGTTTGAATTTTGACTATTTCATGCTCTTGTTAATTTTAAAGTAATGTTTCTAACGTTCTTATTTCCAAAAGTTGTTTAAATACTTTGCAAATTTAAAATCTTGCTATTTGTTCGTTTTAAAAATACTTTGTTCACTTTCTGAGATGTTTGAATTTTGACTATTTCATGCTCTTCTTAATTTTAAAGTAATGTTTCTAACGTTCTTATTTCGAAAAGTTGTTTAAATACTTTGCAAATTTAAAATCTTGCTATTTGTTCGTTTTAAAAATACTTTGTTCACTTTCTGAGGTGTTTGAATTTTGACTATTTCATGCTCTTCTTAATTTTAAAGTAATGTTTCTAACGTTCTTATTTCCAAAAGTTGTTTAAATACTTTGCAAATTTAAAATCTTGCTATTTGTTCGTTTTAAAAATACTTTGTTCACTTTCTGAGATGTTTGAATTTTGACTATTTCATGCTCTTCTTAATTTTAAAGTAATGTTTCTAACGTTCTTATTGCCAAAAGTTGTTTAAATACTTTGCAAATTTAAAATCTTGCTATTTGTTCTTTATAAAAATACTTTGTTCACTTTCTGAGATGTTTGAATTTTGACTATTTCATGCTCTTCTTAATTTTAAAGTAATGTTTCTAACGTTCTTATTTCCAAAAGTAGTTTAAATACTTTGCAAATTTAAAATCTTGCTATTTTTTCCTTAGAAAAATACTTTGTTCACTTTCTGCGATGTTTGAATTTTGACTATTTCATGCTCTTCTTAATTTTAAAGTAATGTTTCTAACGTTCTTATTTCTAAAAGTAGTTTAAATTCTTTGCAAATTTAAAATCTTGCTATTTGTTCGTTATAAAAATACTTTGTTCACTTTCTGAGATGTTTGAATTTTGACTATTTCATGCTATTCTTAATTTTAAAGTAATGTTTCTAACGTTCTTATTTCCAAAAGTTGTTTAAATACTTTGCAAATTTAAAATCTTGCTATTTGTTCGTTTTAAAAATACTTTGTTCACTTTCTGAGGTGTTTGAATTTTGACTATTTCATGCTCTTCTTAATTTTATAGTAATGTTTCTAACGTTCTTATTTCCAAAAGTAGTTTAAATACTTTGCAAATTTAAAATCTTGCTATTTGTTCGTTATAAAAATACTTTGTTCACTTTTTGAGATGTTTGAATTTTGACTATTTCATGCTCTTCTTAATTTTAAAGTAATGTTTCTAACGTTCTTATTTCCAAAAGTAGTTTAAATACTTTGCAAATTTAAAATCTTGCTATTTGTTCGTTATAAAAATACTTTGTTCACTTTCTGAGATGTTTGAATTTTGACTATTTCATGCTCTTCTTAATTTTAAAGTAATGTTTCTAACGTTCTTATTTCCAAAAGTTGTTTAAATACTTTGCAAATTTAAAATCTTGCTATTTGTTCGTTTTAAAAATACTTTGTTCACTTTCTGAGGTGTTTGAATTTTGACTATTTCATGCTCTTCTTAATTTTATAGTAATGTTTCTAACGTTCTTATTTCCAAAAGTAGTTTAAATACTTTGCAAATTTAAAATCTTGCTATTTGTTCGTTATAAAAATACTTTGTTCACTTTCTGAGATGTTTGAATTTTGACTATTTCATGCTCTTCTTAATTTTAAAGTAATGTTTCTAACGTTCTTATTTCCAAAAGTAGTTTAAATACTTTGCAAATTTAAAATCTTGCTATTTGTTCGTTATAAAAATACTTTGTTCACTTTCTGAGATGTTTGAATTTTGACTATTTCATGCTCTTCTTAATTTTAAAGTAATGTTTCTAACGTTCTTATTTCTAAAAGTAGTTTAAATTCTTTGCAAATTTAAAATCTTGCTATTTGTTCGTTATAAAAATACTTTGTTCACTTTCTGAGATGTTTGAATTTTGACTATTTCATGCTATTCTTAATTTTAAAGTAATGTTTCTAACGTTCTTATTTCCAAAAGTTGTTTAAATACTTTGCAAATTTAAAATCTTGCTATTTGTTCGTTTTAAAAATACTTTGTTCACTTTCTGAGATGTTTGAATTTTGACTATTTCATGCTCTTCTTAATTTTAAAGTAATGTTTCTAACGTTCTTATTTCCAAAAGTTGTTTAAATACTTTGCAAATTTAAAATCTTGCTATTTGTTCGTTTTAAAAATACTTTGTTCACTTTCTGAGGTGTTTGAATTTTGACTATTTCATGCTCTTCTTAATTTTAAAGTAATGTTTCTAACGTTCTTATTTCCAAAAGTAGTTTAAATACTTTGCAAATTTAAAATCTTGCTATTTGTTCGTTATAAAAATACTTTGTTCACTTTCTGAGATGTTTGAATTTTGACTATTTCATGCTCTTCTTAATTTTAAAGTAATGTTTCTAACGTTCTTATTTCCAAAAGTTGTTTAAATACTTTGCAAATTTAAAATCTTGCTATTTGTTCGTTTTAAAAATACTTTGTTCACTTTCTGAGATGTTTGAATTTTGACTATTTCATGCTCTTCTTAATTTTAAAGTAATGTTTCTAACGTTCTTATTTCCAAAAGTTGTTTAAATACTTTGCAAATTTAAAATCTTGCTATTTGTTCGTTTTAAAAATACTTTGTTCACTTTCTGAGATGTTTGAATTTTGACTATTTCATGCTCTTCTTAATTTTAAAGTAATGTTTCTAACGTTCTTATTTCCAAAAGTAGTTTAAATACTTTGATAATTTAAAATCTTGCTATTTGTTCGTTATAAAAATACTTTGTTCACTTTCTGAGATGTTTGAATTTTGACTATTTCATGCTCTTCTTAATTTTAAAGTAATGTTTCTAACGTTCTTATTTCCAAAAGTTGTTTAAATACTTTGCAAATTTAAAATCTTGCTATTTGTTCGTTTTAAAAATTCTTTGTTCATTTTCTGAGATGCTTGAATTTTGACTATTTCATGCTCTTCTTAATTTTAAAGTAATGTTTCTAACGTTCTTATTTCCAAAAGTTGTTTAAATACTTTGCAAATTTAAAATCTTGCTATTTGTTCGTTTTAAAAATACTTTGTTCACTTTCTGAGGTGTTTGAATTTTGACTATTTCATGCTCTTCTTAATTTTAAAGTAATGTTTCTAACGTTCTTATTTCCAAAAGTTGTTTAAATACTTTGCAAATTTAAAATCTTGCTATTTGTTCGTTATAAAAATACTTTGTTCACTTTCTGAGATGTTTGAATTTTGACTATTTCATGCTCTTCTTAATTTTAAAGTAATGTTTCTAACGTTCTTATTTCCAAAAGTTGTTTAAATACTTTGCAAATTTAAAATCTTGCTATTTGTTCGTTTTAAAAATACTTTGTTCACTTTCTGAGATGTTTGAATTTTGACTATTTCATGCTCTTCTTAATTTTTAAGTAATGTTTCTAACGTTCTTATTTCCAAAAGTTGTTTAAATACTTTGCAAATTTAAAATCTTGCTATTTGTTCGTTTTAAAAATACTTTGTTCACTTTCTGAGATGTTTGAATTTTGACTATTTCATGCTCTTCTTAATTTTAAAGTAATGTTTCTAACGTTCTTATTTCCAAAAGTAGTTTAAATACTTTGATAATTTAAAATCTTGCTATTTGTTCGTTATAAAAATACTTTGTTCACTTTCTGAGATGTTTGAATTTTGACTATTTCATGCTCTTCTTAATTTTAAAGTAATGTTTCTAACGTTCTTATTTCCAAAAGTTGTTTAAATACTTTGCAAATTTAAAATCTTGCTATTTGTTCCTTTTAAAAATACTTTGTTCACTTTCTGAGATGTTTGAATTTTGACTATTTCATGCTCTTCTTAATTTTAAAGTAATGTTTCTAACGTTCTTATTTCCAAAAGTTGTTTAAATACTTTGCAAATTTAAAATCTTGCTATTTGTTCGTTTTAAAAATACTTTGTTCATTTTCTGAGATGCTTGAATTTTGACTATTTCATGCTCTTCTTAATTTTAAAGTAATGTTTCTAACGTTCTTATTTCCAAAAGTTTTTTAAATACTTTGCAAACTTAAAATTTTGCTATTTGTTCGTTATAAAAATACTTTGTTCACTTTCTGAGATGTTTGAATTTTGACTATTTCATGCTCTTCTTAATTTTAAAGTAATGTTTCTAACGTTCTTATTTCCAAAAGTTGTTTAAATACTTTGCAAATTTAAAATCTTGCTATTTGTTCGTTATAAAAATACTTTGTTCACTTTCTGAGATGTTTGAATTTTGACTATTTCATGCTCTTCTTAATTTTAAAGTAATGTTTCTAACGTTCTTATTTCCAAAAGTTGTTTAAATACTTTGCAAACTTAAAATTTTGCTATTTGTTCGTTATAAAAATACTTTGTTCACTTTCTGAGATGTTTGAATTTTGACTATTTCATGCTCTTCTTAATTTTAAAGTAATGTTTCTAACGTTCTTATTTCCAAAAGTTGTTTAAATACTTTGCAAATTTAAAATCTTGCTATTTGTTCGTTATAAAAATACTTTGTTCACTTTCTGAGATGTTTGAATTTTCACTATTTTATGCTCTTCTTAATTTTAAAGTAATGTTTCTAACGTTCTTATTTCCAAAAGTTTTTTAAATACTTTGTAAATTTAAAATCTTGCTATTTGTTCGTTTTAAAAATACTTTGTTCATTTTCTGAGATGCTTGAATTTTGACTATTTCATGCTCTTCTTAATTTTAAAGTAATGTTTCTAACGTTCTTATTTCCAAAAGTTGTTTAAATACTTTGCAAATTTAAAATCTTGCTATTTGTTCGTTATAAAAATACTTTGTTCATTTTCTGAGATGTTTGAATTTTGACTATTTCATGCTCTTCTTAATTTTAAAGTAATGTTTCTAACGTTCTTATTTCCAAAAGTTGTTTAAATACTTTGCAAATTTAAAATCTTGCTATTTGTTCGTTATAAAAATACTTTGTTCACTTTCTGAGATGTTTGAATTTTGACTATTTCATGCTCTTCTTAATTTTAAAGTAATGTTTCTAACGTTCTTATTTCCAAAAGTTGTTTGAATACTTTGCAAATTTAAAATCTTGCTATTTGTTCGTTTTAAAAATACTTTGTTCACTTTCTCAGATGTTTGAATTTTGACTATTTCATGCTCTTCTTAATTTTAAAGTAATGTTTCTAACGTTCTTATTTCCAAAAGTTGTTTAAATACTTTGCAAACTTAAAATTTTGCTATTTGTTCGTTATAAAAATACTTTGTTCACTTTCTGAGATGTTTGAATTTTGACTATTTCATGCTCTTCTTAATTTTAAAGTAATGTTTCTAACGTTCTTATTTCCAAAAGTTGTTTAAATACTTTGCAAATTTAAAATCTTGCTATTTGTTCGTTATAAAAATACTTTGTTCACTTTCTGAGATGTTTGAATTTTGACTATTTCATGCTCTTCTTAATTTTAAAGTAATGTTTCTAACGTTCTTATTTCCAAAAGTTGTTTGAATACTTTGCAAATTTAAAATCTTGCTATTTGTTCGTTATAAAAATACTTTGTTCACTTTCTGAGATGTTTGAATTTTGACTATTTCATGCTCTTCTTAATTTTAAAGTAATGTTTCTAACGTTCTTATTTCCAAAAGTTGTTTGAATACTTTGCAAATTTAAAATCTTGCTATTTGTTCGTTTTAAAAATACTTTGTTCACTTTCTCAGATGTTTGAATTTTGACTATTTCATGCTCTTCTTAATTTTAAAGTAATGTTTCTAACGTTCTCATTTCCAAAAGTTGTTTAAATACTTTGCAAATTTAAAATCTTGCTATTTGTTCGTTTTAAAAATACTTTGTTCACTTTCTCAGATGTTTGAATTTTGACTATTTCATGCTCTTCTTAATTTTAAAGTAATGTTTCTAACGTTCTTATTTCCAAAAGTTGTTTAAATACTTTGCAAATTTAAAATCTTGCTATTTGTTCGTTTTAAAAATACTTTGTTCACTTTCTGAGATGTTTGAATTTTGACTATTTCATGCTCTTCTTAATTTTAAAGTAATGTTTCTAACGTTCTTATTTCCAAAAGTTGTTTAAATACTTTGCAAATTTAAAATCTTGCTATTTGTTCGTTATAAAAATACTTTGTTCACTTTCTGAGATGTTTGAATTTTCACTATTTTATGCTCTTCTTAATTTTAAAGTAATGTTTCTAACGTTCTTATTTCCAAAAGTTTTTTAAATACTTTGTAAATTTAAAATCTTGCTATTTGTTCGTTATAAAAATACTTTGTTCACTTTCTGAGATGTTTGAATTTTGACTATTTCATGCTCTTCTTAATTTTAAAGTAATGTTTCTAACGTTCTTATTTCCAAAAGTTGTTTAAATACTTTGCAAATTTAAAATCTTGCTATTTGTTCGTTATAAAAATACTTTGTTCATTTTCTGAGATGTTTGAATTTTGACTATTTCATGCTCTTCTTAATTTTAAAGTAATGTTTCTAACGTTCTTATTTCCAAAAGTTGTTTAAATACTTTGCAAATTTAAAATCTTGCTATTTGTTCGTTATAAAAATACTTTGTTCACTTTCTGAGATGTTTGAATTTTGACTATTTCATGCTCTTCTTAATTTTAAAGTAATGTTTCTAACGTTCTTATTTCCAAAAGTTGTTTGAATACTTTGCAAATTTAAAATCTTGCTATTTGTTCGTTATAAAAATACTTTGTTCACTTTCTGAGATGTTTGAATTTTGACTATTTCATGCTCTTCTTAATTTTAAAGTAATGTTTCTAACGTTCTTATTTCCAAAAGTTGTTTGAATACTTTGCAAATTTAAAATCTTGCTATTTGTTCGTTTTAAAAATACTTTGTTCACTTTCTCAGATGTTTGAATTTTGACTATTTCATGCTCTTCTTAATTTTAAAGTAATGTTTCTAACGTTCTCATTTCCAAAAGTTGTTTAAATACTTTGCAAATTTAAAATCTTGCTATTTGTTCGTTTTAAAAATACTTTGTTCACTTTCTCAGATGTTTGAATTTTGACTATTTCATGCTCTTCTTAATTTTAAAGTAATGTTTCTAACGTTCTTATTTCCAAAAGTTGTTTAAATACTTTGCAAATTTAAAATCTTGCTATTTGTTCGTTTTAAAAATACTTTGTTCACTTTCTGAGATGTTTGAATTTTGACTATTTCATGCTCTTCTTAATTTTAAAGTAATGTTTCTAACGTTCTTATTTCCAAAAGTTGTTTAAATACTTTGCAAATTTAAAATCTTGCTATTTGTTCGTTATAAAAATACTTTGTTCACTTTCTGAGATGTTTGAATTTTGACTATTTCATGCTCTTCTTAATTTTAAAGTAATGTTTCTAACGTTCTTATTTCCAAAAATAGTTTAAATACTTTGCAAATTTAAAATCTTGCTATTTGTTCGTTATAAAAATACTTTGTTCACTTTCTGAGATGTTTGAATTTTGACTATTTCATGCTCTTCTTAATTTTAAAGTAATGTTTCTAACGTTCTTATATCCAAAAGTTGTTTAAATACTTTGCAAATTTAAAATCTTGCTATTTGTTCGTTTTAAAAATACTTTGTTCACTTTCTCAGATGTTTGAATTTTGACTATTTCATGCTCTTCTTAATTTTAAAGTAATGTTTCTAACGTTCTTATTTCCAAAAATAGTTTAAATACTTTGCAAATTTAAAATCTTGCTATTTGTTCTTTATAAAAATACTTTGTTCACCTTCTGAGATGTTTGAATTTTGACTATTTCATGCTCTTCTTAATTTTAAAGTAATGTTTCTAACGTTCTTATTTCCAAAAGTTGTTTAAATACTTTGCAAATTTAAAATCTTGCTATTTGTTCGTTTTAAAAATACTTTGTTCACTTTCTGAGATGTTTGAATTTTGACTATTTCATGCTCTTCTTAATTTTAAAGTAATGTTTCTAACGTTCTTATTTCCAAAAGTTATTTAAATACTTTGCAAATTTAAAATCTTGCTATTTGTTCGTTTTAAAAATACTTTGTTCACTTTCTGAGATGTTTGAATTTTGACTATTTCATGCTCTTCTTAATTTTAAAGTAATGTTTCTAACGTTCTTATTTCCAAAAGTTGTTTAAATACTTTGCAAATTTAAAATCTTGCTGTTTGTTCTTTATAAAAATACTTTGTTCACCTTCTGAGATGTTTGAATTTTGACTATTTCATGCTCTTCTTAATTTTAAAGTAATGTTTCTAACGTTCTTATTTCCAAAAGTTGTTTAAATACTTTGCAAATTTAAAATATTGCTATTTGTTCGTTTTAAAAATACTTTGTTCACTTTCTGAGGTGTTTGAATTTTGACTATTTCATGCTCTTCTTAATTTTAAAGTAATGTTTCTAACGTTCTTATTTCCAAAAATAGTTTAAATACTTTGCAAATTTAAAATCTTGCTATTTGTTCTTTATAAAAATACTTTGTTCACCTTCTGAGATGTTTGAATTTTGACTATTTCATGCTCTTCTTAATTTTAAAGTAATGTTTCTAACGTTCTTATTTCCAAAAGTTGTTTAAATACTTTGCAAATTTAAAATCTTGCTATTTGTTCGTTTTAAAAATACTTTGTTCACTTTCTGAGATGTTTGAATTTTGACTATTTCATGCTCTTCTTAATTTTAAAGTAATGTTTCTAACGTTCTTATTTCCAAAAGTTGTTTAAATACTTTGCAAATTTAAAATCTTGCTATTTGTTCGTTTTAAAAATACTTTGTTCACTTTCTGCGATGTTTGAATTTTGACTATTTCATGCTCTTCTTAATTTTAAAGTAATGTTTCTAACGTTCTTATTTCCAAAAGTTGTTTAAATACTTTGCAAACTTAAAATTTTGCTATTTGTTCGTTATAAAAATACTTTGTTCACTTTCTGAGATGTTTGAATTTTGACTATTTCATGCTCTTCTTAATTTTAAAGTAAAGTTTCTAACGTTCTTATTTCCAAAAGTTGTTTAAATACTTTGCAAATTTAAAATCTTGCTATTTGTTCGTTATAAAAATACTTTGTTCATTTTCTGAGATGTTTGAATTTTGACTATTTCATGCTCTTCTTAATTTTAAAGTAATGTTTCTAACGTTCTTATTTCCAAAAGTTGTTTAAATACTTTGTAAATTTAAAATCTTGCTATTTGTTCGTTATAAAAATACTTTGTTCACTTTCTGAGATGTTTGAATTTTGACTATTTCATGCTCTTCTTAATTTTAAAGTAATGTTTCTAACGTTCTTATTTCCAAAAGTTGTTTAAATACTTTGCAAATTTAAAATCTTGCTATTTGTTCGTTTTAAAAATACTTTGTTCACTTTCTGAGATGTTTGAATTTTGACTATTTCATGCTCTTCTTAATTTTAAAGTAATGTTTCTAACGTTCTTATTTCCAAAAATAGTTTAAATACTTTGCAAATTTAAAATCTTGCTATTTGTTCTTTATAAAAATACTTTGTTCACTTTCTGAGATGTTTGAATTTTGACTATTTCATGCTCTTCTTAATTTTAAAGTAATGTTTCTAACGTTCTTATTTCCAAAAATAGTTTAAATACTTTTCAAATTTAAAATCTTGCTATTTGTTCTTTATAAAAATACTTTGTTCACTTTCTGAGATGTTTGAATTTTGACTATTTCATGCTCTTCTTAATTTTAAAGTAATGTTTCTAACGTTCTTATTTCCAAAAATAGTTTAAATACTTTGCAAATTTAAAATCTTGCTATTTGTTCGTTATAAAAATACTTTGTTCACTTTCTGAGATGTTTGAATTTTGACTATTTCATGCTCTTCTTAATTTTAAAGTAATGTTTCTAACGTTCTTATATCCAAAAGTTGTTTAAATACTTTGCAAATTTAAAATCTTGCTATTTGTTCGTTTTAAAAATACTTTGTTCACTTTCTGAGATGTTTGAATTTTGACTATTTCATGCTCTTCTTAATTTTAAAGTAATGTTTCTAACGTTCTTATTTCCAAAAATAGTTTAAATACTTTGCAAATTTAAAATCTTGCTATTTGTTCTTTATAAAAATACTTTGTTCACCTTCTGAGATGTTTGAATTTTGACTATTTCATGCTCTTCTTAATTTTAAAGTAATGTTTCTAACGTTCTTATTTCCAAAAGTTGTTTAAATACTTTGCAAATTTAAAATCTTGCTATTTGTTCGTTTTAAAAATACTTTATTCACTTTCTGAGATGTTTGAATTTTGACTATTTCATGCTCTTCTTAATTTTAAAGTAATGTTTCTAACGTTCTTATTTCCAAAAGTTATTTAAATACTTTGCAAATTTAAAATCTTGCTATTTGTTCGTTTTAAAAATACTTTGTTCACTTTCTGAGATGTTTGAATTTTGACTATTTCATGCTCTTCTTAATTTTAAAGTAATGTTTCTAACGTTCTTATTTCCAAAAGTTGTTTAAATACTTTGCAAATTTAAAATCTTGCTGTTTGTTCTTTATAAAAATACTTTGTTCACCTTCTGAGATGTTTGAATTTTGACTATTTCATGCTCTTCTTAATTTTAAAGTAATGTTTCTAACGTTCTTATTTCCAAAAGTTGTTTAAATACTTTGCAAATTTAAAATATTGCTATTTGTTCGTTTTAAAAATACTTTGTTCACTTTCTGAGGTGTTTGAATTTTGACTATTTCATGCTCTTCTTAATTTTAAAGTAATGTTTCTAACGTTCTTATTTCCAAAAATAGTTTAAATACTTTGCAAATTTAAAATCTTGCTATTTGTTCTTTATAAAAATACTTTGTTCACCTTCTGAGATGTTTGAATTTTGACTATTTCATGCTCTTCTTAATTTTAAAGTAATGTTTCTAACGTTCTTATTTCCAAAAGTTGTTTAAATACTTTGCAAATTTAAAATCTTGCTATTTGTTCGTTTTAAAAATACTTTGTTCACTTTCTGAGATGTTTGAATTTTGACTATTTCATGCTCTTCTTAATTTTAAAGTAATGTTTCTAACGTTCTTATTTCCAAAAGTTGTTTAAATACTTTGCAAATTTAAAATCTTGCTATTTGTTCGTTTTAAAAATACTTTGTTCACTTTCTGAGATGTTTGAATTTTGACTATTTCATGCTCTTCTTAATTTTAAAGTAATGTTTCTAACGTTCTTATTTCCAAAAGTTGTTTAAATACTTTGCAAATTTAAAATCTTGCTATTTGTTCGTTTTAAAAATACTTTGTTCACTTTCTGAGATGTTTGAATTTTGACTATTTCATGCTCTTCTTAATTTTAAAGTAATGTTTCTAACGTTCTTATTTCCAAAAGTTGTTTAAATACTTTGCAAATTTAAAATCTTGCTATTTGTTCGTTTTAAAAATACTTTGTTCACTTTCTGCGATGTTTGAATTTTGACTATTTCATGCTCTTCTTAATTTTAAAGTAATGTTTCTAACGTTCTTATTTCCAAAAGTTGTTTAAATACTTTGCAAACTTAAAATTTTGCTATTTGTTCGTTATAAAAATACTTTGTTCACTTTCTGAGATGTTTGAATTTTGACTATTTCATGCTCTTCTTAATTTTAAAGTAATGTTTCTAACGTTCTTATTTCCAAAAGTTGTTTAAATACTTTGCAAATTTAAAATCTTGCTATTTGTTCGTTATAAAAATACTTTGTTCATTTTCTGAGATGTTTGAATTTTGACTATTTCATGCTCTTCTTAATTTTAAAGTAATGTTTCTAACGTTCTTATTTCCAAAAGTTGTTTAAATACTTTGTAAATTTAAAATCTTGCTATTTGTTCGTTATAAAAATACTTTGTTCACTTTCTGAGATGTTTGAATTTTGACTATTTCATGCTCTTCTTAATTTTAAAGTAATGTTTCTAACGTTCTTATTTCCAAAAGTAGTTTAAATACTTTGCAAATTTAAAATCTTGCTATTTGTTCGTTTTAAAAATACTTTGTTCACTTTCTCAGATGTTTGAATATTGACTATTTCATGCTCTTCTTAATTTTAAAGTAATGTTTCTAACGTTCTTATTTCCAAAAATAGTTTAAATACTTTGCAAATTTAAAATCTTGCTATTTGTTCGTTATAAAAATACTTTGTTCACTTTCTGAGATGTTTGAATTTTGACTATTTCATGCTCTTCTTAATTTTAAAGTAATGTTTCTAACGTTCTTATTTCCAAAAATAGTTTAAATACTTTGCAAATTTAAAATCTTGCTATTTGTTCTTTATAAAAATACTTTGTTCACCTTCTGAGATGTTTGAATTTTGACTATTTCATGCTCTTCTTAATTTTAAAGTAATGTTTCTAACGTTCTTATTTCCAAAAGTTGTTTAAATACTTTGCAAATTTAAAATCTTGTCATTTGTTCGTTTTAAAAATACTTTGTTCACTTTCTGAGATGTTTGAATTTTGACTATTTCATGCTCTTCTTAATTTTAAAGTAATGTTTCTAACGTTCTTATTTCCAAAAGTTGTTTAAATACTTTGCAAATTTAAAATCTTGCTATTTGTTCGTTATAAAAATACTTTGTTCACTTTCTGAGATGTTTGAATTTTGACTATTTCATGCTCTTCTTAATTTTAAAGTAATGTTTCTAACGTTCTTATTTTCAAAAGTTGTTTAAATACTTTGCAAATTTAAAATCTTGCTATTTGTTCGTTTTAAAAGTACTTTGTTCACTTTCTGAGATGTTTGAATTTTGACTATTTCATGCTCTTCTTAATTTTAAAGTAATGTTTCTAACGTTCTTATTTCCAAAAGTTGTTTAAATACTTTGCAAATTTAAAATCTTGCTATTTGTTCGTTTTAAAAATACTTTGTTCACTTTCTCAGATGTTTGAATTTTGACTATTTCATGCTCTTCTTAATTTTAAAGTAATGTTTCTAACGTTCTTATTTCCAAAAGTTGTTTAAATACTTTGCAAATTTAAAATCTTGCTATTTGTTCGTTTTAAAAATACTTTGTTCACTTTCTGAGATGTTTGAATTTTGACTATTTCATGCTCTTCTTAATTTTAAAGTAATGTTTCTAACGTTCTTATTTCCAAAAGTTGTTTAAATACTTTGCAAATTTAAAATCTTGCTATTTGTTCGTTATAAAAATACTTTGTTCACTTTCTGAGATGTTTGAATTTTGACTATTTCATGCTCTTCTTAATTTTAAAGTAATGTTTCTAACGTTCTTATTTTCAAAAGTTGTTTAAATACTTTGCAAATTTAAAATCTTGCTATTTGTTCGTTTTAAAAGTACTTTGTTCACTTTCTGAGATGTTTGAATTTTGACTATTTCATGCTCTTCTTAATTTTAAAGTAATGTTTCTAACGTTCTTATTTCCAAAAGTTGTTTAAATACTTTGCAAATTTAAAATCTTGCTATTTGTTCGTTTTAAAAATACTTTGTTCACTTTCTCAGATGTTTGAATTTTGACTATTTCATGCTCTTCTTAATTTTAAAGTAATGTTTCTAACGTTCTTATTTCCAAAAGTTGTTTAAATACTTTGCAAATTTAAAATCTTGCTATTTGTTCGTTTTAAAAATACTTTGTTCACTTTCTGAGATGTTTGAATTTTGACTATTTCATGCTCTTCTTAATTTTAAAGTAATGTTTCTAACGTTCTTATTTCCAAAAGTTGTTTAAATACTTTGCAAATTTAAAATCTTGCTATTTGTTCGTTATAAAAATACTTTGTTCACTTTCTGAGATGTTTGAATTTTGACTATTTCATGCTCTTCTTAATTTTAAAGTAATGTTTCTAACGTTCTTATTTCCAAAAATAGTTTAAATACTTTGCAAATTTAAAATCTTGCTATTTGTTCGTTTTAAAAATACTTTGTTCACTTTCTGCGATGTTTGAATTTTGACTATTTCATGCTCTTCTTAATTTTAAAGTAATGTTTCTAACGTTCTTATTTCCAAAAGTTGTTTAAATACTTTGCAAACTTAAAATTTTGCTATTTGTTCGTTATAAAAATACTTTGTTCACTTTCTGAGATGTTTGAATTTTGACTATTTCATGCTCTTCTTAATTTTAAAGTAATGTTTCTAACGTTCTTATTTCCAAAAGTTGTTTAAATACTTTGCAAATTTAAAATCTTGCTATTTGTTCGTTATAAAAATACTTTGTTCATTTTCTGAGATGTTTGAATTTTGACTATTTCATGCTCTTCTTAATTTTAAAGTAATGTTTCTAACGTTCTTATTTCCAAAAGTTGTTTAAATACTTTGCAAATTTAAAATCTTGCTATTTGTTCGTTTTAAAAATACTTTGTTCACTTTCTGAGATGTTTGAATTTTGACTATTTCATGCTCTTCTTAATTTTAAAGTAATGTTTCTAACGTTCTTATTTCCAAAAGTTGTTTAAATACTTTGCAAATTTAAAATCTTGCTATTTGTTCTTTATAAAAATACTTTGTTCACTTTCTGAGATGTTTGAATTTTGACTATTTCATGCTCTTCTTAATTTTAAAGTAATGTTTCTAACGTTCTTATTTCCAAAAATAGTTTAAATACTTTGCAAATTTAAAATCTTGCTATTTGTTCTTTATAAAAATACTTTGTTCACCTTCTGAGATGTTTGAATTTTGACTATTTCATGCTCTTCTTAATTTTAAAGTAATGTTTCTAACGTTCTTATTTCCAAAAGTTGTTTAAATACTTTGCAAATTTAAAATCTTGCTATTTGTTCGTTTTAAAAATACTTTGTTCACTTTCTCAGATGTTTGAATTTTGACTATTTCATGCTCTTCTTAATTTTAAAGTAATGTTTCTAACGTTCTTATTTCCAAAAGTTGTTTAAATACTTTGCAAATTTAAAATCTTGCTATTTGTTCGTTTTAAAAATACTTTGTTCACTTTCTGAGATGTTTGAATTTTGACTATTTCATGCTCTTCTTAATTTTAAAGTAATGTTTCTAACGTTCTTATTTCCAAAAGTTGTTTAAATACTTTGCAAATTTAAAATCTTGCTATTTGTTCGTTTTAAAAATACTTTGTTCACTTTCTGAGATGTTTGAATTTTGACTATTTCATGCTCTTCTTAATTTTAAAGTAATGTTTCTAACGTTCTTATTTCCAAAAGTAGTTTAAATACTTTGCAAATTTAAAATCTTGCTATTTGTTCGTTTTAAAAATACTTTGTTCACTTTCTGAGATGTTTGAATTTTGACTATTTCATGCTCTTCTTAATTTTAAAGTAATGTTTCTAACGTTCTTATTTCAAAAAGTTGTTTAAATACTTTGCAAATTTAAAATCTTGCTATTTGTTCGTTTTAAAAATACTTTGTTCACTTTCTGAGATGTTTGAATTTTGACTATTTCATGCTCTTCTTAATTTTAAAGTAATGTTTCTAACGTTCTTATTTCCAAAAGTTGTTTAAATACTTTGCAAATTTAAAATCTTGCTATTTGTTCGTTTTAAAAATACTTTGTTCACTTTCTGAGATGTTTGAATTTTGACTATTTCATGCTCTTCTTAATTTTAAAGTAATGTTTCTAACGTTCTTATTTCCAAAAGTTGTTTAAATACTTTGCAAATTTAAAATCTTGCTATTTGTTCGTTTTAAAAATACTTTGTTCACTTTCTGAGATGTTTGAATTTTGACTATTTCATGCTCTTCTTAATTTTAAAGTAATGTTTCTAACGTTCTTATTTCCAAAAATAGTTTAAATACTTTGCAAATTTAAAATCTTGCTATTTGTTCGTTTTAAAAATACTTTGTTCACTTTCTGAGATGTTTGAATTTTGACTATTTCATGCTCTTCTTAATTTTAAAGTAATGTTTCTAACGTTCTTATTTCCAAAAGTAGTTTAAATACTTTGCAAATTTAAAATCTTGCTATTTGTTCGTTTTAAAAATACTTTGTTCACTTTCTGAGATGTTTGAATTTTGACTATTTCATGCTCTTCTTAATTTTAAAGTAATGTTTCTAACGTTCTTATTTCCAAAAGTTGTTTAAATACTTTGCAAATTTAAAATCTTGCTATTTGTTCGTTTTAAAAATACTTTGTTCACTTTCTGAGATGTTTGAATTTTGACTATTTCATGCTCTTCTTAATTTTAAAGTAATGTTTCTAACGTTCTTATTTCCAAAAGTTGTTTAAATACTTTGCAAATTTAAAATCTTGCTATTTGTTCGTTTTAAAAATACTTTGTTCACTTTCTGAGATGTTTGAATTTTGACTATTTCATGCTCTTCTTAATTTTAAAGTAATGTTTCTAACGTTCTTATTTCCAAAAGTTGTTTAAATACTTTGCAAATTTAAAATCTTGCTATTTGTTCGTTTTAAAAATACTTTGTTCACTTTCTGAGATGTTTGAATTTTGACTATTTCATGCTCTTCTTAATTTTAAAGTAATGTTTCTAACGTTCTTATTTCCAAAAGTTGTTTAAATACTTTGCAAATTTAAAATCTTGCTATTTGTTCGTTTTAAAAATACTTTGTTCACTTTCTGAGATGTTTGAATTTTGACTATTTCATGCTCTTCTTAATTTTAAAGTAATGTTTCTAACGTTCTTATTTCCAAAAGTTGTTTAAATACTTTGCAAATTTAAAATCTTGCTATTTGTTCGTTATAAAAATACTTTGTTCACTTTCTGAGATGTTTGAATTTTGACTATTTCATGCTCTTCTTAATTTTAAAGTAATGTTTCTAACGTTCTTATTTCCAAAAGTTGTTTAAATACTTTGCAAATTTAAAATCTTGCTATTTGTTCGTTTTAAAAATACTTTGTTCATTTTCTGAGATGCTTGAATTTTGACTATTTCATGCTCTTCTTAATTTTAAAGTAATGTTTCTAACGTTCTTATTTCGAAAAGTTGTTTAAGTACTTTGCAAATTTAAAATCTTGCTATTTGTTCGTTATAAAAATACTTTGTTCACTTTCTGAGATGTTTGAATTTTGACTATTTCATGCTCTTCTTAATTTTAAAGTAATGTTTCTAACGTTCTTATTTCCAAAAGTTGTTTAAATACTTTGCAAATTTAAAATCTTGCTATTTGTTCGTTTTAAAAATACTTTGTTCACTTTCTGAGATGTTTGAATTTTGACTATTTCATGCTCTTCTTAATTTTAAAGTAATGTTTCTAACGTTCTTATTTCCAAAAGTTGTTTAAATACTTTGCAAATTTAAAATCTTGCTATTTGTTCGTTTTAAAAATACTTTGTTCACTTTCTGAGATGTTTGAATTTTGACTATTTCATGCTCTTCTTAATTTTAAAGTAATGTTTCTAACGTTCTTATTTCCAAAAGTAGTTTAAATACTTTGCAAATTTAAAATCTTGCTATTTGTTCGTTTTAAAAATACTTTGTTCACTTTCTGAGATGTTTGAATTTTGACTATTTCATGCTCTTCTTAATTTTAAAGTAATGTTTCTAACGTTCTTATTTCAAAAAGTTGTTTAAATACTTTGCAAATTTAAAATCTTGCTATTTGTTCGTTTTAAAAATACTTTGTTCACTTTCTGAGATGTTTGAATTTTGACTATTTCATGCTCTTCTTAATTTTAAAGTAATGTTTCTAACGTTCTTATTTCCAAAAGTTGTTTAAATACTTTGCAAATTTAAAATCTTGCTATTTGTTCGTTTTAAAAATACTTTGTTCACTTTCTGAGATGTTTGAATTTTGACTATTTCATGCTCTTCTTAATTTTAAAGTAATGTTTCTAACGTTCTTATTTCCAAAAGTTGTTTAAATACTTTGCAAATTTAAAATCTTGCTATTTGTTCGTTTTAAAAATACTTTGTTCACTTTCTGAGATGTTTGAATTTTGACTATTTCATGCTCTTCTTAATTTTAAAGTAATGTTTCTAACGTTCTTATTTCCAAAAATAGTTTAAATACTTTGCAAATTTAAAATCTTGCTATTTGTTCGTTTTAAAAATACTTTGTTCACTTTCTGAGATGTTTGAATTTTGACTATTTCATGCTCTTCTTAATTTTAAAGTAATGTTTCTAACGTTCTTATTTCCAAAAGTAGTTTAAATACTTTGCAAATTTAAAATCTTGCTATTTGTTCGTTTTAAAAATACTTTGTTCACTTTCTGAGATGTTTGAATTTTGACTATTTCATGCTCTTCTTAATTTTAAAGTAATGTTTCTAACGTTCTTATTTCCAAAAGTTGTTTAAATACTTTGCAAATTTAAAATCTTGCTATTTGTTCGTTTTAAAAATACTTTGTTCACTTTCTGAGATGTTTGAATTTTGACTATTTCATGCTCTTCTTACTTTTAAAGTAATGTTTCTAACGTTCTTATTTCCAAAAGTTGTTTAAATACTTTGCAAATTTAAAATCTTGCTATTTGTTCGTTTTAAAAATACTTTGTTCACTTTCTGAGATGTTTGAATTTTGACTATTTCATGCTCTTCTTAATTTTAAAGTAATGTTTCTAACGTTCTTATTTCCAAAAGTTGTTTAAATACTTTGCAAATTTAAAATCTTGCTATTTGTTCGTTTTAAAAATACTTTGTTCACTTTCTGAGATGTTTGAATTTTGACTATTTCATGCTCTTCTTAATTTTAAAGTAATGTTTCTAACGTTCTTATTTCCAAAAGTTGTTTAAATACTTTGCAAATTTAAAATCTTGCTATTTGTTCGTTTTAAAAATACTTTGTTCACTTTCTGAGATGTTTGAATTTTGACTATTTCATGCTCTTCTTAATTTTAAAGTAATGTTTCTAACGTTCTTATTTCCAAAAGTTGTTTAAATACTTTGCAAATTTAAAATCTTGCTATTTGTTCGTTATAAAAATACTTTGTTCACTTTCTGAGATGTTTGAATTTTGACTATTTCATGCTCTTCTTAATTTTAAAGTAATGTTTCTAACGTTCTTATTTCCAAAAGTTGTTTAAATACTTTGCAAATTTAAAATCTTGCTATTTGTTCGTTTTAAAAATACTTTGTTCATTTTCTGAGATGCTTGAATTTTGACTATTTCATGCTCTTCTTAATTTTAAAGTAATGTTTCTAACGTTCTTATTTCGAAAAGTTGTTTAAGTACTTTGCAAATTTAAAATCTTGCTATTTGTTCGTTATAAAAATACTTTGTTCACTTTCTGAGATGTTTGAATTTTGACTATTTCATGCTCTTCTTAATTTTAAAGTAATGTTTCTAACGTTCTTATTTCCAAAAGTTGTTTAAATACTTTGCAAATTTAAAATCTTGCTATTTGTTCGTTTTAAAAATACTTTGTTCACTTTCTGCGATGTTTGAATTTTGACTATTTCATGCTCTTCTTAATTTTAAAGTAATGTTTCTAACGTTCTTATTTCCAAAAGTTGTTTAAATACTTTGCAAATTTAAAATCTTGCTATTTGTTCGTTTTAAAAATACTTTGTTCACTTTCTGAGATGTTTGAATTTTGACTATTTCATGCTCTTCTTAATTTTAAAGTAATGTTTCTAACGTTCTTATTTCCAAAAGTTGTTTAAATACTTTGCAAATTTAAAATCTTGCTATTTGTTCGTTATAAAAATACTTTGTTCACTTTCTGAGATGTTTGAATTTTGACTATTTCATGCTCTTCTTAATTTTAAAGTAATGTTTCTAACGTTCTTATTTCCAAAAGTTGTTTAAATACTTTGCAAATTTAAAATCTTGCTATTTGTTCGTTTTAAGAATACTTTGTTTATTTTCTGAGATGCTTGAATTTTGACTATTTCATGCTCTTCTTAATTTTAAAGTAATGTTTCTAACGTTCTTATTTCGAAAAGTTGTTTAAGTACTTTGCAAATTTGAAATCTTGCTATTTGTTCGTTATAAAAATACTTTGTTCACTTTCTGAGATGTTTGAATTTTGACTATTTCATGCTCTTCTTAATTTTAAAGTAATGTTTCTAACGTTCTTATTTCCAAAAGTTGTTTAAATACTTTGCAAATTTAAAATCTTGCTATTTGTTCGTTTTAAAAATACTTTGTTCACTTTCTGAGATGTTTGAATTTTGACTATTTCATGCTCTTCTTAATTTTAAAGTAATGTTTCTAACGTTCTTATTTCCAAAAGTTGTTTAAATACTTTGCAAATTTAAAATCTTGCTATTTGTTCGTTTTAAAAATACTTTGTTCACTTTCTGAGATGTTTGAATTTTGACTATTTCATGCTCTTCTTAATTTTAAAGTAATGTTTCTAACGTTCTTATTTCCAAAAGTTGTTTAAATACTTTGCAAATTTAAAATCTTGCTATTTGTTCGTTTTAAAAATACTTTGTTCACTTTCTGAGATGTTTGAATTTTGACTATTTCATGCTCTTCTTAATTTTAAAGTAATGTTTCTAACGTTCTTATTTCCAAAAGTTGTTTAAATACTTTGCAAATTTAAAATCTTGCTATTTGTTCGTTTTAAAAATACTTTGTTCACTTTCTGAGATGTTTGAATTTTGACTATTTCATGCTCTTCTTAATTTTAAAGTAATGTTTCTAACGTTCTTATTTCCAAAAGTAGTTTAAATACTTTGCAAATTTAAAATCTTGCTATTTGTTCGTTATAAAAATACTTTGTTCACTTTCTGAGATGTTTGAATTTTGACTATTTCATGCTCTTCTTAATTTTAAAGTAATGTTTCTAACGTTCTTATTTCCAAAAGTAGTTTAAATACTTTGCAAATTTAAAATCTTGCTATTTGTTCGTTTTAAAAATACTTTGTTCACTTTCTGAGATGTTTGAATTTTGACTATTTCATGCTCTTCTTAATTTTAAAGTAATGTTTCTAACGTTCTTATTTCCAAAAATAGTTTAAATACTTTGCAAATTTAAAATCTTGCTATTTGTTCTTTATAAAAATACTTTGTTCACCTTCTGAGATGTTTGAATTTTGACTATTTCATGCTCTTCTTAATTTTAAAGTAATGTTTCTAACGTTCTTATTTCCAAAAGTTGTTTAAATACTTTGCAAATTTAAAATCTTGCTATTTGTTCGTTTTAAAAATACTTTGTTCACTTTCTGAGATGTTTGAATTTTGACTATTTCATGCTCTTCTTAATTTTAAAGTAATGTTTCTAACGTTCTTATTTCCAAAAGTTGTTTAAATACTTTGCAAATTTAAAATCTTGCTATTTGTTCGTTTTAAAAATACTTTGTTCACTTTCTGAGATGTTTGAATTTTGACTATTTCATGCTCTTCTTAATTTTAAAGTAATGTTTCTAACGTTCTTATTTCCAAAAATAGTTTAAATACTTTGCAAATTTAAAATCTTGCTATTTGTTCTTTATAAAAATACTTTGTTCACCTTCTGAGATGTTTGAATTTTGACTATTTCATGCTCTTCTTAATTTTAAAGTAATGTTTCTAACGTTCTTATTTCCAAAAGTTGTTTAAATACTTTGCAAATTTAAAATCTTGCTATTTGTTCGTTTTAAAAATACTTTGTTCACTTTCTGAGATGTTTGAATTTTGACTATTTCATGCTCTTCTTAATTTTAAAGTAATGTTTCTAACGTTCTTATTTCCAAAAGTTGTTTAAATACTTTGCAAATTTAAAATCTTGCTATTTGTTCGTTTTAAAAATACTTTGTTCACTTTCTGAGATGTTTGAATTTTGACTATTTCATGCTCTTCTTAATTTTAAAGTAATGTTTCTAACGTTCTTATTTCCAAAAATAGTTTAAATACTTTGCAAATTTAAAATCTTGCTATTTGTTCCTTATAAAAATACTTTGTTCACTTTCTGAGATGTTTGAATTTTGACTATTTCATGCTCTTCTTAATTTTAAAGTAATGTTTCTAACGTTCTTATATCCAAAAGTTGTTTAAATACTTTGCAAATTTAAAATCTTGCTATTTGTTCGTTATAAAAATACTTTGTTCACTTTCTCAGATGTTTGAATTTTGACTATTTCATGCTCTTCTTAATTTTAAAGTAATGTTTCTAACGTTCTTATTTCCAAAAATAGTTTAAATACTTTGCAAATTTAAAATCTTGCTATTTGTTCTTTATAAAAATACTTTGTTCACCTTCTGAGATGTTTGAATTTTGACTATTTCATGCTCTTCTTAATTTTAAAGTAATGTTTCTAACGTTCTTATTTCCAAAAGTTGTTTAAATACTTTGCAAATTTAAAATCTTGCTATTTGTTCGTTTTAAAAATACTTTGTTCACTTTCTGAGATGTTTGAATTTTGACTATTTCATGCTCTTCTTAATTTTAAAGTAATGTTTCTAACGTTCTTATTTCCAAAAGTTGTTTAAATACTTTGCAAATTTAAAATCTTGCTATTTGTTCGTTTTAAAAATACTTTGTTCACTTTCTGAGATGTTTGAATTTTGACTATTTCATGCTCTTCTTAATTTTAAAGTAATGTTTCTAACGTTCTTATTTCCAAAAATAGTTTAAATACTTTGCAAATTTAAAATCTTGCTATTTGTTCCTTATAAAAATACTTTGTTCACTTTCTGAGATGTTTGAATTTTGACTATTTCATGCTCTTCTTAATTTTAAAGTAATGTTTCTAACGTTCTTATATCCAAAAGTTGTTTAAATACTTTGCAAATTTAAAATCTTGCTATTTGTTCGTTATAAAAATACTTTGTTCACTTTCTCAGATGTTTGAATTTTGACTATTTCATGCTCTTCTTAATTTTAAAGTAATGTTTCTAACGTTCTTATTTCCAAAAATAGTTTAAATACTTTGCAAATTTAAAATCTTGCTATTTGTTCTTTATAAAAATACTTTGTTCACCTTCTGAGATGTTTGAATTTTGACTATTTCATGCTCTTCTTAATTTTAAAGTAATGTTTCTAACGTTCTTATTTCCAAAAGTTGTTTAAATACTTTGCAAATTTAAAATCTTGCTATTTGTTCGTTTTAAAAATACTTTGTTCACTTTCTGAGATGTTTGAATTTTGACTATTTCATGCTCTTCTTAATTTTAAAGTAATGTTTCTAACGTTCTTATTTCCAAAAGTTGTTTAAATACTTTGCAAATTTAAAATCTTGCTATTTGTTCGTTTTAAAAATACTTTGTTCACTTTCTGAGATGTTTGAATTTTGACTATTTCATGCTCTTCTTAATTTTAAAGTAATGTTTCTAACGTTCTTATTTCCAAAAGTTGTTTAAATACTTTGCAAATTTAAAATCTTGCTATTTGTTCGTTTTAAAAATACTTTGTTCACTTTCTGAGATGTTTGAATTTTGACTATTTCATGCTCTTCTTAATTTTAAAGTAATGTTTCTAACGTTCTTTTTTCCAAAAGTTGTTTAAGTACTTTGCAAATTTGAAATCTTGCTATTTGTTCGTTATAAAAATACTTTGTTCACTTTCTGAGATGTTTGAATTTTGACTATTTCATGCTCTTCTTAATTTTAAAGTAATGTTTCTAACGTTCTTATTTCCAAAAGTTGTTTAAATACTTTGCAAATTTAAAATCTTGCTATTTGTTCGTTTTAAAAATACTTTGTTCACTTTCTGCGATGTTTGAATTTTGACTATTTCATGCTCTTCTTAATTTTAAAGTAATGTTTCTAACGTTCTTATTTCCAAAAGTTGTTTAAATACTTTGCAAATTTAAAATATTGCTATTTGTTCGTTTTAAAAATACTTTGTTCACTTTCTGAGGTGTTTGAATTTTGACTATTTCATGCTCTTCTTAATTTTAAAGTAATGTTTCTAACGTTCTTATTTCCAAAAGTTGTTTAAATACTTTGCAAATTTAAAATCTTGCTATTTGTTCGTTTTAAAAATACTTTGTTCACTTTCTGAGATGTTTGAATTTTGACTATTTCATGCTCTTCTTAATTTTAAAGTAATGTTTCTAACGTTCTTATTTCCAAAAGTAGTTTAAATACTTTGCAAATTTAAAATCTTGCTATTTGTTCGTTATAAAAATACTTTGTTCACTTTCTGAGATGTTTGAATTTTGACTATTTCATGCTCTTCTTAATTTTAAAGTAATGTTTCTAACGTTCTTATTTCCAAAAGTTGTTTAAATACTTTGCAAATTTAAAATCTTGCTATTTGTTCGTTTTAAAAATACTTTGTTCACTTTTTGAGATGTTTGAATTTTGACTATTTCATGCTCTTCTTAATTTTAAAGTAATGTTTCTAACGTTCTTATTTCCAAAAGTTGTTTAAATACTTTGCAAATTTAAAATCTTGCTATTTGTTCGTTTTAAAAATACTTTGTTTACTTTCTGAGATGTTTGAATTTTGACTATTTCATGCTCTTCTTAATTTTAAAGTAATGTTTCTAACGTTCTTATTTCCAAAAGTAGTTTAAATACTTTGCAAATTTAAAATCTTGCTATTTGTTCGTTATAAAAATACTTTGTTCACCTTCTGAGATGTTTGAATTTTGACTATTTCATGCTCTTCTTAATTTTAAAGTAATGTTTCTAACGTTCTTATTTCCAAAAGTAGTTTAAATACTTTGCAAATTTAAAATCTTGCTATTTGTTCGTTTTAAAAATACTTTGTTCACTTTCTGAGATGTTTGAATTTTGACTATTTCATGCTCTTCTTAATTTTAAAGTAATGTTTCTAACGTTCTTATTTCCAAAAGTTGTTTAAATACTTTGCAAATTTAAAATCTTGCTATTTGTTCGTTATAAAAATACTTTGTTCACTTTCTGAGATGTTTGAATTTTGACTATTTCATGCTCTTCTTAATTTTAAAGTAATGTTTTTAACGTTCTTATTTCCAAAAGTTGTTTAAATACTTTGCAAATTTAAAATCTTGCTATTTGTTCGTTATAAAAATACTTTGTTCACTTTCTGAGATGTTTGAATTTTGACTATTTCATGCTCTTCTTAATTTTAAAGTAATGTTTCTAACGTTCTTATTTCCAAAAGTTGTTTAAATACTTTGCAAATTTAAAATCTTGCTATTTGTTCGTTATAAAAATACTTTGTTCACTTTCTGAGATGTTTGAATTTTGACTATTTCATGCTCTTCTTAATTTTAAAATAATGTTTCTAACGTTCTTATTTCCAAAAGTTGTTTAAATACTTTGCAAATTTAAAATCTTGCTATTTGTTCGTTTTAAAAATACTTTGTTCATTTTCTGAGATGCTTGAATTTTGACTATTTCATGCTCTTCTTAATTTTAAAGTAATGTTTCTAACGTTCTTATTTCCAAAAGTAGTTTAAATACTTTGCAAATTTAAAATCTCTCTATTTGTTCGTTATAAAAATACTTTGTTCACTTTCTGAGATGTTTGAATTTTGACTATTTCATGCTCTTCTTAATTTTAAAGTAATGTTTCTAACGTTCTTATTTCCAAAAGTTGTTTAAATACTTTGCAAATTTAAAATCTTGCTATTTGTTCGTTTTCAAAATACTTTGTTCACTTTCTGAGATGTTTGAATTTTGACTATTTCATGCTCTTCTTAATTTTAAAGTAATGTTTCTAACGTTCTTATTTCCAAAAGTAGTTTAAATACTTTGCAAATTTAAAATCTTGCTATTTGTTCGTTTTAAAAATACTTTGTTCACTTTCTGAGATGTTTGAATTTTGACTATTTCATGCTCTTCTTAATTTTAAAGTAATGTTTCTAACGTTCTTATTTCCAAAAGTTGTTTAAATACTTTGCAAATTTAAAATCTTGCTATTTGTTCGTTATAAAAATACTTTGTTCACTTTCTGAGATGTTTGAATTTTGACTATTTCATGCTCTTCTTAATTTTAAAGTAATGTTTTTAACGTTCTTATTTCCAAAAGTTGTTTAAATACTTTGCAAATTTAAAATCTTGCTATTTGTTCGTTATAAAAATACTTTGTTCACTTTCTGAGATGTTTGAATTTTGACTATTTCATGCTCTTCTTAATTTTAAAGTAATGTTTCTAACGTTCTTATTTCCAAAAGTTGTTTAAATACTTTGCAAATTTAAAATCTTGCTATTTGTTCGTTATAAAAATACTTTGTTCACTTTCTGAGATGTTTGAATTTTGACTATTTCATGCTCTTCTTAATTTTAAAGTAATGTTTCTAACGTTCTTATTTCCAAAAGTTGTTTAAATACTTTGCAAATTTAAAATCTTGCTATTTGTTCGTTTTAAAAATACTTTGTTCATTTTCTGAGATGCTTGAATTTTGACTATTTCATGCTCTTCTTAATTTTAAAGTAATGTTTCTAACGTTCTTATTTCCAAAAGTAGTTTAAATACTTTGCAAATTTGAAATCTTGCTATTTGTTCGTTATAAAAATACTTTGTTCACTTTCTGAGATGTTTGAATTTTGACTATTTCATGCTCTTCTTAATTTTAAAGTAATGTTTCTAACGTTCTTATTTCCAAAAGTTGTTTAAATACTTTGCAAATTTAAAATCTTGCTATTTGTTCGTTTTAAAAATACTTTGTTCACTTTCTGAGATGTTTGAATTTTGACTATTTCATGCTCTTCTTAATTTTAAAGTAATGTTTCTAACGTTCTTATTTCCAAAAGTTGTTTAAATACTTTGCAAATTTAAAATCTTGCTATTTGTTCGTTATAAAAATACTTTGTTCACTTTCTGAGATGTTTGAATTTTCACTATTTTATACTCTTCTTAATTTTAAAGTAATGTTTCTAACGTTCTTATTTCCAAAAGTTGTTTAAATACTTTGCAAATTTAAAATCTTGCTATTTGTTCGTTTTAAAAATACTTTGTTCACTTTCTCAGATGTTTGAATTTTGACTATTTCATGCTCTTCTTAATTTTAAAGTAATGTTTCTAACGTTCTTATTTCCAAAAGTTGTTTAAATACTTTGCAAATTTAAAATCTTGCTATTTGTTCATTTTAAAAATACTTTGTTCACTTTCTGAGATGTTTGAATTTTGACTATTTCATGCTCTTCTTAATTTTAAAGTAATGTTTCTAACGTTCTTATTTCCAAAAGTTGTTTAAATACTTTGCAAATTTAAAATCTTGCTATTTGTTCGTTTTAAAAATACTTTGTTTACTTTCTCAGATGTTTGAATTTTGACTATTTCATGCTCTTCTTAATTTTAAAGTAATGTTTCTAACGTTCTTATTTCCAAAAGTAGTTTAAATACTTTGCAAATTTAAAATCTTGCTATTTGTTCGTTATAAAAATACTTTGTTCACCTTCTGAGATGTTTGAATTTTGACTATTTCATGCTCTTCTTAATTTTAAAGTAATGTTTCTAACGTTCTTATTTCCAAAAGTAGTTTAAATACTTTGCAAATTTAAAATCTTGCTATTTGTTCGTTTTAAAAATACTTTGTTCACTTTCTGAGATGTTTGAATTTTGACTATTTCATGCTCTTCTTAATTTTAAAGTAATGTTTCTAACGTTCTTATTTCCAAAAGTTGTTTAAATACTTTGCAAATTTAAAATCTTGCTATTTGTTCGTTATAAAAATACTTTGTTCACTTTCTGAGATGTTTGAATTTTGACTATTTCATGCTCTTCTTAATTTTAAAGTAATGTTTTTAACGTTCTTATTTCCAAAAGTTGTTTAAATACTTTGCAAATTTAAAATCTTGCTATTTGTTCGTTATAAAAATACTTTGTTCACTTTCTGAGATGTTTGAATTTTGACTATTTCATGCTCTTCTTAATTTTAAAGTAATGTTTCTAACGTTCTTATTTCCAAAAGTTGTTTAAATACTTTGCAAATTTAAAATCTTGCTATTTGTTCGTTATAAAAATACTTTGTTCACTTTCTGAGATGTTTGAATTTTGACTATTTCATGCTCTTCTTAATTTTAAAGTAATGTTTCTAACGTTCTTATTTCCAAAAGTTGTTTAAATACTTTGCAAATTTAAAATCTTGCTATTTGTTCGTTTTAAAAATACTTTGTTCATTTTCTGAGATGCTTGAATTTTGACTATTTCATGCTCTTCTTAAATTTAAAGTAATGTTTCTAACGTTCTTATTTCCAAAAGTAGTTTAAATACTTTGCAAATTTAAAATCTTGCTATTTGTTCGTTATAAAAATACTTTGTTCACTTTCTGAGATGTTTGAATTTTGACTATTTCATGCTCTTCTTAATTTTAAAGTAATGTTTCTAACGTTCTTATTTCCAAAAGTTGTTTAAATACTTTGCAAATTTAAAATCTTGCTATTTGTTCGTTTTAAAAATACTTTGTTCACTTTCTGAGATGTTTGAATTTTGACTATTTCATGCTCTTCTTAATTTTAAAGTAATGTTTCTAACGTTCTTATTTCCAAAAGTTGTTTAAATACTTTGCAAATTTAAAATCTTGCTATTTGTTCGTTATAAAAATACTTTGTTCACTTTCTGAGATGTTTGAATTTTCACTATTTTATACTCTTCTTAATTTTAAAGTAATGTTTCTAACGTTCTTATTTCCAAAAGTTGTTTAAATACTTTGCAAATTTAAAATCTTGCTATTTGTTCGTTTTAAAAATACTTTGTTCACTTTCTGAGATGTTTGAATTTTGACTATTTCATGCTCTTCTTAATTTTAAAGTAATGTTTCTAACGTTCTTATTTCCAAAAGTTGTTTAAATACTTTGCAAATTTAAAATCTTGCTATTTGTTCATTTTGAAAATACTTTGTTCACTTTCTGAGATGTTTGAATTTTGACTATTTCATGCTCTTCTTAATTTTAAAGTAATGTTTCTAACGTTCTTATTTCCAAATGTTGTTTAAATACTTTGCAAATTTAAAATCTTGCTATTTGTTCGTTTTAAAAATACTTTGTTCACTTTCTGAGATGTTTGAATTTTGAGTATTTCATGCTCTTCTTAATTTTAAAGTAATGTTTCTAACGTTCTTATTTCCAAAAGTTGTTTAAATACTTTGCAAATTTAAAATCTTGCTATTTGTTCGTTTTAAAAATACTTTGTTCACTTTCTCAGATGTTTGAATTTTGACTATTTCATGCTCTTCTTAATTTTAAAGTAATGTTTCTAACGTTCTTATTTCCAAAAGTTGTTTAAATACTTTGCAAATTTAAAATCTTGCTATTTGTTCGTTTTAAAAATACTTTGTTCACTTTCTGAGATGTTTGAATTTTGACTATTTCCTGCTCTTCTTAATTTTAAAGTAATGTTTCTAACGTTCTTATTTCCAAATGTTGTTTAAATACTTTGCAAATTTAAAATCTTGCTATTTGTTCGTTTTAAAAATACTTTGTTCACTTTCTGAGATGTTTGAATTTTGATTATTTCATGCTCTTCTTAATTTTAAAGTAATGTTTCTAACGTTCTTATTTCCAAAAGTTGTTTAAATACTTTGCAAATTTAAAATCTTGCTATTTGTTCGTTTTAAAAATACTTTGTTCACTTTCTGAGATGTTTGAATTTTGACTATTTCATGCTCTTCTTAATTTTAAAGTAATGTTTCTAACGTTCTTATTTCCAAAAGTTGTTTAAATACTTTGCAAATTTAAAATCTTGCTATTTGTTCGTTTTAAAAATACTTTGTTCACTTTCTGAGATGTTTGAATTTTGACTATTTCATGCTCTTCTTAATTTTAAAGTAATGTTTCTAACGTTCTTATTTCCAAAAGTAGTTTAAATACTTTGCAAATTTAAAATCTTGCTATTTGTTCGTTATAAAAATACTTTGTTCACTTTCTGAGATGTTTGAATTTTGACTATTACATGCTCTTCTTAATTTTAAAGTAATGTTTCTAACGTTCTTATTTCCAAAAGTTGTTTAAATACTTTGCAAATTTAAAATCTTGCTATTTGTTCGTTTTAAAAATACTTTGTTCACTTTCTGCGATGTTTGAATTTTGACTATTTCATGCTCTTCTTAATTTTAAAGTAATGTTTCTAACGTTCTTATTTCCAAAAGTTGTTTAAATACTTTGCAAACTTAAAATTTTGCTATTTGTTCGTTATAAAAATACTTTGTTCACTTTCTGAGATGTTTGAATTTTGACTATTTCATGCTCTTCTTAATTTTAAAGTAATGTTTCTAACGTTCTTATTTCCAAAAGTTGTTTAAATACTTTGTAAATTTAAAATCTTGCTATTTGTTCGTTATAAAAATACTTTGTTCACTTTCTGAGATGTTTGAATTTTGACTATTTCATGCTCTTCTTAATTTTAAAGTAATGTTTCTAACGTTCTTATTTCCAAAAGTAGTTTAAATACTTTGCAAATTTAAAATCTTGCTATTTGTTCGTTTTAAAAATACTTTGTTCACTTTCTCAGTTGTTTGAATTTTGACTATTTCATGCTCTTCTTAATTTTAAAGTAATGTTTCTAACGTTCTTATTTCCAAAAATAGTTTAAATACTTTGCAAATTTAAAATCTTGCTATTTGTTCGTTATAAAAATACTTTGTTCACTTTCTGAGATGTTTGAATTTTGACTATTGCATGCTCTTCTTAATTTTAAAGTAATGTTTCTAACGTTCTTATTTCCAAAAATAGTTTAAATACTTTGCAAATTTAAAATCTTGCTATTTGTTCTTTATAAAAATACTTTGTTCACCTTCTGAGATGTTTGAATTTTGACTATTTCATGCTCTTCTTAATTTTAAAGTAATGTTTCTAACGTTCTTATTTCCAAAAGTTGTTTAAATACTTTGCAAATTTAAAATCTTGCTATTTGTTCGTTTTAAAAATACTTTGTTCACTTTCTGAGATGTTTGAATTTTGACTATTTCATGCTCTTCTTAATTTTAAAGTAATGTTTCTAACGTTCTTATTTCCAAAAGTTGTGTAAATACTTTGCAAATTTAAAATCTTGCTATTTGTTCGTTTTAAAAATACTTTGTTCACTTTCTGCGATGTTTGAATTTTGACTATTTCATACTCTTCTTAATTTTAAAGTAATGTTTGTAACGTTTTTATTTCTAAAAGTAGTTTAAATACTTTGCAAATTTAAAATCTTGCTATTTGTTCGTTTTAAAAATACTTTGTTCACTTTCTGAGATGTTTGAATTTTGACTATTTCATGCTCTTCTTATTTTTAAAGTAATGTTTCTAACGTTCTTATTTCCAAAAGTAGTTTAAATACTTTGCAAATTTATAATCTTGCTATTTGTTCGTTATAAAAATACTTTGTTCACTTTCTGCGATGTTTGAATTTTGACTATTTCATGCTCTTCTTAATTTTAAAGTAATGTTTCTAACGTTCTTATTTCCAAAAGTTGTTTAAATACTTTGCAAATTTAAAATCTTGCTATTTGTTCGTGATAAAAATACTTTGTTCACTTTCTGAGATGTTTGAATTTTGACTATTTCATGCTCTTCTTAATTTTAAAGTAATGTTTCTAACGTTCTTATTTCCAAAAGTAGTTTAAATACTTTGCAAATTTAAAATCTTGCTATTTGTTCGTTATAAAAATACTTTGTTCACTTTCTGCGATGTTTGAATTTTGACTATTTCATGCTCTTCTTAATTTTAAAGTAATGTTTCTAACGTTCTTATTTCCAAAAGTTGTTTAAATACTTTGCAAATTTAAAATCTTGCTATTTGTTCGTTTTAAAAATCCTTTGTTCACTTTCTGCGATGTTTGAATTTTGACTATTTCATGCTCTTCTTAATTTTTAAGTAATGTTTCTAACGTTCTTATTTCCAAAAGTTGTTTAAATACTTTGAAAATTTAAAATCTTGCTATTTGTTCGTGATAAAAATACTTTGTTCACTTTCTGAGATGTTTGAATTTTGACTATTTCATGCTCTTCTTAATTTTAAAGTAATGTTTCTAACGTTCTTATTTCCAAAAGTAGTTTAAATACTTTGCAAATTTAAAATCTTGCTATTTGTTCGTTATAAAAATACTTTGTTCACTTTCTGAGATGTTTGAATTTTGACTATTTCATGCTCTTCTTAATTTTAAAGTAATGTTTCTAACGTTCATATTTCCAAAAGTTGTTTAAATACTTTGCAAATTTAAAATCTTGCTATTTGTTCGTTTTAAAAATACTTTGTTCACTTTCTGCGATGTTTGAATTTTGACTATTTCATGCTCTTCTTAATTTTTAAGTAATGTTTCTAACGTTCTTATTTCCAAAAGTTGTTTAAATACTTTGAAAATTTAAAATCTTTCTATTTGTTCGTTATAAAAATACTTTGTTCACTTTCTGAGATGTTTGAATTTTTACTATTTCATGCTCTTCTTAATTTTAAAGTAATGTTTCTAACGTTCTTATTTCCAAAAGTTGTTTAAATACTTTGCAAATTTAAAATCTTGCTATTTGTTCGTTATAAAAATACTTTGTTCACTTTCTGAGATGTTTGAATTTTGACTATTTCATGCTCTTCTTAATTTTATAGTAATGTTTCTAACGTTCTTATTTCCAAAAGTTGTTTAAATACTTTGCAAAATTAAAATCTTGCTATTTGTTCGTTATAAAAATACTTTGTTCACTTTCTGAGATGTTTGAATTTTCACTATTTCATGCTCTTCTTAATTTTAAAGTAATGTTTCTAACGTTCTTATTTCCAAAAGTAGTTTAAATACTTTGCAAATTTTAAATCTTGCTATTTGTTCGTTATAAAAATACTTTGTTCACTTTCTGAGATGTTTGAATTTTGACTATTTCATGCTCTTCTTAATTTTAAAGTAATGTTTCTAACGTTCTTATTTCCAAAAGTAGTTTAAATACTTTGCAAATTTAAAATCTTGCTATTTGTTCGTTATAAAAATACTTTGTTCACTTTCTGCGATGTTTGAATTTTGACTATTTCATGCTCTTCTTAATTTTATAGTAATGTTTCTAACGTTCTTATTTCCAAAAGTTGTTTAAATACTTTGCAAAATTAAAATCTTGCTATTTGTTCGTTATAAAAATACTTTGTTCACTTTCTGAGATGTTTGAATTTTCACTATTTCATGCTCTTCTTAATTTTAAAGTAATGTTTCTAACGTTCTTATTTCCAAAAGTAGTTTAAATACTTTGCAAATTTAAAATCTTGCTATTTGTTCGTTATAAAAATACTTTGTTCACTTTCTGAGATGTTTGAATTTTGACTATTTCATGCTCTTCTTAATTTTATAGTAATGTTTCTAACGTTCATATTTCCAAAAGTTGTTTAAATACTTTGCAAATTTAAAATCTTGCTATTTGTTCGTTATAATAATACTTTGTTCACTTTCTGAGATGTTTGAATTTTCACTATTTCATGCTCTTCTTAATTTTAAAGTAATGTTTCTAACGTTCTTATTTCCAAAAGTAGTTTAAATACTTTGCAAATTTTAAATCTTGCTATTTGTTCGTTATAAAAATACTTTGTTCACTTTCTGAGATGTTTGAATTTTGACTATTTCATGCTCTTCTTAATTTTAAAGTAATGTTTCTAACGTTCTTATTTCCAAAAGTAGTTTAAATACTTTGCAAATTTAAAATCTTGCTATTTGTTCGTTATAAAAATACTTTGTTCACTTTCTGCGATGTTTGAATTTTGACTATTTCATGCTCTTCTTAATTTTAAAGTAATGTTTCTAACGTTCTTATTTCCAAAAGTTGTTTAAATACTTTGCAAATTTAAAATCTTGCTATTTGTTCGTTTTAAAAATACTTTGTTCACTTTCTGCGATGTTTGAATTTTGACTATTTCATGCTCTTCTTAATTTTTAAGTAATGTTTCTAACGTTCTTATTTCCAAAAGTTGTTTAAATACTTTGAAAATTTAAAATCTTGCTATTTGTTCGTTTTAAAAATACTTTGTTCACTTTCTGAGATGTTTGAATTTTGACTATTTCATGCTCTTCTTAATTTTAAAGTAATGTTTCTAACGTTCTTATTTCCAAAAGTAGTTTAAATACTTTGCAAATTTTAAATCTTGCTATTTGTTCGTTATAAAAATACTTTGTTCACTTTCTGAGATGTTTGAATTTTGACTATTTCATGCTCTTCTTAATTTTATAGTAATGTTTCTAACGTTCATATTTCCAAAAGTTGTTTAAATACTTTGCAAATTTAAAATCTTGCTATTTGTTCGTTATAAAAATACTTTGTTCACTTTCTGAGATGTTTGAATTTTCACTATTTCATGCTCTTCTTAATTTTAAAGTAATGTTTCTAACGTTCTTATTTCCAAAAGTAGTTTAAATACTTTGCAAATTTTAAATCTTGCTATTTGTTCGTTATAAAAATACTTTGTTCACTTTCTGAGATGTTTGAATTTTGACTATTTCATGCTCTTCTTAATTTTAAAGTAATGTTTCTAACGTTCTTATTTCCAAAAGTAGTTTAAATACTTTGCAAATTTAAAATCTTGCTATTTGTTCGTTATAAAAATACTTTGTTCACTTTCTGCGATGTTTGAATTTTGACTATTTCATGCTCTTCTTAATTTTAAAGTAATGTTTCTAACGTTCTTATTTCCAAAAGTTGTTTAAATACTTTGCAAATTTAAAATCTTGCTATTTGTTCGTTTTAAAAATACTTTGTTCACTTTCTGCGATGTTTGAATTTTGACTATTTCATGCTCTTCTTAATTTTTAAGTAATGTTTCTAACGTTCTTATTTCCAAAAGTTGTTTAAATACTTTGAAAATTTAAAATCTTGCTATTTGTTCGTTTTAAAAATACTTTGTTCACTTTCTGAGATGTTTGAATTTTGACTATTTCATGCTCTTCTTAATTTTTAAGTAATGTTTCTAACGTTCTTATTTCCAAAAGTTGTTTAAATACTTTGAAAATTTAAAATCTTGCTATTTGTTCGTGATAAAAATACTTTGTTCACTTTCTGAGATGTTTGAATTTTGACTATTTCATGCTCTTCTTAATTTTAAAGTAATGTTTCTAACGTTCTTATTTCCAAAAGTTGTTTAAATACTTTGCAAATTTAAAATCTTGCTATTTGTTCGTTTTAAAAATACTTTGTTCACTTTCTGAGATGTTTGAATTTTGACTATTTCATGCTCTTCTTAATTTTAAAGTAATGTTTCTAACGTTCTTATTTCCAAAAGTTGTGTAAATACTTTGCAAATTTAAAATCTTGCTATTTGTTCGTTTTAAAAATACTTTGTTCACTTTCTGCGATGTTTGAATTTTGACTATTTCATACTCTTCTTAATTTTAAAGTAATGTTTGTAACGTTTTTCTTTCTAAAAGTAGTTTAAATACTTTGCAAATTTAAAATCTTGCTATTTGTTCGTTATAAAAATACTTTGTTCACTTTCTGAGATGTTTGAATTTTGACTATTTCATGCTCTTCTTATTTTTAAAGTAATGTTTCTAACGTTCTTATTTCCAAAAGTAGTTTAAATACTTTGCAAATTTAAAATCTTGCTATTTGTTCGTTATAAAAATACTTTGTTCACTTTCTGCGATGTTTGAATTTTGACTATTTCATGCTCTTCTTAATTTTAAAGTAATGTTTCTAACGTTCTTATTTCCAAAAGTTGTTTAAATACTTTGCAAATTTAAAATCTTGCTATTTGTTCGTGATAAAAATACTTTGTTCACTTTCTGAGATGTTTGAATTTTGACTATTTCATGCTCTTCTTAATTTTAAAGTAATGTTTCTAACGTTCTTATTTCCAAAAGTAGTTTAAATACTTTGCAAATTTAAAATCTTGCTATTTGTTCGTTATAAAAATACTTTGTTCACTTTCTGCGATGTTTGAATTTTGACTATTTCATGCTCTTCTTAATTTTAAAGTAATGTTTCTAACGTTCCTATTTCCAAAAGTTGTTTAAATACTTTGCAAATTTAAAATCTTGCTATTTGTTCGTTTTAAAAATCCTTTGTTCACTTTCTGCGATGTTTGAATTTTGACTATTTCATGCTCTTCTTAATTTTTAAGTAATGTTTCTAACGTTCTTATTTCCAAAAGTTGTTTAAATACTTTGAAAATTTAAAATCTTGCTATTTGTTCGTGATAAAAATACTTTGTTCACTTTCTGAGATGTTTGAATTTTGACTATTTCATGCTCTTCTTAATTTTAAAGTAATGTTTCTAACGTTCTTATTTCCAAAAGTAGTTTAAATACTTTGCAAATTTAAAATCTTGCTATTTGTTCGTTATAAAAATACTTTGTTCACTTTCTGAGATGTTTGAATTTTGACTATTTCATGCTCTTCTTAATTTTAAAGTAATGTTTCTAACGTTCATATTTCCAAAAGTTGTTTAAATACTTTGCAAATTTAAAATCTTGCTATTTGTTCGTTTTAAAAATACTTTGTTCACTTTCTGCGATGTTTGAATTTTGACTATTTCATGCTCTTCTTAATTTTTAAGTAATGTTTCTAACGTTCTTATTTCCAAAAGTTGTTTAAATACTTTGCAAATTTAAAATCTTGCTATTTGTTCGTTATAAAAATACTTTGTTCACTTTCTGAGATGTTTGAATTTTTACTATTTCATGCTCTTCTTAATTTTAAAGTAATGTTTCTAACGTTCTTATTTCCAAAAGTTGTTTAAATACTTTGCAAATTTAAAATCTTGCTATTTGTTCGTTATAAAAATCGTTTGTTCACTTTCTGAGATGTTTGAATTTTGACTATTTCATGCTCTTCTTAATTTTATAGTAATGTTTCTAACGTTCTTATTTCCAAAAGTTGTTTAAATACTTTGCAAAATTAAAATCTTGCTATTTGTTCGTTATAAAAATACTTTGTTCACTTTCTGAGATGTTTGAATTTTCACTATTTCATGCTCTTCTTAATTTTAAAGTAATGTTTCTAACGTTCTTATTTCCAAAAGTAGTTTAAATACTTTGCAAATTTAAAATCTTGCTATTTGTTCGTTATAAAAATACTTTGTTCACTTTCTGAGATGTTTGAATTTTGACTATTTCATGCTCTTCTTAATTTTATAGTAATGTTTCTAACGTTCATATTTCCAAAAGTTGTTTAAATACTTTGCAAAATTAAAATCTTGCTATTTGTTCGTTATAAAAATACTTTGTTCACTTTCTGAGATGTTTGAATTTTCACTATTTCATGCTCTTCTTAATTTTAAAGTAATGTTTCTAACGTTCTTATTTCCAAAAGTAGTTTAAATACTTTGCAAATTTTAAATCTTGCTATTTGTTCGTTATAAAAATACTTTGTTCACTTTCTGAGATGTTTGAATTTTGACTATTTCATGCTCTTCTTAATTTTAAAGTAATGTTTCTAACGTTCTTATTTCCAAAAGTTGTTTAAATACTTTGCAAATTTAAAATCTTGCTATTTGTTCGTTATAAAAATACTTTGTTCACTTTCTGCGATGTTTGAATTTTGACTATTTCATGCTCTTCTTAATTTTAAAGTAATGTTTCTAACGTTCTTATTTCCAAAAGTTGTTTAAATACTTTGCAAATTTAAAATCTTGCTATTTGTTCGTTTTAAAAATACTTTGTTCACTTTCTGCGATGTTTGAATTTTGACTATTTCATGCTCTTCTTAATTTTTAAGTAATGTTTCTAACGTTCTTATTTCCAAAAGTTGTTTAAATACTTTGAAAATTTAAAATCTTGCTATTTGTTCGTTTTAAAAATACTTTGTTCACTTTCTGAGATGTTTGAATTTTGACTATTTCATGCTCTTCTTAATTTTAAAGTAATGTTTCTAACGTTCTTATTTCCAAAAGTAGTTTAAATACTTTGCAAATTTTAAATCTTGCTATTTGTTCGTTATAAAAATACTTTGTTCACTTTCTGAGATGTTTGAATTTTGACTATTTCATGCTCTTCTTAATTTTATAGTAATGTTTCTAACGTTCATATTTCCAAAAGTTGTTTAAATACTTTGCAAATTTAAAATCTTGCTATTTGTTCGTTATAAAAATACTTTGTTCACTTTCTGAGATGTTTGAATTTTCACTATTTCATGCTCTTCTTAATTTTAAAGTAATGTTTCTAACGTTCTTATTTCCAAAAGTAGTTTAAATACTTTGCAAATTTTAAATCTTGCTATTTGTTCGTTATAAAAATACTTTGTTCACTTTCTGAGATGTTTGAATTTTGACTATTTCATGCTCTTCTTAATTTTAAAGTAATGTTTCTAACGTTCTTATTTCCAAAAGTAGTTTAAATACTTTGCAAATTTAAAATCTTGCTATTTGTTCGTTATAAAAATACTTTGTTCACTTTCTGCGATGTTTGAATTTTGACTATTTCATGCTCTTCTTAATTTTAAAGTAATGTTTCTAACGTTCTTATTTCCAAAAGTTGTTTAAATACTTTGCAAATTTAAAATCTTGCTATTTGTTCGTTATAAAAATACTTTGTTCACTTTCTGCGATGTTTGAATTTTGACTATTTCATGCTCTTCTTAATTTTAAAGTAATGTTTCTAACGTTCTTATTTCCAAAAGTTGTTTAAATACTTTGCAAAATTAAAATCTTGCTATTTGTTCGTTATAAAAATACTTTGTTCACTTTCTGAGATGTTTGAATTTTCACTATTTCATGCTCTTCTTAATTTTAAAGTAATGTTTCTAACGTTCTTATTTCCAAAAGTAGTTTAAATACTTTGCAAATTTTAAATCTTGCTATTTGTTCGTTATAAAAATACTTTGTTCACTTTCTGAGATGTTTGAATTTTGACTATTTCATGCTCTTCTTAATTTTAAAGTAATGTTTCTAACGTTCTTATTTCCAAAAGTTGTTTAAATACTTTGCAAATTTAAAATCTTGCTATTTGTTCGTTATAAAAATACTTTGTTCACTTTCTGCGATGTTTGAATTTTGACTATTTCATGCTCTTCTTAATTTTAAAGTAATGTTTCTAACGTTCTTATTTCCAAAAGTTGTTTAAATACTTTGCAAATTTAAAATCTTGCTATTTGTTCGTTTTAAAAATACTTTGTTCACTTTCTGCGATGTTTGAATTTTGACTATTTCATGCTCTTCTTAATTTTTAAGTAATGTTTCTAACGTTCTTATTTCCAAAAGTTGTTTAAATACTTTGAAAATTTAAAATCTTGCTATTTGTTCGTTTTAAAAATACTTTGTTCACTTTCTGAGATGTTTGAATTTTGACTATTTCATGCTCTTCTTAATTTTAAAGTAATGTTTCTAACGTTCTTATTTCCAAAAGTAGTTTAAATACTTTGCAAATTTTAAATCTTGCTATTTGTTCGTTATAAAAATACTTTGTTCACTTTCTGAGATGTTTGAATTTTGACTATTTCATGCTCTTCTTAATTTTATAGTAATGTTTCTAACGTTCATATTTCCAAAAGTTGTTTAAATACTTTGCAAATTTAAAATCTTGCTATTTGTTCGTTATAAAAATACTTTGTTCACTTTCTGAGATGTTTGAATTTTCACTATTTCATGCTCTTCTTAATTTTAAAGTAATGTTTCTAACGTTCTTATTTCCAAAAGTAGTTTAAATACTTTGCAAATTTTAAATCTTGCTATTTGTTCGTTATAAAAATACTTTGTTCACTTTCTGAGATGTTTGAATTTTGACTATTTCATGCTCTTCTTAATTTTAAAGTAATGTTTCTAACGTTCTTATTTCCAAAAGTAGTTTAAATACTTTGCAAATTTAAAATCTTGCTATTTGTTCGTTATAAAAATACTTTGTTCACTTTCTGCGATGTTTGAATTTTGACTATTTCATGCTCTTCTTAATTTTAAAGTAATGTTTCTAACGTTCTTATTTCCAAAAGTTGTTTAAGTACTTTGCAAATTTAAAATCTTGCTATTTGTTCGTTTTAAAAATACTTTGTTCACTTTCTGCGATGTTTGAATTTTGACTATTTCATGCTCTTCTTAATTTTAAAGTAATGTTTGTAACGTTTTTATTTCTAAAAGTAGTTTAAATACTTTGCAAATTTAAAATCTTGCTATTTGTTCGTTATAAAAATACTTTGTTCACTTTCTGAGATGTTTGAATTTTGACTATTTCATGCTCTTCTTAATTTAAAAGTAATGTTTCTAACGTTCTTATTTCCAAAAGTAGTTTAAATACTTTGCAAATTTAAAATCTTGCTATTTGTTCGTTTTAAAAATACTTTGTTCACTTTCTGCGATGTTTGAATTTTGACTATTTCATGCTCTTCTTAATTTTAAAGTAATGTTTCTAACGTTCTTATTTCCAAAAGTAGTTTAAATACTTTGCAAATTTTAAATCTTGCTATTTGTTCGTTATAAAAATACTTTGTTCACTTTCTGCGATGTTTGAATTTTGACTATTTCATGCTCTTCTTAATTTTAAAGTAATGTTTCTAACGTTCTTATTTCCAAAAGTTGTTTAAATACTTTGCAAATTTAAAATCTTGCTATTTGTTCGTTTTAAAAATACTTTGTTCACTTTCTGCGATGTTTGAATTTTGACTATTTCATGCTCTTCTTAATTTTAAAGTAATGTTTGTAACGTTGTTATTTCCAAAAGTAGTTTAAATACTTTGCAAATTTAAAATCTTGCTATTTGTTCGTTATAAAAATACTTTGTTCACTTTCTGCGATGTTTGAATTTTGACTATTTCATGCTCTTCTTAATTTAAAAGTAATGTTTCTAACGTTCTTATTTCCAAAAGTAGTTTAAATACTTTGCAAATTTAAAATCTTGCTATTTGTTCGTTATAAAAATACTTTGTTCACTTTCTGCGATGTTTGAATTTTGACTATTTCATGCTCTTCTTAATTTTAACGTAATGTTTCTAACGTTCTTATTTCCAAAAGTTGTTTAAATACTTTGCAAATTTAAAATCTTGCTATTTGTTCGTTATAAAAATACTTTGTTCACTTTCTGCGATGTTTGAATTTTGACTATTTCATGCTCTTCTTAATTTTAAAGTAATGTTTCTAACGTTCTTATTTCCAAAAGTAGTTTAAATACTTTGCAAATTTAAAATCTTGCTATTTGTTCGTTATAAAAATACTTTGTTCACTTTCTGCGATGTTTGAATTTTGACTATTTCATGCTCTTCTTAATTTTAAAGTAATGTTTCTAACGTTCTTATTTCCAAAAGTTGTTTAAATACTTTGCAAATTTAAAATCTTGCTATTTGTTCGTTATAAAAATACTTTGTTCACTTTCTGCGATGTTTGAATTTTGACTATTTCATGCTCTTCTTAATTTTTAAGTAATGTTTCTAACGTTCTTATTTCCAAAAGTTGTTTAAATACTTTGAAAATTTAAAATCTTGCTATTTGTTCGTTTTAAAAATACTTTGTTCACTTTCTGAGATGTTTGAATTTTGACTATTTCATGCTCTTCTTAATTTTAAAGTAATGTTTCTAACGTTCTTATTTCCAAAAGTTGTTTAAATACTTTGAAAATTTAAAATCTTGCTATTTGTTCGTGATAAAAATACTTTGTTCACTTTCTGAGATGTTTGAATTTTGACTATTTCATGCTCTTCTTAATTTTAAAGTAATGTTTCTAACGTTCTTATTTCCAAAAGTAGTTTAAATACTTTGCAAATTTTAAATCTTGCTATTTGTTCGTTATAAAAATACTTTGTTCACTTTCTGCGATGTTTGAATTTTGACTATTTCATGCTCTTCTTAATTTTAAAGTAATGTTTCTAACGTTCTTATTTCCAAAAGTAGTTTAAATACTTTGCAAATTTAAAATCTTGCTATTTGTTCGTTTTAAAAATACTTTGTTCACTTTCTGCGATGTTTGAATTTTGACTATTTCATGCTCTTCTTAATTTTAAAGTAATGTTTGTAACGTTTTTATTTCTAAAAGTAGTTTAAATACTTTGCAAATTTAAAATCTTGCTATTTGTTCGTTATAAAAATACTTTGTTCACTTTCTGAGATGTTTGAATTTTGACTATTTCATGCTCTTCTTAATTTAAAAGTAATGTTTCTAACGTTCTTATTTCCAAAAGTAGTTTAAATACTTTGCAAATTTAAAATCTTGCTATTTGTTCGTTTTAAAAATACTTTGTTCACTTTCTGCGATGTTTGAATTTTGACTATTTCATGCTCTTCTTAATTTTTAAGTAATGTTTCTAACGTTCTTATTTCCAAAAGTTGTTTAAATACTTTGAAAATTTAAAATCTTGCTATTTGTTCGTGATAAAAATACTTTGTTCACTTTCTGAGATGTTTGAATTTTGACTATTTCATGCTCTTCTTAATTTTAAAGTAATGTTTCTAACGTTCTTATTTCCAAAAGTAGTTTAAATACTTTGCAAATTTTAAATCTTGCTATTTGTTCGTTATAAAAATACTTTGTTCACTTTCTGCGATGTTTGAATTTTGACTATTTCATGCTCTTCTTAATTTTAAAGTAATGTTTCTAACGTTCTTATTTCCAAAAGTTGTTTAAATACTTTGCAAATTTAAAATCTTGCTATTTGTTCGTTTTAAAAATACTTTGTTCACTTTCTGCGATGTTTGAATTTTGACTATTTCATGCTCTTCTTAATTTTTAAGTAATGTTTCTAACGTTGTTATTTCCAAAAGTTGTTTAAATACTTTGAAAATTTAAAATCTTGCTATTTGTTCGTTATAAAAATACTTTGTTCACTTTCTGAGATGTTTGAATTTTCACTATTTCATGCTCTTCTTAATTTTAAAGTAATGTTTCTAACGTTCTTATTTCCAAAAGTAGTTTAAATACTTTGCAAATTTAAAATCTTGCTATTTGTTCGTTATAAAAATACTTTGTTCACTTTCTGCGATGTTTGAATTTTGACTATTTCATGCTCTTCTTAATTTTAAAGTAATGTTTCTAACGTTCTTATTTCCAAAAGTTGTTTAAATACTTTGCAAATTTAAAATCTTGCTATTTGTTCGTTTTAAAAATACTTTGTTCACTTTCTGCGATGTTTGAATTTTGACTATTTCATGCTCTTCTTAATTTTATAGTAATGTTTCTAACGTTCTTATTTCCAAAAGTTGTTTAAATACTTTGCAAATTTAAAATCTTGCTATTTGTTCGTTATAAAAATACTTTGTTCACTTTCTGAGATGTTTGAATTTTGACTATTTCATGCTCTTCTTAATTTTAAGGTAATGTTTCTAACGTTCTTATTTCCAAAAGTTGTGTAAATACTTTGCAAATTTAAAATCTTGCTATTTGTTCGTTATAAAAATACTTTGTTCACTTTCTGAGATGTTTGAATTTTGACTATTTCATGCTCTTCTTAATTTTAAAGTAATGTTTCTAACGTTCTTATTTCCAAAAGTTGTTTAAATACTTTGCAAATTTAAAATCTTGCTATTTGTTCGTTTTAAAAATACTTTGTTCACTTTCTGCGATGTTTGAATTTTGACTATTTCATGCTCTTCTTAATTTTAAAGTAATGTTTCTAACGTTCTTATTTCCAAAAGTTGTTTAAATACTTTGAAAATTTAAAATCTTGCTATTTGTTCGTGATAAAAATACTTTGTTCACTTTCTGAGATGTTTGAATTTTGACTATTTCATGCTCTTCTTAATTTTAAAGTAATGTTTCTAACGTTCTTATTTCCAAAAGTAGTTTAAATACTTTGCAAATTTAAAATCTTGCTATTTGTTCGTTATAAAAATACTTTGTTCACTTTCTGCGATGTTTGAATTTTGACTATTTCATGCTCTTCTTAATTTTAAAGTAATGTTTCTAACGTTCATATTTCCAAAAGTTGTTTAAATACTTTGCAAATTTAAAATCTTGCTATTTGTTCGTTTTAAAAATACTTTGTTCACTTTCTGCGATGTTTGAATTTTGACTATTTCATGCTCTTCTTAATTTTTAAGTAATGTTTCTAACGTTCTTATTTCCAAAAGTTGTTTAAATACTTTGAAAATTTAAAATCTTGCTATTTGTTCGTTATAAAAATACTTTGTTCACTTTCTGAGATGTTTGAATTTTCACTATTTCATGCTCTTCTTAATTTTAAAGTAATGTTTCTAACGTTCTTATTTCCAAAAGTAGTTTAAATACTTTGCAAATTTAAAATCTTGCTATTTGTTCGTTATAAAAATACTTTGTTCACTTTCTGAGATGTTTGAATTTTGACTATTTCATGCTCTTCTTAGTTTTAAAGTAATGTTTCTAACGTTCTTATTTCCAAAAGTTGTTTAAATACTTTGCAAATTTTAAATCTTGCTATTTGTTCGTTATAAGAATACTTTGTTCACTTTCTGCGATGTTTGAATTTTGACTATTTCATGCTCTTCTTAATTTTAAAGTAATGTTTCTAACGTTCTTATTTCCAAAAGTAGTTTAAATACTTTGCAAATTTAAAATCTTGCTATTTGTTCGTTATAAAAATACTTTGTTCACTTTCTGCGATGTTTGAATTTTGACTATTTCATGCTCTTCTTAATTTTAAAGTAATGTTTCTAACGTTCTTATTTCCAAAAGTTGTTTAAATACTTTGCAAATTTAAAATCTTGCTATTTGTTCGTTTTAAAAATACTTTGTTCACTTTCTGCGATGTTTGAATTTTGACTATTTCATGCTCTTCTTAATTTTTAAGTAATGTTTCTAACGTTCTTATTTCCAAAAGTTGTTTAAATACTTTGAAAATTTAAAATCTTGCTATTTGTTCGTGATAAAAATACTTTGTTCACTTTCTGAGATGTTTGAATTTTGACTATTTCATGCTCTTCTTAATTTTAAAGTAATGTTTCTAACGTTCTTATTTCCAAAAGTAGTTTAAATACTTTGCAAATTTAAAATCTTGCTATTTGTTCGTGATAAAAATACTTTGTTCACTTTCTGAGATGTTTGAATTTTGACTATTTCATGCTCTTCTTAATTTTAAAGTAATGTTTCTAACGTTCTTATTTCCAAAAGTAGTTTAAATACTTTGCAAATTTAAAATCTTGCTATTTGTTCGTTATAAAAATACTTTGTTCACTTTCTGAGATGTTTGAATTTTGACTATTTCATGCTCTTCTTAATTTTAAAGTAATGTTTCTAACGTTCTTATTTCCAAAAGTAGTTTAAATACTTTGCAAATTTAAAATCTTGCTATTTGTTCGTTATAAAAATACTTTGTTCACTTTCTGAGATGTTTGAATTTTGACTATTTCATGCTCTTCTTAATTTTATAGTAATGTTTCTAACGTTCTTATTTCCAAAAGTTGTCTAAATACTTTGCAAAATTAAAATCTTGCTATTTGTTCGTTATAAAAATACTTTGTTCACTTTCTGAGATGTTTGAATTTTGACTATTTCATGCTCTTCTTAATTTTAAAGTAATGTTTCTAACGTTCTTATTTCCAAAAGTAGTTTAAATACTTTGCAAATTTAAAATCTTGCTATTTGTTCGTTATAAAAATACTTTGTTCACTTTCTGCGATGTTTGAATTTTGACTATTTCATGCTCTTCTTAGTTTTAAAGTAATGTTTCTAACGTTCTTATTTCCAAAAGTAGTTTAAATACTTTGCAAATTTAAAATCTTGCTATTTGTTCGTTATAAAAATACTTTGTTCACTTTCTGCGATGTTTGAATTTTGACTATTTCATGCTCTTCTTAGTTTTAAAGTAATGTTTCTAACGTTCTTATTTCCAAAAGTTGTTTAAATACTTTGCAAATTTAAAATCTTGCTATTTGTTCGTTATAAAAATACTTTGTTCACTTTCTGAGATGTTTGAATTTTGACTATTTCATGCTCTTCTTAATTTTAAGGTAATGTTTCTAACGTTCTTATTTCCAAAAGTTGCGTAAATACTTTGCAAATTTAAAATCTTGCTATTTGTTCGTTATAAAAATACTTTGTTCACTTTCTGAGATGTTTGAATTTTCACTATTTCATGCTCTTCTTAGTTTTAAAGTAATGTTTCTAACGTTCTTATTTCCAAAAGTTGTTTAAATACTTTGCAAATTTAAAATCTTGCTATTTGTTCGTTTTAAAAATACTTTGTTCACTTTCTGCGATTTTTGAATTTTGACTATTTCATGCTCTTCTTAATTTTAAAGTAATGTTTCTAACGTTCTTATTTCCAAAAGTTGTTTAAATACTTTGCAAATTTAAAATCTTGCTATTTGTTCGTTATAAAAATACTTTGTTCACTTTCTGCGATGTTTGAATTTTGACTATTTCATGCTCTTCTTAATTTTAAAGTAATGTTTCTAACGTTCTTATTTCCAAAAGTAGTTTAAATACTTTGCAAATTTAAAATCTTGCTATTTGTTCGTTATAAAAATACTTTGTTCACTTTCTGAGATGTTTGAATTTTGACTATTTCATGCTCTTCTTAATTTTATAGTAATGTTTCTAACGTTCTTATTTCCAAAAGTTGTTTAAATACTTTGCAAAATTAAAATCTTGCTATTTGTTCGTTATAAAAATACTTTGTTCACTTTCTGAGATGTTTGAATTTTCACTATTTCATGCTCTTCTTAATTTTAAAGTAATGTTTCTAACGTTCTTATTTCCAAAAGTAGTTTAAATACTTTTCAAATTTAAAATCTTGCTATTTGTTCGTTATAAAAATACTTTGTTCACTTTCTGAGATGTTTGAATTTTGACTATTTCATGCTCTTCTTAATTTTAAAGTAATGTTTCTAACGTTCTTATTTCCAAAAGTAGTTTAAATACTTTGCAAATTTAAAATCTTGCTATTTGTTCGTTTTAAAAATACTTTGTTCACTTTCTGCGATTTTTGAATTTTGACTATTTCATGCTCTTCTTAATTTTAAAGTAATGTTTCTAACGTTCTTATTTCCAAAAGTTGTTTAAATACTTTGCAAATTTAAAATCTTGCTATTTGTTCGTTATAAAAATACTTTGTTCACTTTCTGCGATGTTTGAATTTTGACTATTTCATGCTCTTCTTAATTTTAAAGTAATGTTTCTAACGTTCTTATTTCCAAAAGTTGTTTAAATACTTTGCAAATTTAAAATCTTGCTATTTGTTCGTTATAAAAATACTTTGTTCACTTTCTGAGATGTTTGAATTTTGACTATTTCATGCTCTTCTTAATTTTATAGTAATGTTTCTAACGTTCTTATTTCCAAAAGTTGTTTAAATACTTTGCAAAATTAAAATCTTGCTATTTGTTCGTTATAAAAATACTTTGTTCACTTTCTGAGATGTTTGAATTTTCACTATTTCATGCTCTTCTTAATTTTAAAGTAATGTTTCTAACGTTCTTATTTCCAAAAGTAGTTTAAATACTTTGCAAATTTAAAATCTTGCTATTTGTTCGTTATAAAAATACTTTGTTCACTTTCTGAGATGTTTGAATTTTGACTATTTCATGCTCTTCTTAATTTTAAAGTAATGTTTCTAACGTTCTTATTTCCAAAAGTAGTTTAAATACTTTGCAAATTTAAAATCTTGCTATTTGTTCGTTATAAGAATACTTTGTTCACTTTCTGAGATGTTTGAATTTTGACTATTTCATGCTCTTCTTAGTTTTAAAGTAATGTTTCTAACGTTCTTATTTCCAAAAGTTGTTTAAATACTTTGCAAATTTAAAATCTTGCTATTTGTTCGTTTTAAAAATACTTTGTTCACTTTCTGCGATTTTTGAATTTTGACTATTTCATGCTCTTCTTAATTTTAAAGTAATGTTTCTAACGTTCTTATTTCCAAAAGTTGTTTAAATACTTTGCAAATTTAAAATCTTGCTATTTGTTCGTTATAAAAATACTTTGTTCACTTTCTGAGGTGTTTGAATTTTGACTATTTCATGCTCTTCTTAATTTTATAGTAATGTTTCTAACGTTCTTATTTCCAAAAGTTGTTTAAATACTTTGCAAAATTAAAATCTTGCTATTTGTTCGTTATAAAAATACTTTGTTCACTTTCTGAGATGTTTGAATTTTCACTATTTCATGCTCTTCTTAATTTTAAAGTAATGTTTCTAACGTTCTTATTTCCAAAAGTAGTTTAAATACTTTGCAAATTTAAAATCTTGCTATTTGTTCGTTATAAAAATACTTTGTTCACTTTCTGAGATGTTTGAATTTTGACTATTTCATGCTCTTCTTAATTTTAAAGTAATGTTTCTAACGTTCTTATTTCCAAAAGTAGTTTAAATACTTTGCAAATTTAAAATCTTGCTATTTGTTCGTTATAAGAATACTTTGTTCACTTTCTGAGATGTTTGAATTTTGACTATTTCATGCTCTTCTTAGTTTTAAAGTAATGTTTCTAACGTTCTTATTTCCAAAAGTTGTTTAAATACTTTGCAAATTTAAAATCTTGCTATTTGTTCGTTTTAAAAATACTTTGTTCATTTTCTGCGATTTTTGAATTTTGACTATTTCATGCTCTTCTTAATTTTAAAGTAATGTTTCTAACGTTCTTATTTCCAAAAGTTGTTTAAATACTTTGCAAATTTAAAATCTTGCTATTTGTTCGTTATAAGAATACTTTGTTCACTTTCTGCGATGTTTGAATTTTGACTATTTCATGCTCTTCTTAATTTTAAAGTAATGTTTCTAACGTTCTTATTTCCAAAAGTTGTTTAAATACTTTGCAAATTTAAAATCTTGCTATTTGTTCGTTTTAAAAATACTTTGTTCACTTTCTGAGATGTTTGAATTTTGACTATTTCATGCTCTTCTAAATTTTAAAGTAATGTTTCTAACGTTCTTATTTCCAAAAGTTGTTTAAATACTTTGCAAATTTAAAATCTTGCTATTTGTTCGTTATAAAAATACTTTGTTCATTTTCTGAGATGTTTGAATTTTGACTATTTCATGCTCTTCTTAATTTTTAAGTAATGTTTCTAACGTTCTTATTTCCAAAAGTAGTTTAAATACTTTGCAAATTTAAAATCTTGCTATTTGTTCGTTATAAAAATACTTTGTTCATTTTCTGAGATGTTTGAATTTTGACTATTTCATGCTCTTCTTAATTTTTAAGTAATGTTTCTAACGTTCTTATTTCCAAAAGTAGTTTAAATACTTTGCAAATTTAAAATCTTGCTATTTGTTCGTTATAAAAATACTTTGTTCACTTTCTGAGATGTTTGAATTTTGACTATTTCATGCTCTTCTTAATTTTAAAGTAATGTTTCTAACGTTCTTATTTCCAAAAGTTGTTTAAATACTTTGCAAATTTAAAATCTTGCTATTTGTTCGTTATAAAAATACTTTGTTCACTTTCTGAGATGTTTGAATTTTGACTATTTCATGCTCTTCTTAATTTTAAAGTAATGTTTCTAACGTTCTTATTTCCAAAAGTAGTTTAAATACTTTGCAAATTTAAAATCTTGCTATTTGTTCGTTATAAAAATACTTTGTTCACTTTCTGAGATGTTTGAATTTTGACTATTTCATGCTCTTCTTAGTTTTAAAGTAATGTTTCTAACGTTCTTATTTCCAAAAGTTGTTTAAATACTTTGCAAATTTAAAATCTTGCTATTTGTTCGTTTTAAAAATACTTTGTTCACTTTCTGAGATGTTTGAATTTTGATTATTTCATGCTCTTCTAAATTTTAAAGTAATGTTTCTAACGTTCTTATTTCCAAAAGTTGTTTAAATACTTTGCAAATTTAAAATCTTGCTATTTGTTCGTTATAAAAATACTTTGTTCATTTTCTGAGATGTTTGAATTTTGACTATTTCATGCTCTTCTTAATTTTTAAGTAATGTTTCTAACGTTCTTATTTCCAATAGTTGTGTAAATACTTTGCAAATTTAAAATCTTGCTATTTGTTCGTTATAAAAATACTTTGTTCACTTTCTGAGATGTTTGAATTTTGACTATTTCATGCTCTTCTTAGTTTTAAAGTAATGTTTCTAACGTTCTTATTTCCAAAAGTTGTTTAAATACTTTGCAAATTTAAAATCTTGCTATTTGTTCGTTTTAAAAATACTTTGTTCACTTTCTGAGATGTTTGAATTTTGACTATTTCATGCTCTTCTTAATTTTTAAGTAATGTTTCTAACGTTCTTATTTCCAAAAGTTGTTTAAATACTTTGCAAAATTAAAATCTTGCTATTTGTTCGTTATAAAAATACTTTGTTCACTTTCTGCGATGTTTGAATTTTGACTATTTCATGCTCTTCTTAATTTTAAAGTAATGTTTCTAACGTTCTTATTTCCAAAAGTAGTTTAAATACTTTGCAAATTTAAAATCTTGCTATTTGTTCGTTATAAAAATACTTTGTTCACTTTCTGCGATGTTTGAATTTTGACTATTTCATGCTCTTCTTAGTGTTAAAGTAATGTTTCTAACGTTCTTATTTCCAAAAGTTGTTTAAATACTTTGCAAATTTAAAATCTTGCTATTTGTTCGTTATAAAAATACTTTGTTCACTTTCTGCGATGTTTGAATTTTGACTATTTCATGCTCTTCTTAATTTTAAAGTAATGTTTCTAACGTTCTTATTTCCAAAAGTTGTTTAAATACTTTGCAAATTTAAAATCTTGCTATTTGTTCGTTATAAAAATACTTTGTTCACTTTCTGAGATGTTTGAATTTTGACTATTTCATGCTCTTCTTAATTTTAAAGTAATGTTTCTAACGTTCTTATTTCCAAAAGTTGTTTAAATACTTTGCAAATTTAAAATCTTGCTATTTGTTCGTTATAAAAATACTTTGTTCATTTTCTGAGATGTTTGAATTTTGACTATTTCATGCTCTTCTTAATTTTTAAGTAATGTTTCTAACGTTCTTATTTCCAATAGTTGTGTAAATACTTTGCAAATTTAAAATCTTGCTATTTGTTCGTTATAAAAATACTTTGTTCACTTTCTGAGATGTTTGAATTTTGACTATTTCATGCTCTTCTTAGTTTTAAAGTAATGTTTCTAACGTTCTTATTTCCAAAAGTTGTTTAAATACTTTGCAAATTTAAAATCTTGCTATTTGTTCGTTTTAAAAATACTTTGTTCACTTTCTGAGATGTTTGAATTTTGACTATTTCATGCTCTTCTTAATTTTAAAGTAATGTTTCTAACGTTCTTATTTCCAAAAGTTGTTTAAATACTTTGCAAATTTAAAATCTTGCTATTTGTTCGTTATAAAAATACTTTGTTCACTTTCTGAGATGTTTGAATTTTGACTATTTCATGCTCTTCTTAATTTTAAAGTAATGTTTCTAACGTTCTTATTTCCAAAAGTAGTTTAAATACTTTGCAAATTTAAAATCTTGCTATTTGTTCGTTATAAAAATACTTTGTTCACTTTCTGAGATGTTTGAATTTTGACTATTTCATGCTCTTCTTAGTTTTAAAGTAATGTTTCTAACGTTCTTATTTCCAAAAGTTGTTTAAATACTTTGCAAATTTAAAATCTTGCTATTTGTTCGTTTTAAAAATACTTTGTTCACTTTCTGAGATGTTTGAATTTTGATTATTTCATGCTCTTCTAAATTTTAAAGTAATGTTTCTAACGTTCTTATTTCCAAAAGTTGTTTAAATACTTTGCAAATTTAAAATCTTGCTATTTGTTCGTTATAAAAATACTTTGTTCATTTTCTGAGATGTTTGAATTTTGACTATTTCATGCTCTTCTTAATTTTTAAGTAATGTTTCTAACGTTCTTATTTCCAATAGTTGTGTAAATACTTTGCAAATTTAAAATCTTGCTATTTGTTCGTTATAAAAATACTTTGTTCACTTTCTGAGATGTTTGAATTTTGACTATTTCATGCTCTTCTTAGTTTTAAAGTAATGTTTCTAACGTTCTTATTTCCAAAAGTTGTTTAAATACTTTGCAAATTTAAAATCTTGCTATTTGTTCGTTTTAAAAATACTTTGTTCACTTTCTGAGATGTTTGAATTTTGACTATTTCATGCTCTTCTTAATTTTTAAGTAATGTTTCTAACGTTCTTATTTCCAAAAGTTGTTTAAATACTTTGCAAATTTAAAATTTTGCTATTTGTTCGTTTTAAAAATACTTTGTTCACTTTCTGCGATGTTTGAATTTTGACTATTTCATGCTCTTCTTAATTTTAAAGTAATGTTTCTAACGTTCTTATTTCCAAAAGTTGTTTAAATACTTTGCAAATTTAAAATCTTGCTATTTGTTCGTTATAAAAATACTTTGTTCATTTTCTGAGATGTTTGAATTTTGACTATTTCATGCTCTTCTTAATTTTTAAGTAATGTTTCTAACGTTGTTATTTCCAAAAGTTGTTTAAATACTTTGAAAATTTAAAATCTTGCTATTTGTTCGTTATAAAAATACTTTGTTCACTTTCTGAGATGTTTGAATTTTCACTATTTCATGCTCTTCTTAATTTTAAAGTAATGTTTCTAACGTTCTTATTTCCAAAAGTAGTTTAAATACTTTGCAAATTTAAAATCTTGCTATTTGTTCGTTATAAAAATACTTTGTTCACTTTCTGAGATGTTTGAATTTTGACTATTTCATGCTCTTCTTAATTTTATAGTAATGTTTCTAACGTTCTTATTTCCAAAAGTTGTTTAAATACTTTGCAAAATTAAAATCTTGCTATTTGTTCGTTATAAAAATACTTTGTTCACTTTCTGAGATGTTTGAATTTTCACTATTTCATGCTCTTCTTAATTTTAAAGTAATGTTTCTAACGTTCTTATTTCCAAAAGTAGTTTAAATACTTTGCAAATTTAATATCTTGCTATTTGTTCGTTATAAAAATACTTTGTTCACTTTCTGCGATGTTTGAATTTTGACTATTTCATGCTCTTCTTAATTTTAAAGTAATGTTTCTAACGTTCTTATTTCCAAAAGTTGTTTAAATACTTTGCAAATTTAAAATCTTGCTATTTGTTCGTTATAAAAATACTTTGTTCACTTTCTGAGATGTTTGAATTTTGACTATTTCATGCTCTTCTTAATTTTAAAGTAATGTTTCTAACGTTCTTATTTCCAAAAGTAGTTTAAATACTTTGCAAATTTAAAATCTTGCTATTTGTTCGTTATAAAAATACTTTGTTCACTTTCTGAGATGTTTGAATTTTGACTATTTCATGCTCTTCTTAATTTTATAGTAATGTTTCTAACGTTCTTATTTCCAAAAGTTGTTTAAATACTTTGCAAAATTAAAATCTTGCTATTTGTTCGTTATAAAAATACTTTGTTCACTTTCTGCGATGTTTGAATTTTGACTATTTCATGCTCTTCTTAATTTTAAAGTAATGTTTCTAACGTTCTTATTTCCAAAAGTAGTTTAAATACTTTGCAAATTTAAAATCTTGCTATTTGTTCGTTATAAAAATACTTTGTTCACTTTCTGCGATGTTTGAATTTTGACTATTTCATGCTCTTCTTAGTGTTAAAGTAATGTTTCTAACGTTCTTATTTCCAAAAGTTGTTTAAATACTTTGCAAATTTAAAATCTTGCTATTTGTTCGTTATAAAAATACTTTGTTCACTTTCTGAGATGTTTGAATTTTGACTATTTCATGCTCTTCTTAATTTTACGGTAATGTTTCTAACGTTCTTATTTCCAAAAGTTGCGTAAATACTTTGCAAATTTAAAATCTTGCTATTTGTTCGTTATAAAAATACTTTGTTCACTTTCTGCGATGTTTGAATTTTGACTATTTCATGCTCTTCTTAGTTTTAAAGTAATGTTTCTAACGTTCTTATTTCCAAAAGTTGTTTAAATACTTTGCAAATTTAAAATCTTTCTATTTGTTCGTTTTAAAAATACTTTGTTCACTTTCTGAGATGTTTGAATTTTGACTATTTCATGCTCTTCTTAATTTTAAAGTAATGTTTGTAACGTTCTTATTTCCAAATGTTGTTTAAATACTTTGCAAATTTAAAATCTTGCTATTTGTTCGTTTTAAAAATACTTTGTTCACTTTCTGCGATGTTTGAATTTTGACTATTTCATGCTCTTCTTAATTTTAAAGTAATGTTTCTAACGTTCTTATTTCCAAAAGTTGTTTAAATACTTTGCAAATTTAAAATCTTGCTATTTGTTCGTTTTAAAAATACTTTGTTCACTTTCTGAGGTGTTTGAATTTTGACTATTTCATGCTCTTCTTAATTTTAAAGTAATGTTTCTAACGTTCTTATTTCCAAAAGTTGTTTAAATACTTTGCAAATTTAAAATCTTGCTATTTGTTCGTTATAAAAAACTTTGTTCACTTTCTGAGATGTTTGAATTTTGACTATTTCATGCTCTTCTTAATTTTAAAGTAATGTTTCTAACGTTCTTATTTCCAAAAGTTGTTTAAATACTTTGCAAATTTAAAATCTTGCTATTTGTTCGTTTTAAAAATACTTTGTTCACTTTCTGAGGTGTTTGAATTTTGACTATTTCATGCTCTTCTTAATTTTAAAGTAATGTTTCTAACGTTCTTATTTCCAAAAGTTGTGTAAATACTTTGCAAATTTAAAATCTTGCTATTTGTTCGTTTTAAAAATACTTTGTTCACTTTCTGCGATGTTTGAATTTTGACTATTTCATGCTCTTCTTAATTTTAAAGTAATGTTTCTAACGTTCTTATTTCCAAAAGTTGTTTAAATACTTTGCAAATTTAAAATCTTGCTATTTGTTCGTTATAAAAATACTTTGTTCACTTTCTGCGATGTTTGAATTTTGACTATTTCATGCTCTTCTTAATTTTAAAGTAATGTTTCTAACGTTCTTATTTCCAAAAGTAGTTTAAATACTTTGCAAATTTAAAATCTTGCTATTTGTTCGTTATAAAAATACTTTGTTCACTTTCTGCGATGTTTGAATTTTGACTATTTCATGCTCTTCTTAATTTTAAAGTAATGTTTCTAACGTTCTTATTTCCAAAAGTAGTTTAAATACTTTGCAAATTTAAAATCTTGCTATTTGTTCGTTATAAAAATACTTTGTTCACTTTCTGAGATGTTTGAATTTTGACTATTTCATGCTCTTCTTAATTTTAAAGTAATGTTTCTAACGTTCTTATTTCCAAAAGTTGTTTAAATACTTTGCAAATTTAAAATCTTGCTATTTGTTCGTTTTAAAAATACTTTGTTCACTTTCTGAGGTGTTTGAATTTTGACTATTTCATGCTCTTCTTAATTTTAAAGTAATGTTTCTAACGTTCTTATTTCCAAAAGTTGTGTAAATACTTTGCAAATTTAAAATCTTGCTATTTGTTCGTTTTAAAAATACTTTGTTCACTTTCTGCGATGTTTGAATTTTGACTATTTCATGCTCTTCTTAATTTTAAAGTAATGTTTCTAACGTTCTTATTTCCAAAAGTAGTTTAAATACTTTGCAAATTTAAAATCTTGCTATTTGTTCGTTATAAAAATACTTTGTTCACTTTCTGCGATGTTTGAATTTTGACTATTTCATGCTCTTCTTAATTTTAAAGTAATGTTTCTAACGTTCTTATTTCCAAAAGTTGTTTAAATACTTTGCAAATTTAAAATCTTGCTATTTGTTCGTTTTAAAAATACTTTGTTCACTTTCTGCGATGTTTGAATTTTGACTATTTCATGCTCTTCTTAATTTTTAAGTAATGTTTCTAACGTTCTTATTTCCAAAAGTTGTTTAAATACTTTGCAAATTTAAAATCTTGCTATTTGTTCGTTTTAAAAATACTTTGTTCACTTTCTGAGATGTTTGAATTTTGACTATTTCATGCTCTTCTTAATTTTAAAGTAATGTTTCTAACGTTCTTATTTCCAAAAGTAGTTTAAATACTTTGCAAATTTAAAATCTTGCTATTTGTTCGTTTTAAAAATACTTTGTTCACTTTCTGAGATGTTTGAATTTTGACTATTTCATGCTCTTCTTAATTTTAAAGTAATGTTTCTAACGTTCTTATTTCCAAAAGTTGTTTAAATACTTTGCAAATTTAAAATCTTGCTATTTGTTCGTTTTAAAAATACTTTGTTCACTTTCTGAGATGTTTGAATTTTGACTATTTCATGCTCTTCTTAATTTTAAAGTAATGTTTCTAACGTTCTTATTTCCAAAAGTAGTTTAAATACTTTGCAAATTTAAAATCTTGCTATTTGTTCGTTATAAAAATACTTATTCACTTTCTGAGATGTTTGAATTTTGACTATTTCATGCTCTTCTTAATTTTAAAGTAATGTTTCTAACGTTCTTATTTCCAAAAGTTGTTTAAATACTTTGCAAATTTAAAATCTTGCTATTTGTTCGTTATAAAAATACTTTGTTCACTTTCTGAGATGTTTGAATTTTGACTATTTCATACTCTTCTTAATTTTAAAGTAATGTTTCTAACGTTCTTATTTCCAAAAGTTGTTTAAATACTTTGCAAATTTAAAATCTTGCTATTTCTTCGTTTTAAAAATACTTTGTTCATTTTCTGAGATGCTTGAATTTTGACTATTTCATGCTCTTCTTAATTTTAAAGTAATGTTTCTAACGTTCTTATTTCCAAAAGTTGTTTAAATACTTTGCAAATTTAAAATCTTGCTATTTGTTCGTTTTAAAAATACTTTGTTCACTTTCTGCGATGTTTGAATTTTGACTATTTCATGCTCTTCTTAATTTTAAAGTAATGTTTCTAACGTTCTTATTTCCAAAAGTAGTTTAAATACTTTGCAAATTTAAAATCTTGCTATTTGTTCTTTATAAAAATACTTTGTTCACCTTCTGAGATGTTTGAATTTTGACTATTTCATGCTCTTCTTAATTTTAAAGTAATGTTTCTAACGTTCTTATTTCCAAAAGTAGTTTAAATACTTTGCAAATTTAAAATCTTGCTATTTGTTCTTTATAAAAATACTTTGTTCACCTTCTGAGATGTTTGAATTTTGACTATTTCATGCTCTTCTTAATTTTAAAGTAATGTTTCTAACGTTCTTATTTCCAAAAGTTGTTTAAATACTTTGCAAATTTAAAATCTTGCTATTTGTTCGTTATAAAAATACTTTGTTCACTTTCTGAGATGTTTGAATTTTGACTATTTCATGCTCTTCTTAATTTTAAAGTAAAGTTTCTAACGTTCTTATTTCCAAAAGTGTTTTAAATACTTTGCAAATTTAAAATCTTGCTATTTGTTCGTTATAAAAATACTTTGTTCATTTTCTGAGATGCTTGAATTTTGACTATTTCATGCTCTTCTTAATTTTAAAGTAATGTTTCTAACGTTCTTATTTCCAAAAGTTGTTTAAATACTTTGCAAATTTAAAATCTTGCTATTTGTTCGTTTTAAAAATACTTTGTTCACTTTCTGCGATGTTTGAATTTTGACTATTTCATGCTCTTCTTAATTTTAAAGTAATGTTTCTAACGTTCTTATTTCCAAAAGTAGTTTAAATACTTTGCAAATTTAAAATCTTGCTATTTGTTCTTTATAAAAATACTTTGTTCACCTTCTGAGATGTTTGAATTTTGACTATTTCATGCTCTTCTTAATTTTAAAGTAATGTTTCTAACGTTCTTATTTCCAAAAGTTGTTTAAATACTTTGCAAATTTAAAATCTTGCTATTTGTTCGTTATAAAAATACTTTGTTCACTTTCTGAGATGTTTGAATTTTGACTATTTCATGCTCTTCTTAATTTTAAAGTAAAGTTTCTAACGTTCTTATTTCCAAAAGTGATTTAAATACTTTGCAAATTTAAAATCTTGCTATTTGTTCGTTATAAAAATACTTTGTTCACTTTCTGCGATGTTTGAATTTTGACTATTTCATGCTCTTCTTAATTTTAAAGTAATGTTTCTAACGTTCTTATTTCCAAAAGTAGTTTAAATACTTTGCAAATTTAAAATCTTGCTATTTGTTCTTTATAAAAATACTTTGTTCACCTTCTGAGATGTTTGAATTTTGACTATTTCATGCTCTTCTTAATTTTAAAGTAATGTTTCTAACGTTCTTATTTCCAAAAGTTGTTTAAATACTTTGCAAATTTAATATCTTGCTATTTGTTCGTTATAAAAATACTTTGTTCACTTTCTGAGATGTTTGAATTTTGACTATTTCATGCTCTTCTTAATTTTAAAGTAAAGTTTCTAACGTTCTTATTTCCAAAAGTGGTTTAAATACTTTGCAAATTTAAAATCTTGCTATTTGTTCGTTATAAAAATACTTTGTTCACTTTCTGCGATGTTTGAATTTTGACTATTTCATGCTCTTCTTAATTTTAAAGTAATGTTTCTAACGTTCTTATTTCCAAAAGTAGTTTAAATACTTTGCAAATTTAAAATCTTGCTATTTGTTCGTTATAAAAATACTTTGTTCACTTTCTGAGATGTTTGAATTTTGACTATTTCATGCTCTTCTTAATTTTAAAGTAATGTTTCTAACGTTCTTATTTCCAAAAGTTGTTTAAATACTTTGCAAATTTAAAATCTTGCTATTTGTTCGTTTTAAAAATACTTTGTTCACTTTCTGCGATGTTTGAATTTTGACTATTTCATGCTCTTCTTAATTTTAAAGTAATGTTTGTAACGTTTTTATTTCCAAAAGTTGTTTAAATACTTTGCAAATTTAAAATCTTGCTATTTGTTCGTTTTAAAAATACTTTGTTCACTTTCTGCGATGTTTGAATTTTGACTATTTCATGCTCTTCTTAATTTTAAAGTAATGTTTGTAACGTTTTTATTTCTAAAAGTAGTTTAAATACTTTGCAAATTTAAAATCTTGCTATTTGTTCGTTATAAAAATACTTTGTTCACTTTCTGAGATGTTTGAATTTTGACTATTTCATGCTCTTCTTAATTTTAAAGTAATGTTTCTAACGTTCTTATTTCCAAAAGTTGTTTAAATACTTTGCAAATTTAAAATCTTGCTATTTGTTCGTTATAAAAATGCTTTGTTCACTTTCTGAGATGTTTGAATTTTGACTATTTCATGCTCTTCTTAATTTTAAAGTAATGTTTCTAACGTTCTTATTTCCAAAAGTTGTTTAAATACTTTGCAAATTTAAAATCTTGCTATTTGTTCGTTATAAAAATACTTTGTTCACCTTCTGAGATGTTTGAATTTTGACTATTTCATGCTCTTCTTAATTTTAAAGTAATGTTTCTAACGTTCTTATTTCCAAAAGTTGTTTAAATACTTTGCAAATTTAAAATCTTGCTATTTGTTCGTTATAAAAATACTTTGTTCACTTTCTGAGATGTTTGAATTTTGACTATTTCATGCTCTTCTTAATTTTAAAGTAATGTTTCTAACGTTCTTATTTCCAAAAGTTGTTTAAATACTTTGCAAATTTAAAATCTTGCTATTTGTTCGTTTTAAAAATACTTTGTTCACTTTCTGAGGTGTTTGAATTTTGACTATTTCATGCTCTTCTTAATTTTAAAGTAATGTTTCTAACGTTCTTATTTCCAAAAGTAGTTTAAATACTTTGAAAATTTAAAATCTTGCTATTTGTTCATTATAAAAATACTTTGTTCACTTTCTGAGTAGTTTGAATTTTCACTATTTCATGCTCTTCTTAATTTTAAAGTAATGTTTCTAACGTTCTTATTTCCAAAAGTAGTTTAAATACTTTGCAAATTTAAAATCTTGCTATTTATTCGTTTTAAAAATACTTTGTTCACTTTCTGAGATGTTTGAATTTTGACTATTTCATGCTCTTCTTAATTTTAAAGTAATGTTTCTAACGTTCGTATTTCCAAAAGTTGTTTAAATACTTTGCAAATTTAAAATCTTGCTATTTGTTCGTTTTAAAAATACTTTGTTCACTTTCTGCGATGTTTGAATTTTGACTATTTCATGCTCTTCTTAATTTTAAAGTAATGTTTGTAACGTTTTTATTTCTAAAAGTAGTTTAAATACTTTGCAAATTTAAAATCTTGCTATTTGTTCGTTATAAAAATACTTTGTTCACTTTCTGAGATGTTTGAATTTTGACTATTTCATGCTCTTCTTAATTTTAAAGTAATGTTTCTAACGTTCTTATTTCCAAAAGTTGTTTAAATACTTTGCAAATTTAAAATCTTGCTATTTGTTCGTTATAAAAATACTTTGTTCACCTTCTGAGATGTTTGAATTTTGACTATTTCATGCTCTTCTTAATTTTAAAGTAATGTTTCTAACGTTCTTATTTCCAAAAGTTGTTTAAATACTTTGCAAATTTAAAATCTTGCTATTTGTTCGTTATAAAAATACTTTGTTCACTTTCTGAGATGTTTGAATTTTGACTATTTCATGCTCTTCTTAATTTTAAAGTAATGTTTCTAACGTTCTTTTTTCCAAAAGTTGTTTAAATACTTTGCAAATTTAAAATCTTGCTATTTGTTCGTTTTAAAAATACTTTGTTCACTTTCTGAGGTGTTTGAATTTTGACTATTTCATGCTCTTCTTAATTTTAAAGTAATGTTTCTAACGTTCTTATTTCCAAAAGTAGTTTAAATACTTTGAAAATTTAAAATCTTGCTATTTGTTCATTATAAAAATACTTTGTTCACTTTCTGAGTAGTTTGAATTTTCACTATTTCATGCTCTTCTTAATTTTAAAGTAATGTTTCTAACGTTCTTATTTCCAAAAGTAGTTTAAATACTTTGCAAATTTAAAATCTTGCTATTTATTCGTTTTAAAAATACTTTGTTCACTTTCTGAGATGTTTGAATTTTGACTATTTCATGCTCTTCTTAATTTTAAAGTAATGTTTCTAACGTTCTTATTTCCAAAAGTAGTTTAAATACTTTGAAAATTTAAAATCTTGCTATTTGTTCATTATAAAAATACTTTGTTCACTTTCTGAGTAGTTTGAATTTTCACTATTTCATGCTCTTCTTAATTTTAAAGTAATGTTTCTAACGTTCTTATTTCCAAAAGTTGTTTAAATACTTTGCAAAATTAAAATCTTGCTATTTGTTCGTTTTAAAAATACTTTGTTCACTTTCTGAGATGTTTGAATTTTGACTATTTCATGCTCTTCTTAATTTTAAAGTAATGTTTCTAACGTTCGTATTTCCAAAAGTTGTTTAAATACTTTGCAAATTTAAAATCTTGCTATTTGTTCGTTATAAAAATACTTTGTTCACTTTCTGAGATGTTTGAATTTTGACTATTTCATGCTCTTCTTAATTTTAAAGTAATGTTTCTAACGTTCTTATTTCCAAAAGTTGTTTAAATACTTTGCAAATTTAAAATCTTGCTATTTGTTCGTTTTAAATATACTTTGTTCATTTTCTGAGATGCTTGAATTTTGACTATTTCATGCTCTTCTTAATTTTAAAGTAAAGTTTCTAACGTTCTTATTTCCAAAAGTAGTTTAAATACTTTGCAAATTTAAAATCTTGCTATTTGTTCGTTTTAAAAATACTTTGTTCACTTTCTGAGATGTTTGAATTTTGACTATTTCATGCTCTTCTTAATTTTAAAGTAATGTTTCTAACGTTCTTATTTCCAAAAGTTGTTTAAATACTTTGCAAATTTAAAATCTTGCTATTTGTTCGTTTTAAAAATACTTTGTTCATTTTCTGAGATGCTTGAATTTTGACTATTTCATGCTCTTCTTAATTTTAAAGTAATGTTTCTAACGTTCTTATTTCCAAAAGTTGTTTAAATACTTTGCAAATTTAAAATCTTGCTATTTGTTCGTTATAAAAATACTTTGTTCACTTTCTGAGATGTTTGAATTTTGACTATTTCATGCTCTTCTTAATTTTAAAGTAATGTTTCTAACGTTCTTATTTCCAAAAGTTGTTTAAATACTTTGCAAATTTAAAATCTTGCTATTTGTTCGTTATAAAAATACTTTGTTCACTTTCTGCGATGTTTGAATTTTGACTATTTCATGCTCTTCTTAATTTTAAAGTAATGTTTCTAACGTTCTTATTTCCAAAAGTTGTTTAAATACTTTGCAAATTTAAAATCTTGCTATTTGTTCGTTATAAAAATACTTTGTTCACTTTCTGAGATGTTTGAATTTTGACTATTTCATGCTCTTCTTAATTTTAAAGTAATGTTTCTAACGTTCTTATTTCCAAAAGTTGTTTAAATACTTTGCAAATTTAAAATCTTGCTATTTGTTCGTTTTAAAAATACTTTGTTCACTTTCTGAGGTGTTTGAATTTTGACTATTTCATGCTCTTCTTAATTTTAAAGTAATGTTTGTAACGTTCTTATTTCCAAAAGTAGTTTAAATACTTTGCAAATTTAAAATCTTGCTATTTGTTCGTTTTAAAAATACTTTGTTCACTTTCTGCGATGTTTGAATTTTGACTATTTCATGCTCTTCTTAATTTTAAAGTAATGTTTGTAACGTTTTTATTTCTAAAAGTAGTTTAAATACTTTGCAAATTTAAAATCTTGCTATTTGTTCGTTATAAAAATACTTTGTTCACTTTCTGAGATGTTTGAATTTTGACTATTTCATGCTCTTCTTAATTTTAAAGTAATGTTTCTAACGTTCTTATTTCCAAAAGTAGTTTAAATACTTTGCAAATTTAAAATCTTGCTATTTGTTCGTTATAAAAATACTTTGTTCACTTTCTGCGATGTTTGAATTTTGACTATTTCATGCTCTTCTTAATTTTAAAGTAATGTTTCTAACGTTCTTATTTCCAAAAGTTGTTTAAATACTTTGCAAATTTAAAATCTTGCTATTTGTTCGTTATAAAAATACTTTGTTCACTTTCTGAGATGTTTGAATTTTGACTATTTCATGCTCTTCTTAATTTTAAAGTAATGTTTCTAACGTTCTTATTTCCAAAAGTTGTTTAAATACTTTGCAAATTTAAAATCTTGCTATTTGTTCGTTTTAAATATACTTTGTTCATTTTCTGAGATGCTTGAATTTTGACTATTTCATGCTCTTCTTAATTTTAAAGTAAAGTTTCTAACGTTCTTATTTCCAAAAGTAGTTTAAATACTTTGCAAATTTAAAATATTGCTATTTGTTCGTTTTAAAAATACTTTGTTCACTTTCTGAGATGTTTGAATTTTGACTATTTCATGCTCTTCTTAATTTTAAAGTAATGTTTCTAACGTTCTTATTTCCAAAAGTTGTTTAAATACTTTGCAAATTTAAAATCTTGCTATTTGTTCGTTTTAAAAATACTTTGTTCATTTTCTGAGATGCTTGAATTTTGACTATTTCATGCTCTTCTTAATTTTAAAGTAATGTTTCTAACGTTCTTATTTCCAAAAGTTGTTTAAATACTTTGCAAATTTAAAATCTTGCTATTTGTTCGTTATAAAAATACTTTGTTCACTTTCTGAGATGTTTGAATTTTGACTATTTCATGCTCTTCTTAATTTTAAAGTAATGTTTCTAACGTTCTTATTTCCAAAAGTAGTTTAAATACTTTGCAAATTTAAAATCTTGCTATTTGTTCGTTATAAAAATACTTTGTTCACTTTCTGAGATGTTTGAATTTTGACTATTTCATGCTCTTCTTAATTTTAAAGTAATGTTTCTAACGTTCTTATTTCCAAAAGTTGTTTAAATACTTTGCAAATTTAAAATCTTGCTATTTGTTCGTTTTAAAAATACTTTGTTCACTTTCTGAGGTGTTTGAATTTTGACTATTTCATGCTCTTCTTAATTTTAAAGTAATGTTTGTAACGTTCTTATTTCCAAAAGTAGTTTAAATACTTTGCAAATTTAAAATCTTGCTATTTGTTCGTTTTAAAAATACTTTGTTCACTTTCTGCGATGTTTGAATTTTGACTATTTCATGCTCTTCTTAATTTTAAAGTAATGTTTGTAACGTTTTTATTTCTAAAAGTAGTTTAAATACTTTGCAAATTTGAAAATCTTGCTATTTGTTCGTTATAAAAATACTTTGTTCACTTTCTGAGATGTTTGAATTTTGACTATTTCATGCTCTTCTTAATTTTAAAGTAATGTTTCTAACGTTCTTATTTCCAAAAGTAGTTTAAATACTTTGCAAATTTAAAATCTTGCTATTTGTTCGTTATAAAAGTACTTTGTTCACTTTCTGCGATGTTTGAATTTTGACTATTTCATGCTCTTCTTAATTTTAAAGTAATGTTTCTAACGTTCTTATTTCCAAAAGTTGTTTAAATACTTTGCAAATTTAAAATCTTGCTATTTGTTCGTTATAAAAATACTTTGTTCACTTTCTGAGATGTTTGAATTTTCACTATTTCATGCTCTTCTTAATTTTAAAGTAATGTTTCTAACGTTCTTATTTCCAAAAGTTGTTTAAATACTTTGCAAATTTAAAATCTTGCTATTTGTTCGTTATAAAAATACTTTGTTCACTTTCTGAGATGTTTGAATTTTGACTATTTCATGCTCTTCTTAATTTTAAAGTAATGTTTCTAACGTTCTTATTTCCAAAAGTTGTTTAAATACTTTGCAAATTTAAAATCTTGCTATTTGTTCGTTATAAAAATACTTTGTTCACCTTCTGAGATGTTTGAATTTTGACTATTTCATGCTCTTCTTAATTTTAAAGTAATGTTTCTAACGTTCTTATTTCCAAAAGTTGTTTAAATACTTTGCAAATTTAAAATCTTGCTATTTGTTCGTTATAAAAATACTTTGTTCACTTTCTGAGATGTTTGAATTTTGACTATTTCATGCTCTTCTTAATTTTAAAGTAATGTTTCTAACGTTCTTATTTCCAAAAGTTGTTTAAATACTTTGCAAATTTAAAATCTTGCTATTTGTTCGTTTTAAAAATACTTTGTTCACTTTCTGAGATGTTTGAATTTTGACTATTTCATGCTCTTCTTAATTTTAAAGTAATGTTTCTAACGTTCTTATTTCCAAAAGTTGTTTAAATACTTTGCAAATTTAAAATCTTGCTATTTGTTCGTTTTAAATATACTTTGTTCATTTTCTGAGATGCTTGAATTTTGACTATTTCATGCTCTTCTTAATTTTAAAGTAAAGTTTCTAACGTTCTTATTTCCAAAAGTAGTTTAAATACTTTGCAAATTTAAAATCTTGCTATTTGTTCGTTTTAAAAATACTTTGTTCACTTTCTGAGATGTTTGAATTTTGACTATTTCATGCTCTTCTTAATTTTAAAGTAATGTTTCTAACGTTCTTATTTCCAAAAGTTGTTTAAATACTTTGCAAATTTAAAATCTTGCTATTTGTTCGTTATAAAAATACTTTGTTCACTTTCTGAGATGTTTGAATTTTGACTATTTCATGCTCTTCTTAATTTTAAAGTAATGTTTCTAACGTTCTTATTTCCAAAAGTAGTTTAAATACTTTGCAAATTTAAAATCTTGCTATTTGTTCGTTATAAAAATACTTTCTTCATTTTCTGAGATGCTTGAATTTTGACTATTTCATGCTCTTCTTAATTTTAAAGTAATGTTTCTAACGTTCTTATTTCCAAAAGTTGTTTAAATACTTTGCAAATTTAAAATCTTGCTATTTGTTCGTTATAAAAATACTTTGTTCACCTTCTGAGATGTTTGAATTTTGACTATTTCATGCTCTTCTTAATTTTAAAGTAATGTTTCTAACGTTCTTATTTCCAAAAGTTGTTTAAATAATTTGCAAATTTAAAATCTTGCTATTTGTTCGTTATAAAAATACTTTTTTCACTTTCTGAGATGTTTGAATTTTGACTATTTCATGCTCTTCTTAATTTTAAAGTAATGTTTCTAACGTTCTTATTTCCAAAAGTTGTTTAAATACTTTGCAAATTTAAAATCTTGCTATTTGTTCGTTTTAAAAATACTTTGTTCACTTTCTGAGATGTTTGAATTTTGACTATTTCATGCTCTTCTTAATTTTAAAGTAATGTTTCTAACGTTCTTATTTCCAAAAGTAGTTTAAATACTTTGCAAATTTAAAATCTTGCTATTTGTTCATTATAAAAATACTTTGTTCACTTTCTGAGATGTTTGAATTTTCACTATTTCATGCTCTTCTTAATTTTAAAGTAATGTTTCTAACGTTCTTATTTCCAAAAGTAGTTTAAATACTTTGCAAATTTAATATCTTGCTATTTATTCGTTTTAAAAATACTTTGTTCACTTTCTGAGATGTTTGAATTTTGACTATTTCATGCTCTTCTTAATTTTAAAGTAATGTTTCTAACGTTCGTATTTCCAAAAGTTGTTTAAATACTTTGCAAATTTAAAATCTTGCTATTTGTTCGTTATAAAAATACTTTGTTCACTTTCTGAGATGTTTGAATTTTGACTATTTCATGCTCTTCTTAATTTTAAAGTAATGTTTCTAACGTTCTTATTTCCAAAAGTAGTTTAAATACTTTGCAAATTTAAAATCTTGCTATTTGTTCGTTATAAAAATACTTTGTTCACTTTCTGAGATGTTTGAATTTTGACTATTTCATGCTCTTCTTAATTTTAAAGTAATGTTTCTAACGTTCTTATTTCCAAAAGTAGTTTAAATACTTTGCAAATTTAAAATCTTGCTATTTGTTCGTTTTAAAAATACTTTGTTCACTTTCTGCGATGTTTGAATTTTGACTATTTCATGCTCTTCTTAATTTTAAAGTAATGTTTGTAACGTTTTTATTTCTAAAAGTAGTTTAAATACTTTGCAAATTTAAAATCTTGCTATTTGTTCGTTATAAAAATACTTTGTTCACTTTCTGAGATGTTTGAATTTTGACTATTTCATGCTCTTCTTAATTTTAAAGTAATGTTTCTAACGTTCTTATTTCCAAAAGTAGTTTAAATACTTTGCAAATTTAAAATCTTGCTATTTGTTCGTTATAAAAGTACTTTGTTCACTTTCTGCGATGTTTGAATTTTGACTATTTCATGCTCTTCTTAATTTTAAAGTAATGTTTCTAACGTTCTTATTTCCAAAAGTTGTTTAAATACTTTGCAAATTTAAAATCTTGCTATTTGTTCGTTATAAAAATACTTTGTTCACTTTCTGAGATGTTTGAATTTTCACTATTTCATGCTCTTCTTAATTTTAAAGTAATGTTTCTAACGTTCTTATTTCCAAAAGTTGTTTAAATACTTTGCAAATTTAAAATCTTGCTATTTGTTCGTTATAAAAATACTTTGTTCACTTTCTGAGATGTTTGAATTTTGACTATTTCATGCTCTTCTTAATTTTAAAGTAATGTTTCTAACGTTCTTATTTCCAAAAGTTGTTTAAATACTTTGCAAATTTAAAATCTTGCTATTTGTTCGTTATAAAAATACTTTGTTCACCTTCTGAGATGTTTGAATTTTGACTATTTCATGCTCTTCTTAATTTTAAAGTAATGTTTCTAACGTTCTTATTTCCAAAAGTTGTTTAAATACTTTGCAAATTTAAAATCTTGCTATTTGTTCGTTATAAAAATACTTTGTTCACTTTCTGAGATGTTTGAATTTTGACTATTTCATGCTCTTCTTAATTTTAAAGTAATGTTTCTAACGTTCTTATTTCCAAAAGTTGTTTAAATACTTTGCAAATTTAAAATCTTGCTATTTGTTCGTTTTAAAAATACTTTGTTCACTTTCTGAGATGTTTGAATTTTGACTATTTCATGCTCTTCTTAATTTTAAAGTAATGTTTCTAACGTTCTTATTTCCAAAAGTTGTTTAAATACTTTGCAAATTTAAAATCTTGCTATTTGTTCGTTTTAAATATACTTTGTTCATTTTCTGAGATGCTTGAATTTTGACTATTTCATGCTCTTCTTAATTTTAAAGTAAAGTTTCTAACGTTCTTATTTCCAAAAGTAGTTTAAATACTTTGCAAATTTAAAATCTTGCTATTTGTTCGTTTTAAAAATACTTTGTTCACTTTCTGAGATGTTTGAATTTTGACTATTTCATGCTCTTCTTAATTTTAAAGTAATGTTTGTAACGTTCTTATTTCCAAAAGTAGTTTAAATACTTTGCAAATTTAAAATCTTGCTATTTGTTCGTTATAAAAATACTTTCTTCATTTTCTGAGATGCTTGAATTTTGACTATTTCATGCTCTTCTTAATTTTAAAGTAATGTTTCTAACGTTCTTATTTCCAAAAGTTGTTTAAATACTTTGCAAATTTAAAATCTTGCTATTTGTTCGTTATAAAAATACTTTGTTCACCTTCTGAGATGTTTGAATTTTGACTATTTCATGCTCTTCTTAATTTTAAAGTAATGTTTGTAACGTTTTTATTTCTAAAAGTAGTTTAAATACTTTGCAAATTTAAAATCTTGCTATTTGTTCGTTATAAAAATACTTTGTTCACTTTCTGAGATGTTTGAATTTTGACTATTTCATGCTCTTCTTAATTTTAAAGTAATGTTTCTAACGTTCTTATTTCCAAAAGTAGTTTAAATACTTTGCAAATTTAAAATCTTGCTATTTGTTCGTTATAAAAGTACTTTGTTCACTTTCTGCGATGTTTGAATTTTGACTATTTCATGCTCTTCTTAATTTTAAAGTAATGTTTGTAACGTTCTTATTTCCAAAAGTTGTTTAAATACTTTGCAAATTTAAAATCTTGCTATTTGTTCATTATAAAAATACTTTGTTCACTTTCTGAGATGTTTGAATTTTCACTATTTCATGCTCTTCTTAATTTTAAAGTAATGTTTCTAACGTTCCTATTTCCAAAAGTTGTTTAAATACTTTGCAAATTTAAAATCTTGCTATTTGTTCGTTATAAAAATACTTTGTTCACTTTCTGAGATGTTTGAATTTTGACTATTTCATGCTCTTCTTAATTTTAAAGTAATGTTTCTAACGTTCTTATTTCCAAAACTTGTTTAAATACTTTGCAAATTTAAAATCTTGCTATTTGTTCGTTATAAAAATACTTTGTTCACCTTCTGAGATGTTTGAATTTTGACTATTTCATGCTCTTCTTAATTTTAAAGTAATGTTTCTAACGTTCTTATTTCCAAAAGTTGTTTAAATACTTTGCAAATTTAAAATCTTGCTATTTGTTCGTTATAAAAATACTTTGTTCACTTTCTGAGATGTTTGAATTTTGACTATTTCATGCTCTTCTTAATTTTAAAGTAATGTTTCTAACGTTCTTATTTCCAAAAGTTGTTTAAATACTTTGCAAATTTAAAATCTTGCTATTTGTTCGTTTTAAAAATACTTTGTTCACTTTCTGAGATGTTTGAATTTTGACTATTTCATGCTCTTCTTAATTTTAAAGTAATGTTTCTAACGTTCTTATTTCCAAAAGTTGTTTAAATACTTTGCAAATTTAAAATCTTGCTATTTGTTCGTTATAAAAATACTTTGTTCACCTTCTGAGATGTTTGAATTTTGACTATTTCATGCTCTTCTTAATTTTAAAGTAATGTTTGTAACGTTTTTATTTCTAAAAGTAGTTTAAATACTTTGCAAATTTAAAATCTTGCTATTTGTTCGTTATAAAAATACTTTGTTCACTTTCTGAGATGTTTGAATTTTGACTATTTCATGCTCTTCTTAATTTTAAAGTAATGTTTCTAACGTTCTTATTTCCAAAAGTAGTTTAAATACTTTGCAAATTTAAAATCTTGCTATTTGTTCGTTATAAAAGTACTTTGTTCACTTTCTGCGATGTTTGAATTTTGACTATTTCATGCTCTTCTTAATTTTAAAGTAATGTTTGTAACGTTCTTATTTCCAAAAGTTGTTTAAATACTTTGCAAATTTAAAATCTTGCTATTTGTTCGTTATAAAAATACTTTGTTCACTTTCTGAGATGTTTGAATTTTCACTATTTCATGCTCTTCTTAATTTTAAAGTAATGTTTCTAACGTTCCTATTTCCAAAAGTTGTTTAAATACTTTGCAAATTTAAAATCTTGCTATTTGTTCGTTATAAAAATACTTTGTTCACTTTCTGAGATGTTTGAATTTTGATTATTTCATGCTCTTCTTAATTTTAAAGTAATGTTTCTAACGTTCTTATTTCCAAAAGTTGTTTAAATACTTTGCAAATTTAAAATCTTGCTATTTGTTCGTTATAAAAATACTTTGTTCACCTTCTGAGATGTTTGAATTTTGACTATTTCATGCTCTTCTTAATTTTAAAGTAATGTTTCTAACGTTCTTATTTCCAAAAGTTGTTTAAATACTTTGCAAATTTAAAATCTTGCTATTTGTTCGTTATAAAAATACTTTGTTCACTTTCTGAGATGTTTGAATTTTGACTATTTCATGCTCTTCTTAATTTTAAAGTAATGTTTCTAACGTTCTTATTTCCAAAAGTTGTTTAAATACTTTGCAAATTTAAAATCTTGCTATTTGTTCGTTTTAAAAATACTTTGTTCACTTTCTGAGATGTTTGAATTTTGACTATTTCATGCTCTTCTTAATTTTAAAGTAATGTTTCTAACGTTCTTATTTCCAAAAGTTGTTTAAATACTTTGCAAATTTAAAATCTTGCTATTTGTTCGTTTTAAATATACTTTGTTCATTTTCTGAGATGCTTGAATTTTGACTATTTCATGCTCTTCTTAATTTTAAAGTAAAGTTTCTAACGTTCTTATTTCCAAAAGTAGTTTAAATACTTTGCAAATTTAAAATCTTGCTATTTGTTCGTTTTAAAAATACTTTGTTCACTTTCTGAGATGTTTGAATTTTGACTATTTCATGCTCTTCTTAATTTTAAAGTAATGTTTCTAACGTTCTTATTTCCAAAAGTTGTTTAAATACTTTGCAAATTTAAAATCTTGCTATTTGTTCGTTTTAAAAATACTTTCTTCATTTTCTGAGATGCTTGAATTTTGACTATTTCATGCTCTTCTTAATTTTAAAGTAATGTTTCTAACGTTCTTATTTCCAAAAGTTGTTTAAATACTTTGCAAATTTAAAATCTTGCTATTTGTTCGTTATAAAAATACTTTGTTCACCTTCTGAGATGTTTGAATTTTGACTATTTCATGCTCTTCTTAATTTTAAAGTAATGTTTCTAACGTTCTTATTTCCAAAAGTTGTTTAAATACTTTGCAAATTTAAAATCTTGCTATTTGTTCGTTATAAAAATACTTTGTTCACCTTCTGAGATGTTTGAATTTTGACTATTTCATGCTCTTCTTAATTTTAAAGTAATGTTTCTAACGTTCTTATTTCCAAAAGTAGTTTAAATACTTTGCAAATTTAAAATCTTGCTATTTATTCGTTTTAAAAATACTTTGTTCACTTTCTGAGATGTTTGAATTTTGACTATTTCATGCTCTTCTTAATTTTAAAGTAATGTTTCTAACGTTCGTATTTCCAAAAGTTGTTTAAATACTTTGCAAATTTAAAATCTTGCTATTTGTTCGTTATAAAAATACTTTGTTCACTTTCTGCGATGTTTGAATTTTGACTATTTCATGCTCTTCTTAATTTTAAAGTAATGTTTCTAACGTTCTTATTTCCAAAAGTTGTTTAAATACTTTGCAAAATTAAAATCTTGCTATTTGTTCGTTATAAAAATACTTTGTTCACTTTCTGAGATGTTTGAATTTTGACTATTTCATGCTCTTCTTAATTTTAAAGTAATGTTTCTAACGTTCTTATTTCCAAAAGTTGTTTAAATACTTTGCAAATTTAAAATCTTGCTATTTGTTCGTTTTAAATATACTTTGTTCATTTTCTGAGATGCTTGAATTTTGACTATTTCATGCTCTTCTTAATTTTAAAGTAAAGTTTCTAACGTTCTTATTTCCAAAAGTAGTTTAAATACTTTGCAAATTTAAAATCTTGCTATTTGTTCGTTTTAAAAAAACTTTGTTCACTTTCTGAGATGTTTGAATTTTGACTATTTCATGCTCTTCGTAATTTTAAAGTAATGTTTCTAACGTTCTTATTTCCAAAAGTTGTTTAAATACTTTGCAAATTTAAAATCTTGCTATTTGTTCGTTTTAAAAATACTTTGTTCATTTTCTGAGATGTTTGAATTTTGACTATTTCATGCTCTTCTTAATTTTAAAGTAATGTTTCTAACGTTCTTATTTCCAAAAGTTGTTTAAATACTTTGCAAATTTAAAATCTTGCTATTTGTTCGTTTTAAAAATACTTTGTTCACTTTCTGAGATGTTTGAATTTTGACTATTTCATGCTCTTCTTAATTTTAAAGTAATGTTTCTAACGTTCTTATTTCCAAAAGTAGTTTAAATACTTTGCAAATTTAAAATCTTGCTATTTGTTCGTTATAAAAATACTTTGTTCACTTTCTGAGATGTTTGAATTTTGACTATTTCATGCTCTTCTTAATTTTAAAGTAATGTTTCTAACGTTCTTATTTCCAAAAGTTGTTTAAATACTTTGCAAATTTAAAATCTTGCTATTTGTTCGTTATAAAAATACTTTGTTCACTTTCTGCGATGTTTGAATTTTGACTATTTCATGCTCTTCTTAATTTTAAAGTAATGTTTCTAACGTTCTTATTTCCAAAAGTAGTTTAAATACTTTGCAAATTTTAAATCTTGCTATTTGTTCTTTATAAAAATACTTTGTTCACCTTCTGAGATGTTTGAATTTTGACTATTTCATGCTCTTCTTAATTTTAAAGTAATGTTTCTAACGTTCTTATTTCCAAAAGTTGTTTAAATACTTTGCAAATTTAAAATCTTGCTATTTGTTCGTTATAAAAATACTTTTTTCACTTTCTGAGATGTTTGAATTTTCACTATTTCATGCTCTTCTTAATTTTAAAGTAATGTTTCTAACGTTCTTATTTCCAAAAGTAGTTTAAATACTTTGCAAATTTAAAATCTTGCTATTTGTTCGTTTTAAAAATACTTTGTTCACTTTCTGAGATGTTTGAATTTTGACTATTTCATGCTCTTCTTAATTTTAAAGTAATGTTTCTAACGTTCTTATTTCCAAAAGTAGTTTAAATACTTTGCAAATTTAAAATCTTGCTATTTGTTCATTATAAAAATACTTTGTTCACTTTCTGAGATGTTTGAATTTTGACTATTTCATGCTCTTCTTAATTTTAAAGTAATGTTTCTAACGTTCTTATTTCCAAAAGTAGTTTAAATACTTTGCAAATTTAAAATCTTGCTATTTGTTCGTTATAAAAATACTTTGTTCACTTTCTGAGATGTTTGAATTTTGACTATTTCATGCTCTTCTTAATTTTAAAGTAATGTTTCTAACGTTCTTATTTCCAAAAGTTGTTTAAATACTTTGCAAATTTAAAATCTTGCTATTTGTTCGTTATAAAAATACTTTGTTCACTTTCTGCGATGTTTGAATTTTGACTATTTCATGCTCTTCTTAATTTTAAAGTAATGTTTCTAACGTTCTTATTTCCAAAAGTAGTTTAAATACTTTGCAAATTTAAAATCTTGCTATTTGTTCTTTATAAAAATACTTTGTTCACCTTCTGAGATGTTTGAATTTTGACTATTTCATGCTCTTCTTAATTTTAAAGTAATGTTTCTAACGTTCTTATTTCCAAAAGTTGTTTAAATACTTTGCAAATTTAAAATCTTGCTATTTGTTCGTTATAAAAATACTTTTTTCACTTTCTGAGATGTTTGAATTTTGACTATTTCATGCTCTTCTTAATTTTAAAGTAATGTTTCTAACGTTCTTATTTCCAAAAGTTGTTTAAATACTTTGCAAATTTAAAATCTTGCTATTTGTTCGTTTTAAAAATACTTTGTTCACTTTCTGAGATGTTTGAATTTTGACTATTTCATGCTCTTCTTAATTTTAAAGTAATGTTTCTAACGTTCTTATTTCCAAAAGTAGTTTAAATACTTTGCAAATTTAAAATCTTGCTATTTGTTCATTATAAAAATACTTTGTTCACTTTCTGAGATGTTTGAATTTTCACTATTTCATGCTCTTCTTAATTTTAAAGTAATGTTTCTAACGTTCTTATTTCCAAAAGTAGTTTAAATACTTTGCAAATTTAAAATCTTGCTATTTATTCGTTTTAAAAATACTTTGTTCACTTTCTGAGATGTTTGAATTTTGACTATTTCATGCTCTTCTTAATTTTAAAGTAATGTTTCTAACGTTCGTATTTCCAAAAGTTGTTTAAATACTTTGCAAATTTAAAATCTTGCTATTTGTTCGTTATAAAAATACTTTGTTCACTTTCTGCGATGTTTGAATTTTGACTATTTCATGCTCTTCTTAATTTTAAAGTAATGTTTCTAACGTTCTTATTTCCAAAAGTTGTTTAAATACTTTGCAAAATTAAAATCTTGCTATTTGTTCGTTATAAAAATACTTTGTTCACTTTCTGAGATGTTTGAATTTTGACTATTTCATGCTCTTCTTAATTTTAAAGTAATGTTTCTAACGTTCTTATTTCCAAAAGTTGTTTAAATACTTTGCAAATTTAAAATCTTGCTATTTGTTCGTTTTAAAAATACTTTGTTCACTTTCTGAGATGTTTGAATTTTGACTATTTCATGCTCTTCTTAATTTTAAAGTAATGTTTCTAACGTTCTTATTTCCAAAAGTAGTTTAAATACTTTGCAAATTTAAAATCTTGCTATTTGTTCATTATAAAAATACTTTGTTCACTTTCTGAGATGTTTGAATTTTGACTATTTCATGCTCTTCTTAATTTTAAAGTAATGTTTCTAACGTTCTTATTTCCAAAAGTAGTTTAAATACTTTGCAAATTTAAAATCTTGCTATTTATTCGTTTTAAAAATACTTTGTTCACTTTCTGAGATGTTTGAATTTTGACTATTTCATGCTCTTCTTAATTTTAAAGTAATGTTTCTAACGTTCGTATTTCCAAAAGTTGTTTAAATACTTTGCAAATTTAAAATCTTGCTATTTGTTCGTTATAAAAATACTTTGTTCACTTTCTGAGATGTTTGAATTTTGACTATTTCATGCTCTTCTTAATTTTAAAGTAATGTTTCTAACGTTCTTATTTCCGAAAGTTGTTTAAATACTTTGCAAATTTAAAATCTTGCTATTTGTTCGTTTTAAATATACTTTGTTCATTTTCTGAGATGCTTGAATTTTGACTATTTCATGCTCTTCTTAATTTTAAAGTAAAGTTTCTAACGTTCTTATTTCCAAAAGTAGTTTAAATACTTTGCAAATTTAAAATCTTGCTATTTGTTCGTTTTAAAAATACTTTGTTCACTTTCTGAGATGTTGGAATTTTGACTATTTCATGCTCTTCGTAATTTTAAAGTAATGTTTCTAACGTTCTTATTTCCAAAAGTTGTTTAAATACTTTGCAAATTTAAAATCTTGCTATTTGTTCGTTTTAAAAATACTTTGTTCATTTTCTGAGATGTTTGAATTTTGACTATTTCATGCTCTTCTTAATTTTAAAGTAATGTTTCTAACGTTCTTATTTCCAAAAGTTGTTTAAATACTTTGCAAATTTAAAATCTTGCTATTTGTTCGTTTTAAAAATACTTTGTTCACTTTCTGAGATGTTTGAATTTTGACTATTTCATGCTCTTCTTAATTTTAAAGTAATGTTTCTAACGTTCTTATTTCCAAAAGTTGTTTAAATACTTTGCAAATTTAAAATCTTGCTATTTGTTCGTTTTAAAAATACTTTGTTCACTTTCTGAGATGTTTGAATTTTGACTATTTCATGCTCTTCTTAATTTTAAAGTAATGTTTCTAACGTTCTTATTTCCAAAAGTAGTTTAAATACTTTGCAAATTTAAAATCTTGCTATTTGTTCATTATAAAAATACTTTGTTCACTTTCTGAGATGTTTGAATTTTCACTATTTCATGCTCTTCTTAATTTTAAAGTAATGTTTCTAACGTTCTTATTTCCAAAAGTAGTTTAAATACTTTGCAAATTTAAAATCTTGCTATTTCTTCGTTTTAAAAATACTTTGTTCACTTTCTGAGATGTTTGAATTTTGACTATTTCATGCTCTTCTTAATTTTAAAGTAATGTTTCTAACGTTCGTATTTCCAAAAGTTGTTTAAATACTTTGCAAATTTAAAATCTTGCTATTTGTTCGTTTTAAATATACTTTGTTCATTTTCTGAGATGCTTGAATTTTGACTATTTCATGCTCTTCTTAATTTTAAAGTAAAGTTTCTAACGTTCTTATTTCCAAAAGTAGTTTAAATACTTTGCAAATTTAAAATCTTGCTATTTGTTCGTTTTAAAAATACTTTGTTCACTTTCTGAGATGTTGGAATTTTGACTATTTCATGCTCTTCGTAATTTTAAAGTAATGTTTCTAACGTTCTTATTTCCAAAAGTTGTTTAAATACTTTGCAAATTTAAAATCTTGCTATTTGTTCGTTTTAAAAATACTTTGTTCATTTTCTGAGATGTTTGAATTTTGACTATTTCATGCTCTTCTTAATTTTAAAGTAATGTTTCTAACGTTCTTATTTCCAAAAGTTGTTTAAATACTTTGCAAATTTAAAATCTTGCTATTTGTTCGTTTTAAAAATACTTTGTTCACTTTCTGAGATGTTTGAATTTTGACTATTTCATGCTCTTCTTAATTTTAAAGTAATGTTTCTAACGTTCTTATTTCCAAAAGTTGTTTAAATACTTTGCAAATTTAAAATCTTGCTATTTGTTCGTTTTAAAAATACTTTGTTCACTTTCTGAGATGTTTGAATTTTGACTATTTCATGCTCTTCTTAATTTTAAAGTAATGTTTCTAACGTTCTTATTTCCAAAAGTAGTTTAAATACTTTGCAAATTTAAAATCTTGCTATTTGTTCATTATAAAAATACTTTGTTCACTTTCTGAGATGTTTGAATTTTCACTATTTCATGCTCTTCTTAATTTTAAAGTAATGTTTCTAACGTTCTTATTTCCAAAAGTTGTTTAAATACTTTGCAAATTTAAAATCTTGCTATTTCTTCGTTTTAAAAATACTTTGTTCACTTTCTGAGATGTTTGAATTTTGACTATTTCATGCTCTTCTTAATTTTAAAGTAATGTTTCTAACGTTCGTATTTCCAAAAGTTGTTTAAATACTTTGCAAATTTAAAATCTTGCTATTTGTTCGTTATAAAAATACTTTGTTCACTTTCTGCGATGTTTGAATTTTGACTATTTCATGCTCTTCTTAATTTTAAAGTAATGTTTCTAACGTTCTTATTTCCAAAAGTTGTTTAAATACTTTGCAAAATTAAAATCTTGCTATTTGTTCGTTATAAAAATACTTTGTTCACTTTCTGAGATGTTTGAATTTTGACTATTTCATGCTCTTCTTAATTTTAAAGTAATGTTTCTAACGTTCTTATTTCCAAAAGTTGTTTAAATACTTTGCAAATTTAAAATCTTGCTATTTGTTCGTTTTAAATATACTTTGTTCATTTTCTGAGATGCTTGAATTTTGACTATTTCATGCTCTTCTTAATTTTAAAGTAAAGTTTCTAACGTTCTTATTTCCAAAAGTAGTTTAAATACTTTGCAAATTTAAAATCTTGCTATTTGTTCGTTTTAAAAATACTTTGTTCACTTTCTGAGATGTTGGAATTTTGACTATTTCATGCTCTTCGTAATTTTAAAGTAATGTTTCTAACGTTCTTATTTCCAAAAGTTGTTTAAATACTTTGCAAATTTAAAATCTTGCTATTTGTTCGTTTTAAAAATACTTTGTTCATTTTCTGAGATGTTTGAATTTTGACTATTTCATGCTCTTCTTAATTTTAAAGTAATGTTTCTAACGTTCTTATTTCCAAAAGTTGTTTAAATACTTTGCAAATTTAAAATCTTGCTATTTGTTCGTTTTAAAAATACTTTGTTCACTTTCTGAGATGTTTGAATTTTGACTATTTCATGCTCTTCTTAATTTTAAAGTAATGTTTCTAACGTTCTTATTTCCAAAAGTAGTTTAAATACTTTGCAAATTTAAAATCTTGCTATTTGTTCGTTATAAAAATACTTTGTTCACTTTCTGAGATGTTTGAATTTTGACTATTTCATGCTCTTCTTAATTTTAAAGTAATGTTTCTAACGTTCTTATTTCCAAAAGTTGTTTAAATACTTTGCAAATTTAAAATCTTGCTATTTGTTCGTTATAAAAATACTTTGTTCACTTTCTGCGATGTTTGAATTTTGACTATTTCATGCTCTTCTTAATTTTAAAGTAATGTTTCTAACGTTCTTATTTCCAAAAGTAGTTTAAATACTTTGCAAATTTAAAATCTTGCTATTTGTTCTTTATAAAAATACTTTGTTCACCTTCTGAGATGTTTGAATTTTGACTATTTCATGCTCTTCTTAATTTTAAAGTAATGTTTCTAACGTTCTTATTTCCAAAAGTTGTTTAAATACTTTGCAAATTTAAAATCTTGCTATTTGTTCGTTATAAAAATACTTTTTTCACTTTCTGCGATGTTTGAATTTTGACTATTTCATGCTCTTCTTAATTTTAAAGTAATGTTTCTAACGTTCTTATTTCCAAAAGTTGTTTAAATACTTTGCAAATTTAAAATCTTGCTATTTGTTCGTTTTAAAAATACTTTGTTCACTTTCTGAGATGTTTGAATTTTGACTATTTCATGCTCTTCTTAATTTTAAAGTAATGTTTCTAACGTTCTTATTTCCAAAAGTAGTTTAAATACTTTGCAAATTTAAAATCTTGCTATTTGTTCATTATAAAAATACTTTGTTCACTTTCTGAGATGTTTGAATTTTCACTATTTCATGCTCTTCTTAATTTTAAAGTAATGTTTCTAACGTTCTTATTTCCAAAAGTAGTTTAAATACTTTGCAAATTTAAAATCTTGCTATTTATTCGTTTTAAAAATACTTTGTTCACTTTCTGAGATGTTTGAATTTTGACTATTTCATGCTCTTCTTAATTTTAAAGTAATGTTTCTAACGTTCGTATTTCCAAAAGTTGTTTAAATACTTTGCAAATTTAAAATCTTGCTATTTGTTCGTTATAAAAATACTTTGTTCACTTTCTGCGATGTTTGAATTTTGACTATTTCATGCTCTTCTTAATTTTAAAGTAATGTTTCTAACGTTCTTATTTCCAAAAGTTGTTTAAATACTTTGCAAAATTAAAATCTTGCTATTTGTTCGTTATAAAAATACTTTGTTCACTTTCTGAGATGTTTGAATTTTGACTATTTCATGCTCTTCTTAATTTTAAAGTAATGTTTCTAACGTTCTTATTTCCAAAAGTTGTTTAAATACTTTGCAAATTTAAAATCTTGCTATTTGTTCGTTTTAAATATACTTTGTTCATTTTCTGAGATGCTTGAATTTTGACTATTTCATGCTCTTCTTAATTTTAAAGTAAAGTTTCTAACGTTCTTATTTCCAAAAGTAGTTTAAATACTTTGCAAATTTAAAATCTTGCTATTTGTTCGTTATAAAAATACTTTGTTCACTTTCTGAGATGTTTGAATTTTGACTATTTCATGCTCTTCGTAATTTTAAAGTAATGTTTCTAACGTTCTTATTTCCAAAAGTTGTTTAAATACTTTGCAAATTTAAAATCTTGCTATTTGTTCGTTTTAAAAATACTTTGTTCATTTTCTGAGATGTTTGAATTTTGACTATTTCATGCTCTTCTTAATTTTAAAGTAATGTTTCTAACGTTCTTATTTCCAAAAGTTGTTTAAATACTTTGCAAATTTAAAATCTTGCTATTTGTTCGTTTTAAAAATACTTTGTTCACTTTCTGAGATGTTTGAATTTTGACTATTTCATGCTCTTCTTAATTTTAAAGTAATGTTTCTAACGTTCTTATTTCCAAAAGTAGTTTAAATACTTTGCAAATTTAAAATCTTGCTATTCGTTCGTTATAAAAATACTTTGTTCACTTTCTGAGATGTTTGAATTTTGACTATTTCATGCTCTTCTTAATTTTAAAGTAATGTTTCTAACGTTCTTATTTCCAAAAGTTGTTTAAATACTTTGCAAATTTAAAATCTTGCTATTTGTTCGTTATAAAAATACTTTGTTCACTTTCTGAGATGTTTGAATTTTGACTATTTCATACTCTTCTTAATTTTAAAGTAATGTTTCTAACGTTCTTATTTCCAAAAGTTGTTTAAATACTTTGCAAATTTAAAATCTTGCTATTTCTTCGTTTTAAAAATACTTTGTTCATTTTCTGAGATGCTTGAATTTTGACTATTTCATGCTCTTCTTAATTTTAAAGTAATGTTTCTAACGTTCTTATTTCCAAAAGTTGTTTAAATACTTTGCAAATTTAAAATCTTGCTATTTGTTCGTTTTAAAAATACTTTGTTCACTTTCTGCGATGTTTGAATTTTGACTATTTCATGCTCTTCTTAATTTTAAAGTAATGTTTCTAACGTTCTTATTTCCAAAAGTAGTTTAAATACTTTGCAAATTTAAAATCTTGCTATTTGTTCTTTATAAAAATACTTTGTTCACCTTCTGAGATGTTTGAATTTTGACTATTTCATGCTCTTCTTAATTTTAAAGTAATGTTTCTAACGTTCTTATTTCCAAAAGTTGTTTAAATACTTTGCAAATTTAAAATCTTGCTATTTGTTCGTTATAAAAATACTTTGTTCACTTTCTGAGATGTTTGAATTTTGACTATTTCATGCTCTTCTTAATTTTAAAGTAAAGTTTCTAACGTTCTTATTTCCAAAAGTTGTTTAAATACTTTGCAAATTTAAAATCTTGCTATTTGTTCGTTTTAAAAATACTTTGTTCACTTTCTGAGATGTTTGAATTTTGACTATTTCATGCTCTTCTTAATTTTAAAGTAATTTTTCTAACGTTCTTATTTCCAAAAGTAGTTTAAATACTTTGCAAATTTAAAATCTTGCTATTTGTTCCTTATAAAAATACTTTGTTCACTTTCTGAGATGTTTGAATTTTCACTATTTCATGCTCTTCTTAATTTTAAAGTAATGTTTCTAACGTTCTTATTTCCAAAAGTAGTTTAAATACTTTGCAAATTTAAAATCTTGCTATTTATTCGTTTTAAAAATACTTTGTTCACTTTCTGAGATGTTTGAATTTTGACTATTTCATGCTCTTCTTAATTTTAAAGTAATGTTTCTAACGTTCGTATTTCCAAAAGTAGTTTAAATACTTTGCAAATTTAAAATCTTGCTATTTGTTCGTTATAAAAATACTTTGTTCACTTTCTGCGATGTTTGAATTTTGACTATTTCATGCTCTTCTTAATTTTAAAGTAATGTTTCTAACGTTCTTATTTCCAAAAGTTGTTTAAATACTTTGCAAAATTAAAATCTTGCTATTTGTTCGTTATAAAAATACTTTGTTCACTTTCTGAGATGTTTGAATTTTGACTATTTCATGCTCTTCTTAATTTTAAAGTAATGTTTCTAACGTTCTTATTTCCAAAAGTTGTTTAAATACTTTGCAAATTTAAAATCTTGCTATTTGTTCGTTTTAAATATACTTTGTTCATTTTCTGAGATGCTTGAATTTTGACTATTTCATGCTCTTCTTAATTTTAAAGTAAAGTTTCTAACGTTCTTATTTCCAAAAGTAGTTTAAATACTTTGCAAATTTAAAATCTTGCTATTTGTTCGTTTTAAAAATACTTTGTTCACTTTGTGAGATGTTTGAATTTTGACTATTTCATGCTCTTCGTAATTTTAAAGTAATGTTTCTAACGTTCTTATTTCCAAAAGTTGTTTAAATACTTTGCAAATTTAAAATCTTGCTATTTGTTCGTTTTAAAAATACTTTGTTCATTTTCTGAGATGTTTGAATTTTGACTATTTCATGCTCTTCTTAATTTTAAAGTAATGTTTCTAACGTTCTTATTTCCAAAAGTTGTTTAAATACTTTGCAAATTTAAAATCTTGCTATTTGTTCGTTTTAAAAATACTTTGTTCACTTTCTGAGATGTTTGAATTTTGACTATTTCATGCTCTTCTTAATTTTAAAGTAATGTTTCTAACGTTCTTATTTCCAAAAGTAGTTTAAATACTTTGCAAATTTAAAATCTTGCTATTTGTTCGTTATAAAAATACTTTGTTCACTTTCTGAGATGTTTGAATTTTGACTATTTCATGCTCTTCTTAATTTTAAAGTAATGTTTCTAACGTTCTTATTTCCAAAAGTTGTTTAAATACTTTGCAAATTTAAAATCTTGCTATTTGTTCGTTATAAAAATACTTTGTTCACTTTCTGAGATGTTTGAATTTTGACTATTTCATACTCTTCTTAATTTTAAAGTAATGTTTCTAACGTTCTTATTTCCAAAAGTTGTTTAAATACTTTGCAAATTTAAAATCTTGCTATTTCTTCGTTTTAAAAATACTTTGTTCATTTTCTGAGATGCTTGAATTTTGACTATTTCATGCTCTTCTTAATTTTAAAGTAATGTTTCTAACGTTCTTATTTCCAAAAGTTGTTTAAATACTTTGCAAATTTAAAATCTTGCTATTTGTTCGTTTTAAAAATACTTTGTTCACTTTCTGCGATGTTTGAATTTTGACTATTTCATGCTCTTCTTAATTTTAAAGTAATGTTTCTAACGTTCTTATTTCCAAAAGTAGTTTAAATACTTTGCAAATTTAAAATCTTGCTATTTGTTCTTTATAAAAATACTTTGTTCACCTTCTGAGATGTTTGAATTTTGACTATTTCATGCTCTTCTTAATTTTAAAGTAATGTTTCTAACGTTCTTATTTCCAAAAGTTGTTTAAATACTTTGCAAATTTAAAATCTTGCTATTTGTTCGTTATAAAAATACTTTGTTCACTTTCTGAGATGTTTGAATTTTGACTATTTCATGCTCTTCTTAATTTTAAAGTAAAGTTTCTAACGTTCTTATTTCCAAAAGTGGTTTAAATACTTTGCAAATTTAAAATCTTGCTATTTGTTCGTTATAAAAATACTTTGTTCACTTTCTGCGATGTTTGAATTTTGACTATTTCATGCTCTTCTTAATTTTAAAGTAATGTTTCTAACGTTCTTATTTCCAAAAGTAGTTTAAATACTTTGCAAATTTAAAATCTTGCTATTTGTTCGTTATAAAAATACTTTGTTCACTTTCTGAGATGTTTGAATTTTGACTATTTCATGCTCTTCTTAATTTTAAAGTAATGTTTCTAACGTTCTTATTTCCAAAAGTTGTTTAAATACTTTGCAAATTTAAAATCTTGCTATTTGTTCGTTTTAAAAATACTTTGTTCACTTTCTGAGATGTTTGAATTTTGACTATTTCATGCTCTTCTTAATTTTAAAGTAATGTTTCTAACGTTCTTATTTCCAAAAGTAGTTTAAATACTTTGCAAATTTAAAATCTTGCTATTTGTTCGTTATAAAAATACTTTGTTCACTTTCTGAGATGTTTGAATTTTGACTATTTCATGCTCTTCTTAATTTTAAAGTAATGTTTCTAACGTTCTTATTTCCAAAAGTTGTTTAAATACTTTGCAAATTTAAAATCTTGCTATTTCTTCGTTTTAAAAATACTTTGTTCATTTTCTGAGATGCTTGAATTTTGACTATTTCATGCTCTTCTTAATTTTAAAGTAATGTTTCTAACGTTCTTATTTCCAAAAGTTGTTTAAATACTTTGCAAATTTAAAATCTTGCTATTTGTTCGTTATAAAAATACTTTGTTCACTTTCTGAGATGTTTGAATTTTGACTATTTCATGCTCTTCTTAATTTTAAAGTAATGTTTCTAACGTTCTTATTTCCAAAAGTTGTTTAAATACTTTGCAAATTTAAAATCTTGCTATTTGTTCGTTATAAAAATACTTTGTTCACCTTCTGAGATGTTTGAATTTTGACTATTTCATGCTCTTCTTAATTTTAAAGTAATGTTTCTAACGTTCATATTTCCAAAAGTTGTTTAAATACTTTGCAAATTTAAAATCTTGCTATTTGTTCGTTTTAAAAATACTTTGTTCACTTTCTGAGGTGTTTGAATTTTGACTATTTCATGCTCTTCTTAATTTTAAAGTAATGTTTCTAACGTTCTTATTTCCAAAAGTAGTTTAAATACTTTGCAAATTTAAAATCTTGCTATTTGTTCATTATAAAAATACTTTGTTCACTTTCTGCGATGTTTGAATTTTGACTATTTCATGCTCTTCTTAATTTTAAAGTAATGTTTCTAACGTTCTTATTTCCAAAAGTTGTTTAAATACTTTGCAAAATTAAAATCTTGCTATTTGTTCGTTATAAAAATACTTTGTTCACTTTCTGAGATGTTTGAATTTTGACTATTTCATGCTCTTCTTAATTTTAAAGTAATGTTTCTAACGTTCTTATTTCCAAAAGTAGTTTAAATACTTTGCAAATTTAAAATCTTGCTATTTATTCGTTTTAAAAATACTTTGTTCACTTTCTGAGATGTTTGAATTTTGACTATTTCATGCTCTTCTTAATTTTAAAGTAATGTTTCTAACGTTCGTATTTCCAAAAGTTGTTTAAATACTTTGCAAATTTAAAATCTTGCTATTTGTTCGTTATAAAAATACTTTGTTCACTTTCTGCGATGTTTGAATTTTGACTATTTCATGCTCTTCTTAATTTTAAAGTAATGTTTCTAACGTTCTTATTTCCAAAAGTTGTTTAAATACTTTGCAAAATTAAAATCTTGCTATTTGTTCGTTATAAAAATACTTTGTTCACTTTCTGAGATGTTTGAATTTTGACTATTTCATGCTCTTCTTAATTTTAAAGTAATGTTTCTAACGTTCTTATTTCCAAAAGTTGTTTAAATACTTTGCAAATTTAAAATCTTGCTATTTGTTCGTTTTAAATATACTTTGTTCATTTTCTGAGATGCTTGAATTTTGACTATTTCATGCTCTTCTTAATTTTAAAGTAAAGTTTCTAACGTTCTTATTTCCAAAAGTTGTTTAAATACTTTGCAAATTTAAAATCTTGCTATTTGTTCGTTTTAAAAATACTTTGTTCACTTTCTGAGATGTTTGAATTTTGACTATTTCATGCTCTTCTTAATTTTAAAGTAATGTTTCTAACGTTCTTATTTCCAAAAGTTGTTTAAATACTTTGCAAATTTAAAATCTTGCTATTTGTTCGTTATAAAAATACTTTGTTCACTTTCTGAGATGTTTGAATTTTGACTATTTCATGCTCTTCTTAATTTTAAAGTAATGTTTCTAACGTTCTTATTTCCAAAAGTTGTTTAAATACTTTGCAAATTTAAAATCTTGCTATTTCTTCGTTTTAAAAATACTTTGTTCATTTTCTGAGATGCTTGAATTTTGACTATTTCATGCTCTTCTTAATTTTAAAGTAATGTTTCTAACGTTCTTATTTCCAAAAGTTGTTTAAATACTTTGCAAATTTAAAATCTTGCTATTTGTTCGTTATAAAAATACTTTGTTCACTTTCTGAGATGTTTGAATTTTGACTATTTCATGCTCTTCTTAATTTTAAAGTAATGTTTCTAACGTTCTTATTTCCAAAAGTTGTTTAAATACTTTGCAAATTTAAAATCTTGCTATTTGTTCGTTATAAAAATACTTTGTTCACCTTCTGAGATGTTTGAATTTTGACTATTTCATGCTCTTCTTAATTTTAAAGTAATGTTTCTAACGTTCTTATTTCCAAAAGTTGTTTAAATACTTTGCAAATTTAAAATCTTGCTATTTGTTCGTTATAAAAATACTTTGTTCACTTTCTGAGATGTTTGAATTTTGACTATTTCATGCTCTTCTTAATTTTAAAGTAATGTTTCTAACGTTCTTATTTCCAAAAGTTGTTTAAATACTTTGCAAATTTAAAATCTTGCTATTTGTTCGTTATAAAAATACTTTGTTCACTTTCTGAGATGTTTGAATTTTGACTATTTCATGCTCTTCTTAATTTTAAAGTAATGTTTCTAACGTTCATATTTCCAAAAGTTGTTTAAATACTTTGCAAATTTAAAATCTTGCTATTTGTTCGTTTTAAAAATACTTTGTTCACTTTCTGAGGTGTTTGAATTTTGACTATTTCATGCTCTTCTTAATTTTAAAGTAATGTTTCTAACGTTCTTATTTCCAAAAGTAGTTTAAATACTTTGCAAATTTAAAATCTTGCTATTTGTTCATTATAAAAATACTTTGTTCACTTTCTGCGATGTTTGAATTTTGACTATTTCATGCTCTTCTTAATTTTAAAGTAATGTTTCTAACGTTCTTATTTCCAAAAGTTGTTTAAATACTTTGCAAAATTAAAATCTTGCTATTTGTTCGTTATAAAAATACTTTGTTCACTTTCTGAGATGTTTGAATTTTGACTATTTCATGCTCTTCTTAATTTTAAAGTAATGTTTCTAACGTTCTTATTTCCAAAAGTAGTTTAAATACTTTGCAAATTTAAAATCTTGCTATTTATTCGTTTTAAAAATACTTTGTTCACTTTCTGAGATGTTTGAATTTTGACTATTTCATGCTCTTCTTAATTTTAAAGTAATGTTTCTAACGTTCGTATTTCCAAAAGTTGTTTAAATACTTTGCAAATTTAAAATCTTGCTATTTGTTCGTTATAAAAATACTTTGTTCACTTTCTGCGATGTTTGAATTTTGACTATTTCATGCTCTTCTTAATTTTAAAGTAATGTTTCTAACGTTCTTATTTCCAAAAGTTGTTTAAATACTTTGCAAAATTAAAATCTTGCTATTTGTTCGTTATAAAAATACTTTGTTCACTTTCTGAGATGTTTGAATTTTGACTATTTCATGCTCTTCTTAATTTTAAAGTAATGTTTCTAACGTTCTTATTTCCAAAAGTTGTTTAAATACTTTGCAAATTTAAAATCTTGCTATTTGTTCGTTTTAAATATACTTTGTTCATTTTCTGAGATGCTTGAATTTTGACTATTTCATGCTCTTCTTAATTTTAAAGTAAAGTTTCTAACGTTCTTATTTCCAAAAGTTGTTTAAATACTTTGCAAATTTAAAATCTTGCTATTTGTTCGTTTTAAAAATACTTTGTTCACTTTCTGAGATGTTTGAATTTTGACTATTTCATGCTCTTCTTAATTTTAAAGTAATGTTTCTAACGTTCTTATTTCCAAAAGTTGTTTAAATACTTTGCAAATTTAAAATCTTGCTATTTGTTCGTTTTAAAAATACTTTGTTCATTTTCTGAGATGTTTGAATTTTGACTATTTCATGCTCTTCTTAATTTTAAAGTAATGTTTCTAACGTTCGTATTTCCAAAAGTTGTTTAAATACTTTGCAAATTTAAAATCTTGCTATTTGTTCGTTATAAAAATACTTTGTTCACTTTCTGAGATGCTTGAATTTTGACTATTTCATGCTCTTCTTAATTTTAAAGTAAAGTTTCTAACGTTCTTATTTCCAAAAGTGGTTTAAATACTTTGCAAATTTAAAATCTTGCTATTTGTTCGTTATAAAAATACTTTGTTCACTTTCTGCGTTGTTTGAATTTTGACTATTTCATGCTCTTCTTAATTTTAAAGTAATGTTTCTAACGTTCTTATTTCCAAAAGTAGTTTAAATACTTTGCAAATTTAAAATCTTGCTATTTGTTCGTTTTAAAAATACTTTGTTCACTTTCTGAGGTTTTTGAATTTTGACTATTTCATGCTCTTCTTAATTTTAAAGTAATGTTTCTAACGTTCTTATTTCCAAAAGTTGTTTAAATACTTTCCAAATTTAAAATCTTGCTATTTGTTCATTATAAAAATACTTTGTTCACATTCTGAGATGTTTGAATTTTGACTATTTCATGCTCTTCTTAATTTTAAAGTAATGTTTCTAACGTTCTTATTTCCAAAAGTTGTTTAAATACTTTGCAAATTTAAAATCTTGCTATTTGTTCATTATAAAAATACTTTGTTCACTTTCTGAGATGTTTGAATTTTGACTATTTCATGCTCTTCTTAATTTTAAAGTAATGTTTCTAACGTTCTTATTTCCAAAAGTTGTTTAAATACTTTGCAAATTTAAAATCTTGCTATTTGTTCGTTATAAAAATACTTTGTTCACTTTCTGAGATGTTTGAATTTTGACTATTTCATGCTCTTCTTAATTTTAAAGTAATGTTTCTAACGTTCTTATTTCCAAAAGTTGTTTAAATACTTTGCAAATTTAAAATCTTGCTATTTGTTCGTTATAAAAATACTTTGTTCACTTTCTGAGATGTTTGAATTTTGACTATTTCATGCTCTTCTTAATTTTAAAGTAATGTTTCTAACGTTCTTATTTCCAAAAGTTGTTTAAATACTTTCCAAATTTAAAATCTTGCTATTTGTTCATTATAAAAATACTTTGTTCACATTCTGAGATGTTTGAATTTTGACTATTTCATGCTCTTCTTAATTTTAAAGTAATGTTTCTAACGTTCTTATTTCCAAAAGTTGTTTAAATACTTTGCAAATTTAAAATCTTGCTATTTGTTCATTATAAAAATACTTTGTTCACTTTCTGAGATGTTTGAATTTTGACTATTTCATGCTCTTCTTAATTTTAAAGTAATGTTTCTAACGTTCTTATTTCCAAAAGTTGTTTAAATACTTTGCAAATTTAAAATCTTGCTATTTGTTCGTTATAAAAATACTTTGTTCACTTTCTGAGATGTTTGAATTTTGACTATTTCATGCTCTTCTTAATTTTAAAGTAATGTTTCTAACGTTCTTATTTCCAAAAGTTGTTTAAATACTTTGCAAATTTAAAATCTTGCTATTTGTTCGTTATAAAAATACTTTGTTCACTTTCTGAGATGTTTGAATTTTGACTATTTCATGCTCTTCTTAATTTTAAAGTAATGTTTCTAACGTTCTTATTTCCAAAAGTTGTTTAAATACTTTGCAAATTTAAAATCTTTCTATTTGTTCGTTATAAAAATACTTTGTTCACCTTCTGAGATGTTTGAATTTTGACTATTTCATGCTCTTCTTAATTTTAAAGTAATGTTTCTAACGTTCTTATTTCCAAAAGTTGTTTAAATACTTTGCAAATTTAAAATCTTGCTATTTGTTCGTTATAAAAATACTTTGTTCACTTTCTGCGATGTTTGAATTTTGACTATTTCATGCTCTTCTTAATTTTAAAGTAATGTTTCTAACGTTCTTATTTCCAAAAGTTGTTTAAATACTTTGCAAATTTAAAATCTTGCTATTTGTTCGTTATAAAAATACTTTGTTCACTTTCTGAGATGTTTGAATTTTGACTATTTCATGCTCTTCTTAATTTTAAAGTAATGTTTCTAACGTTCATATTTCCAAAAGTTGTTTAAATACTTTGCAAATTTAAAATCTTGCTATTTGTTCGTTTTAAAAATACTTTGTTCACTTTCTGAGGTGTTTGAATTTTGACTATTTCATGCTCTTCTTAATTTTAAAGTAATGTTTCTAACGTTCTTATTTCCAAAAGTAGTTTAAATACTTTGCAAATTTAAAATCTTGCTATTTGTTCATTATAAAAATACTTTGTTCACTTTCTGAGATGCTTGAATTTTGACTATTTCATGCTCTTCTTAATTTTAAAGTAAAGTTTCTAACGTTCTTATTTCCAAAAGTGGTTTAAATACTTTGCAAATTTAAAATCTTGCTATTTGTTCGTTATAAAAATACTTTGTTCACTTTCTGCGTTGTTTGAATTTTGACTATTTCATGCTCTTCTTAATTTTAAAGTAATGTTTCTAACGTTCTTATTTCCAAAAGTAGTTTAAATACTTTGCAAATTTAAAATCTTGCTATTTGTTCGTTTTAAAAATACTTTGTTCACTTTCTGAGGTGTTTGAATTTTGACTATTTCATGCTCTTCTTAATTTTAAAGTAATGTTTCTAACGTTCTTATTTCCAAAAGTTGTTTAAATACTTTGCAAATTTAAAATCTTGCTATTTGTTCATTATAAAAATACTTTGTTCACATTCTGAGATGTTTGAATTTTGACTATTTCATGCTCTTCTTAATTTTAAAGTAATGTTTCTAACGTTCTTATTTCCAAAAGTTGTTTAAATACTTTGCAAATTTAAAATCTTGCTATTTGTTCATTATAAAAATACTTTGTTCACTTTCTGAGATGTTTGAATTTTGACTATTTCATGCTCTTCTTAATTTTAAAGTAATGTTTCTAACGTTCTTATTTCCAAAAGTTGTTTAAATACTTTGCAAATTTAAAATCTTGCTATTTGTTCGTTATAAAAATACTTTGTTCACTTTCTGAGATGTTTGAATTTTGACTATTTCATGCTCTTCTTAATTTTAAAGTAATGTTTCTAACGTTCTTATTTCCAAAAGTTGTTTAAATACTTTGCAAATTTAAAATCTTGCTATTTGTTCGTTATAAAAATACTTTGTTCACTTTCTGAGATGTTTGAATTTTGACTATTTCATGCTCTTCTTAATTTTAAAGTAATGTTTCTAACGTTCTTATTTCCAAAAGTTGTTTAAATACTTTGCAAATTTAAAATCTTTCTATTTGTTCGTTATAAAAATACTTTGTTCACCTTCTGAGATGTTTGAATTTTGACTATTTCATGCTCTTCTTAATTTTAAAGTAATGTTTCTAACGTTCTTATTTCCAAAAGTTGTTTAAATACTTTGCAAATTTAAAATCTTGCTATTTGTTCGTTATAAAAATACTTTGTTCACTTTCTGAGATGTTTGAATTTTGACTATTTCATGCTCTTCTTAATTTTAAAGTAATGTTTCTAACGTTCTTATTTCCAAAAGTTGTTTAAATACTTTGCAAATTTAAAATCTTGCTATTTGTTCGTTATAAAAATACTTTGTTCACTTTCTGCGTTGTTTGAATTTTGACTATTTCATGCTCTTCTTAATTTTAAAGTAATGTTTCTAACGTTCTTATTTCCAAAAGTAGTTTAAATACTTTGCAAATTTAAAATCTTGCTATTTGTTCGTTATAAAAATACTTTGTTCACTTTCTGAGATGCTTGAATTTTGACTATTTCATGCTCTTCTTAATTTTAAAGTAATGTTTCTAACGTTCTTATTTCCAAAAGTAGTTTAAATACTTTGCAAATTTAAAATCTTGCTATTTGTTCTTTATAAAAATACTTTGTTCACCTTCTGAGATGTTTGAATTTTGACTATTTCATGCTCTTCTTAATTTTAAAGTAATGTTTCTAACGTTCTTATTTCCAAAAGTAGTTTAAATACTTTGCAAATTTAAAATCTTGCTATTTATTCGTTTTAAAAATACTTTGTTCACTTTCTGAGGTGTTTGAATTTTGACTATTTCATGCTCTTCTTAATTTTAAAGTAATGTTTCTAACGTTCTTATTTCCAAAAGTTGTTTAAATACTTTGCAAATTTAAAATCTTGCTATTTGTTCGTTTTAAAAATACTTTGTTCACTTTCTGCGATGCTTGAATTTTGACTATTTCATGCTCTTCTTAATTTTAAAGTAATGTTTCTAACGTTCTTATTTCCAAAAGTAGTTTAAATACTTTGCAAATTTAAAATCTTGCTATTTGTTCTTTATAAAAATACTTTGTTCACCTTCTGAGATGTTTGAATTTTGACTATTTCATGCTCTTCTTAATTTTAAAGTAATGTTTCTAACGTTCTTATTTCCAAAAGTTGTTTAAATACTTTGCAAAATTAAAATCTTGCTATTTGTTCGTTATAAAAATACTTTGTTCACTTTCTGCGATGTTTGAATTTTGACTATTTCATGCTCTTCTTAATTTTAAAGTAATGTTTCTAACGTTCTTATTTCCAAAAGTTGTTTAAATACTTTGCAAATTTAAAATCTTGCTATTTGTTCGTTTTAAAAATACTTTGTTCACTTTCTACGATGTTTGAATTTTGACTATTTCATGCTCTTCTTAATTTTAAAGTAATGTTTCTAACGTTCTTATTTCCAAAAGTAGTTTAAATACTTTGCAAATTTAAAATCTTGCTATTTGTTCTTTATAAAAATACTTTGTTCACCTTCTGAGATGTTTGAATTTTGACTATTTCATGCTCTTCTTAATTTTAAAGTAATGTTTCTAACGTTCTTATTTCCAAAAGTAGTTTAAATACTTTGCAAATTTAAAATCTTGCTATTTGTTCTTTATAAAAATACTTTGTTCACCTTCTGAGATGTTTGAATTTTGACTATTTCATGCTCTTCTTAATTTTAAAGTAATGTTTCTAACGTTCTTATTTCCAAAAGTTGTTTAAATACTTTGCAAAATTAAAATCTTGCTATTTGTTCGTTATAAAAATACTTTGTTCACTTTCTGCGATGTTTGAATTTTGACTATTTCATGCTCTTCTTAATTTTAAAGTAATGTTTCTAACGTTCTTATTTCCAAAAGTTGTTTAAATACTTTGCAAATTTAAAATCTTGCTATTTGTTCGTTTTAAAAATACTTTGTTCACTTTCTGCGATGTTTGAATTTTGACTATTTCATGCTCTTCTTAATTTTAAAGTAATGTTTCTAACGTTCTTATTTCCAAAAGTAGTTTAAATACTTTGCAAATTTAAAATCTTGCTATTTGTTCTTTATAAAAATACTTTGTTCACCTTCTGAGATGTTTGAATTTTGACTATTTCATGCTCTTCTTAATTTTAAAGTAATGTTTCTAACGTTCTTATTTCCAAAAGTAGTTTAAATACTTTGCAAATTTAAAATCTTGCTATTTGTTCTTTATAAAAATACTTTGTTCACCTTCTGAGATGTTTGAATTTTGACTATTTCATGCTCTTCTTAATTTTAAAGTAATGTTTCTAACGTTCTTATTTCCAAAAGTTGTTTAAATACTTTGCAAATTTAAAATCTTGCTATTTGTTCGTTATAAAAATACTTTGTTCACTTTCTGAGATGCTTGAATTTTGACTATTTCATGCTCTTCTTAATTTTAAAGTAAAGTTTCTAACGTTCTTATTTCCAAAAGTGATTTATATACTTTGCAAATTTAAAATCTTGCTATTTGTTCGTTATAAAAATACTTTGTTCACTTTCTGCGTTGTTTGAATTTTGACTATTTCATGCTCTTCTTAATTTTAAAGTAATGTTTCTAACGTTCTTATTTCCAAAAGTAGTTTAAATACTTTGCAAATTTAAAATCTTGCTATTTGTTCGTTATAAAAATACTTTGTTCACTTTCTGAGATGCTTGAATTTTGACTATTTCATGCTCTTCTTAATTTTAAAGTAATGTTTCTAACGTTCTTATTTCCAAAAGTAGTTTAAATACTTTGCAAATTTAAAATCTTGCTATTTGTTCTTTATAAAAATACTTTGTTCACCTTCTGAGATGTTTGAATTTTGACTATTTCATGCTCTTCTTAATTTTAAAGTAATGTTTCTAACGTTCTTATTTCCAAAAGTAGTTTAAATACTTTGCAAATTTAAAATCTTGCTATTTATTCGTTTTAAAAATACTTTGTTCACTTTCTGAGGTGTTTGAATTTTGACTATTTCATGCTCTTCTTAATTTTAAAGTAATGTTTCTAACGTTCTTATTTCCAAAAGTTGTTTAAATACTTTGCAAATTTAAAATCTTGCTATTTGTTCGTTTTAAAAATACTTTGTTCACTTTCTGCGATGCTTGAATTTTGACTATTTCATGCTCTTCTTAATTTTAAAGTAATGTTTCTAACGTTCTTATTTCCAAAAGTAGTTTAAATACTTTGCAAATTTAAAATCTTGCTATTTGTTCTTTATAAAAATACTTTGTTCACCTTCTGAGATGTTTGAATTTTGACTATTTCATGCTCTTCTTAATTTTAAAGTAATGTTTCTAACGTTCTTATTTCCAAAAGTTGTTTAAATACTTTGCAAAATTAAAATCTTGCTATTTGTTCGTTATAAAAATACTTTGTTCACTTTCTGCGATGTTTGAATTTTGACTATTTCATGCTCTTCTTAATTTTAAAGTAATGTTTCTAACGTTCTTATTTCCAAAAGTTGTTTAAATACTTTGCAAATTTAAAATCTTGCTATTTGTTCGTTTTAAAAATACTTTGTTCACTTTCTGCGATGTTTGAATTTTGACTATTTCATGCTCTTCTTAATTTTAAAGTAATGTTTCTAACGTTCTTATTTCCAAAAGTAGTTTAAATACTTTGCAAATTTAAAATCTTGCTATTTGTTCTTTATAAAAATACTTTGTTCACCTTCTGAGATGTTTGAATTTTGACTATTTCATGCTCTTCTTAATTTTAAAGTAATGTTTCTAACGTTCTTATTTCCAAAAGTAGTTTAAATACTTTGCAAATTTAAAATCTTGCTATTTGTTCGTTATAAAAATACTTTGTTCACTTTCTGAGATGCTTGAATTTTGACTATTTCATGCTCTTCTTAATTTTAAAGTAAAGTTTCTAACGTTCTTATTTCCAAAAGTGATTTAAATACTTTGCAAATTTAAAATCTTGCTATTTGTTCGTTATAAAAATACTTTGTTCACTTTCTGCGTTGTTTGAATTTTGACTATTTCATGCTCTTCTTAATTTTAAAGTAAAGTTTCTAACGTTCTTATTTCCAAAAGTGATTTATATACTTTGCAAATTTAAAATCTTGCTATTTGTTCGTTATAAAAATACTTTGTTCACTTTCTGCGTTGTTTGAATTTTGACTATTTCATGCTCTTCTTAATTTTAAAGTAATGTTTCTAACGTTCTTATTTCCAAAAGTAGTTTAAATACTTTGCAAATTTAAAATCTTGCTATTTGTTCGTTATAAAAATACTTTGTTCACTTTCTGAGATGCTTGAATTTTGACTATTTCATGCTCTTCTTAATTTTAAAGTAATGTTTCTAACGTTCTTATTTCCAAAAGTAGTTTAAATACTTTGCAAATTTAAAATCTTGCTATTTGTTCTTTATAAAAATACTTTGTTCACCTTCTGAGATGTTTGAATTTTGACTATTTCATGCTCTTCTTAATTTTAAAGTAATGTTTCTAACGTTCTTATTTCCAAAAGTAGTTTAAATACTTTGCAAATTTAAAATCTTGCTATTTATTCGTTTTAAAAATACTTTGTTCACTTTCTGAGGTGTTTGAATTTTGACTATTTCATGCTCTTCTTAATTTTAAAGTAATGTTTCTAACGTTCTTATTTCCAAAAGTTGTTTAAATACTTTGCAAATTTAAAATCTTGCTATTTGTTCGTTTTAAAAATACTTTGTTCACTTTCTGCGATGCTTGAATTTTGACTATTTCATGCTCTTCTTAATTTTAAAGTAATGTTTCTAACGTTCTTATTTCCAAAAGTAGTTTAAATACTTTGCAAATTTAAAATCTTGCTATTTGTTCTTTATAAAAATACTTTGTTCACCTTCTGAGATGTTTGAATTTTGACTATTTCATGCTCTTCTTAATTTTAAAGTAATGTTTCTAACGTTCTTATTTCCAAAAGTTGTTTAAATACTTTGCAAAATTAAAATCTTGCTATTTGTTCGTTATAAAAATACTTTGTTCACTTTCTGCGATGTTTGAATTTTGACTATTTCATGCTCTTCTTAATTTTAAAGTAATGTTTCTAACGTTCTTATTTCCAAAAGTTGTTTAAATACTTTGCAAATTTAAAATCTTGCTATTTGTTCGTTTTAAAAATACTTTGTTCACTTTCTGCGATGTTTGAATTTTGACTATTTCATGCTCTTCTTAATTTTAAAGTAATGTTTCTAACGTTCTTATTTCCAAAAGTAGTTTAAATACTTTGCAAATTTAAAATCTTGCTATTTGTTCTTTATAAAAATACTTTGTTCACCTTCTGAGATGTTTGAATTTTGACTATTTCATGCTCTTCTTAATTTTAAAGTAATGTTTCTAACGTTCTTATTTCCAAAAGTAGTTTAAATACTTTGCAAATTTAAAATCTTGCTATTTGTTCGTTATAAAAATACTTTGTTCACTTTCTGAGATGCTTGAATTTTGACTATTTCATGCTCTTCTTAATTTTAAAGTAAAGTTTCTAACGTTCTTATTTCCAAAAGTGATTTAAATACTTTGCAAATTTAAAATCTTGCTATTTGTTCGTTATAAAAATACTTTGTTCACTTTCTGCGTTGTTTGAATTTTGACTATTTCATGCTCTTCTTAATTTTAAAGTAATGTTTCTAACGTTCTTATTTCCAAAAGTAGTTTAAATACTTTGCAAATTTAAAATCTTGCTATTTGTTCGTTATAAAAATACTTTGTTCACTTTCTGAGATGTTTGAATTTTGACTATTTCATGCTCTTCTTAATTTTAAAGTAATGTTTCTAACGTTCTTATTTCCAAAAGTAGTTTAAATACTTTGCAAATTTAAAATCTTGCTATTTGTTCGTTATAAAAATACTTTGTTCACTTTCTGAGATGTTTGAATTTTGACTATTTCATGCTCTTCTTAATTTTAAAGTAATGTTTCTAACGTTCTTATTTCCAAAAGTTGTTTAAATACTTTGCAAATTTAAAATCTTGCTATTTGTTCGTTTTAAAAATACTTTGTTCACTTTCTGCGATGTTTGAATTTTGACTATTTCATGCTCTTCTTAATTTTAAAGTAATGTTTCTAACGTTCTTATTTCCAAAAGTAGTTTAAATACTTTGCAAATTTAAAATCTTGCTATTTGTTCTTTATAAAAATACTTTGTTCACCTTCTGAGATGTTTGAATTTTGACTATTTCATGCTCTTCTTAATTTTAAAGTAATGTTTCTAACGTTCTTATTTCCAAAAGTTGTTTAAATACTTTGCAAAATTAAAATCTTGCTATTTGTTCGTTATAAAAATACTTTGTTCACTTTCTGCGATGTTTGAATTTTGACTATTTCATGCTCTTCTTAATTTTAAAGTAATGTTTCTAACGTTCTTATTTCCAAAAGTTGTTTAAATACTTTGCAAATTTAAAATCTTGCTATTTGTTCGTTTTAAAAATACTTTGTTCACTTTCTGCGATGTTTGAATTTTGACTATTTCATGCTCTTCTTAATTTTAAAGTAATGTTTCTAACGTTCTTATTTCCAAAAGTAGTTTAAATACTTTGCAAATTTAAAATCTTGCTATTTGTTCTTTATAAAAATACTTTGTTCACCTTCTGAGATGTTTGAATTTTGACTATTTCATGCTCTTCTTAATTTTAAAGTAAAGTTTCTAACGTTCTTATTTCCAAAAGTGGTTTAAATACTTTGCAAATTTAAAATCTTGCTATTTGTTCGTTATAAAAATACTTTGTTCACTTTCTGCGTTGTTTGAATTTTGACTATTTCATGCTCTTCTTAATTTTAAAGTAATGTTTCTAACGTTCTTATTTCCAAAAGTAGTTTAAATACTTTGCAAATTTAAAATCTTGCTATTTGTTCGTTATAAAAATACTTTGTTCACTTTCTGAGATGTTTGAATTTTGACTATTTCATGCTCTTCTTAATTTTAAAGTAATGTTTCTAACGTTCTTATTTCCAAAAGTAGTTTAAATACTTTGCAAATTTAAAATCTTGCTATTTGTTCGTTATAAAAATACTTTGTTCACTTTCTGAGATGTTTGAATTTTGACTATTTCATGCTCTTCTTAATTTTAAAGTAATGTTTCTAACGTTCTTATTTCCAAAAGTTGTTTAAATACTTTGCAAATTTAAAATCTTGCTATTTCTTCGTTTTAAAAATACTTTGTTCACTTTCTGAGATGCTTGAATTTTGACTATTTCATGCTCTTCTTAATTTTAAAGTAATGTTTCTAACGTTCTTATTTCCAAAAGTTGTTTAAATACTTTGCAAATTTAAAATCTTGCTATTTGTTCGTTATAAAAATACTTTGTTCACTTTCTGAGATGTTTGAATTTTGACTATTTCATGCTCTTCTTAATTTTAAAGTAATGTTTCTAACGTTCTTATTTCCAAAAGTAGTTTAAATACTTTGCAAATTTAAAATCTTGCTATTTGTTCTTTATAAAAATACTTTGTTCACCTTCTGAGATGTTTGAATTTTGACTATTTCATGCTCTTCTTAATTTTAAAGTAATGTTTCTAACGTTCTTATTTCCAAAAGTTGTTTAAATACTTTGCAAAATTAAAATCTTGCTATTTGTTCGTTATAAAAATACTTTGTTCACTTTCTGCGATGTTTGAATTTTGACTATTTCATGCTCTTCTTAATTTTAAAGTAATGTTTCTAACGTTCTTATTTCCAAAAGTTGTTTAAATACTTTGCAAATTTAAAATCTTGCTATTTGTTCGTTTTAAAAATACTTTGTTCACTTTCTGCGATGTTTGAATTTTGACTATTTCATGCTCTTCTTAATTTTAAAGTAATGTTTCTAACGTTCTTATTTCCAAAAGTAGTTTAAATACTTTGCAAATTTAAAATCTTGCTATTTGTTCTTTATAAAAATACTTTGTTCACCTTCTGAGATGTTTGAATTTTGACTATTTCATGCTCTTCTTAATTTTAAAGTAAAGTTTCTAACGTTCTTATTTCCAAAAGTGGTTTAAATACTTTGCAAATTTAAAATCTTGCTATTTGTTCGTTATAAAAATACTTTGTTCACTTTCTGCGTTGTTTGAATTTTGACTATTTCATGCTCTTCTTAATTTTAAAGTAATGTTTCTAACGTTCTTATTTCCAAAAGTAGTTTAAATACTTTGCAAATTTAAAATCTTGCTATTTGTTCGTTATAAAAATACTTTGTTCACTTTCTGAGATGTTTGAATTTTGACTATTTCATGCTCTTCTTAATTTTAAAGTAATGTTTCTAACGTTCTTATTTCCAAAAGTAGTTTAAATACTTTGCAAATTTAAAATCTTGCTATTTGTTCGTTATAAAAATACTTTGTTCACTTTCTGAGATGTTTGAATTTTGACTATTTCATGCTCTTCTTAATTTTAAAGTAATGTTTCTAACGTTCTTATTTCCAAAAGTTGTTTAAATACTTTGCAAATTTAAAATCTTGCTATTTCTTCGTTTTAAAAATACTTTGTTCACTTTCTGAGATGCTTGAATTTTGACTATTTCATGCTCTTCTTAATTTTAAAGTAATGTTTCTAACGTTCTTATTTCCAAAAGTTGTTTAAATACTTTGCAAATTTAAAATCTTGCTATTTGTTCGTTATAAAAATACTTTGTTCACTTTCTGAGATGTTTGAATTTTGACTATTTCATGCTCTTCTTAATTTTAAAGTAATGTTTCTAACGTTCTTATTTCCAAAAGTTGTTTAAATACTTTGCAAATTTAAAATCTTGCTATTTGTTCGTTATAAAAATACTTTGTTCACCTTCTGAGATGTTTGAATTTTGACTATTTCATGCTCTTCTTAATTTTAAAGTAATGTTTCTAACGTTCTTATTTCCAAAAGTTGTTTAAATACTTTGCAAATTTAAAATCTTGCTATTTGTTCGTTATAAAAATACTTTGTTCACTTTCTGAGATGTTTGAATTTTGACTATTTCATGCTCTTCTTAATTTTAAAGTAATGTTTCTAACGTTCTTATTTCCAAAAGTTGTTTAAATACTTTGCAAATTTAAAATCTTGCTATTTGTTCGTTATAAAAATACTTTGTTCACTTTCTGAGATGTTTGAATTTTGACTATTTCATGCTCTTCTTAATTTTAAAGTAATGTTTCTAACGTTCATATTTCCAAAAGTTGTTTAAATACTTTGCAAATTTAAAATCTTGCTATTTGTTCGTTTTAAAAATACTTTGTTCACTTTCTGAGGTGTTTGAATTTTGACTATTTCATGCTCTTCTTAATTTTAAAGTAATGTTTCTAACGTTCTTATTTCCAAAAGTAGTTTAAATACTTTGCAAATTTAAAATCTTGCTATTTGTTCATTATAAAAATACTTTGTTCACTTTCTGAGATGTTTGAATTTTCACTATTTCATGCTCTTCTTAATTTTAAAGTAATGTTTCTAACGTTCTTATTTCCAAAAGTAGTTTAAATACTTTGCAAATTTAAAATCTTGCTATTTATTCGTTTTAAAAATACTTTGTTCACTTTCTGAGATGTTTGAATTTTGACTATTTCATGCTCTTCTTAATTTTAAAGTAATGTTTCTAACGTTCGTATTTCCAAAAGTTGTTTAAATACTTTGCAAATTTAAAATCTTGCTATTTGTTCGTTATAAAAATACTTTGTTCACTTTCTGCGATGTTTGAATTTTGACTATTTCATGCTCTTCTTAATTTTAAAGTAATGTTTCTAACGTTCTTATTTCCAAAAGTTGTGTAAATACTTTGCAAAATTAAAATCTTGCTATTTGTTCGTTATAAAAATACTTTGTTCACTTTCTGAGATGTTTGAATTTTGACTATTTCATGCTCTTCTTAATTTTAAAGTAAAGTTTCTAACGTTCTTATTTCCAAAAGTAGTTTAAATACTTTGCAAATTTAAAATCTTGCTATTTGTTCGTTTTAAAAATACTTTGTTCACTTTCTGAGATGTTTGAATTTTGACTATTTCATGCTCTTCTTAATTTTAAAGTAATGTTTCTAACGTTCTTATTTCCAAAAGTTGTTTAAATACTTTGCAAATTTAAAATCTTGCTATTTGTTCGTTTTAAAAATACTTTGTTCACTTTCTGAGGTGTTTGAATTTTGACTATTTCATGCTCTTCTTAATTTTAAAGTAATGTTTCTAACGTTCTTATTTCCAAAAGTAGTTTAAATACTTTGCAAATTTAAAATCTTGCTATTTGTTCATTATAAAAATACTTTGTTCACTTTCTGAGATGTTTGAATTTTCACTATTTCATGCTCTTCTTAATTTTAAAGTAATGTTTCTAACGTTCTTATTTCCAAAAGTAGTTTAAATACTTTGCAAATTTAAAATCTTGCTATTTATTCGTTTTAAAAATACTTTGTTCACTTTCTGAGATGTTTGAATTTTGACTATTTCATGCTCTTCTTAATTTTAAAGTAATGTTTCTAACGTTCGTATTTCCAAAAGTTGTTTAAATACTTTGCAAATTTAAAATCTTGCTATTTGTTCGTTATAAAAATACTTTGTTCACTTTCTGCGATGTTTGAATTTTGACTATTTCATGCTCTTCTTAATTTTAAAGTAATGTTTCTAACGTTCTTATTTCCAAAAGTTGTTTAAATACTTTGCAAAATTAAAATCTTGCTATTTGTTCGTTATAAAAATACTTTGTTCACTTTCTGAGATGTTTGAATTTTGACTATTTCATGCTCTTCTTAATTTTAAAGTAATGTTTCTAACGTTCATATTTCCAAAAGTTGTTTAAATACTTTGCAAATTTAAAATCTTGCTATTTGTTCGTTTTAAAAATACTTTGTTCACTTTCTGAGGTGTTTGAATTTTGACTATTTCATGCTCTTCTTAATTTTAAAGTAATGTTTCTAACGTTCTTATTTCCAAAAGTAGTTTAAATACTTTGCAAATTTAAAATCTTGCTATTTGTTCATTATAAAAATACTTTGTTCACTTTCTGAGATGTTTGAATTTTCACTATTTCATGCTCTTCTTAATTTTAAAGTAATGTTTCTAACGTTCTTATTTCCAAAAGTAGTTTAAATACTTTGCAAATTTAAAATCTTGCTATTTATTCGTTTTAAAAATACTTTGTTCACTTTCTGCGATGTTTGAATTTTGACTATTTCATGCTCTTCTTAATTTTAAAGTAATGTTTCTAACGTTCTTATTTCCAAAAGTTGTTTAAATACTTTGCAAAATTAAAATCTTGCTATTTGTTCATTATAAAAATACTTTGTTCACTTTCTGAGATGTTTGAATTTTGACTATTTCATGCTCTTCTTAATTTTAAAGTAAAGTTTCTAACGTTCTTATTTCCAAAAGTAGTTTAAATACTTTGCAAATTTAAAATCTTGCTATTTGTTCGTTTTAAAAATACTTTGTTCACTTTCTGAGATGTTTGAATTTTGACTATTTCATGCTCTTCTTAATTTTAAAGTAATGTTTCTAACGTTCTTATTTCCAAAAGTTGTTTAAATACTTTGCAAATTTAAAATCTTGCTATTTGTTCGTTTTAAAAATACTTTGTTCACTTTCTGAGGTGTTTGAATTTTGACTATTTCATGCTCTTCTTAATTTTAAAGTAATGTTTCTAACGTTCTTATTTCCAAAAGTAGTTTAAATACTTTGCAAATTTAAAATCTTGCTATTTGTTCATTATAAAAATACTTTGTTCACTTTCTGAGATGTTTGAATTTTCACTATTTCATGCTCTTCTTAATTTTAAAGTAATGTTTCTAACGTTCTTATTTCCAAAAGTAGTTTAAATACTTTGCAAATTTAAAATCTTGCTATTTATTCGTTTTAAAAATACTTTGTTCACTTTCTGAGATGTTTGAATTTTGACTATTTCATGCTCTTCTTAATTTTAAAGTAATGTTTCTAACGTTCGTATTTCCAAAAGTTGTTTAAATACTTTGCAAATTTAAAATCTTGCTATTTGTTCGTTATAAAAATACTTTGTTCACTTTCTGCGATGTTTGAATTTTGACTATTTCATGCTCTTCTTAATTTTAAAGTAATGTTTCTAACGTTCTTATTTCCAAAAGTTGTTTAAATACTTTGCAAAATTAAAATCTTGCTATTTGTTCGTTATAAAAATACTTTGTTCACTTTCTGAGATGTTTGAATTTTGACTATTTCATGCTCTTCTTAATTTTAAAGTAATGTTTCTAACGTTCATATTTCCAAAAGTTGTTTAAATACTTTGCAAATTTAAAATCTTGCTATTTGTTCGTTTTAAAAATACTTTGTTCACTTTCTGAGGTGTTTGAATTTTGACTATTTCATGCTCTTCTTAATTTTAAAGTAATGTTTCTAACGTTCTTATTTCCAAAAGTAGTTTAAATACTTTGCAAATTTAAAATCTTGCTATTTGTTCATTATAAAAATACTTTGTTCACTTTCTGAGATGTTTGAATTTTCACTATTTCATGCTCTTCTTAATTTTAAAGTAATGTTTCTAACGTTCTTATTTCCAAAAGTAGTTTAAATACTTTGCAAATTTAAAATCTTGCTATTTATTCGTTTTAAAAATACTTTGTTCACTTTCTGAGATGTTTGAATTTTGACTATTTCATGCTCTTCTTAATTTTAAAGTAATGTTTCTAACGTTCGTATTTCCAAAAGTTGTTTAAATACTTTGCAAATTTAAAATCTTGCTATTTGTTCGTTATAAAAATACTTTGTTCACTTTCTGCGATGTTTGAATTTTGACTATTTCATGCTCTTCTTAATTTTAAAGTAATGTTTCTAACGTTCTTATTTCCAAAAGTTGTTTAAATACTTTGCAAAATTAAAATCTTGCTATTTGTTCGTTATAAAAATACTTTGTTCACTTTCTGAGATGTTTGAATTTTGACTATTTCATGCTCTTCTTAATTTTAAAGTAAAGTTTCTAACGTTCTTATTTCCAAAAGTAGTTTAAATACTTTGCAAATTTAAAATCTTGCTATTTGTTCGTTTTAAAAATACTTTGTTCACTTTCTGAGATGTTTGAATTTTGACTATTTCATGCTCTTCTTAATTTTAAAGTAATGTTTCTAACGTTCTTATTTCCAAAAGTTGTTTAAATACTTTGCAAATTTAAAATCTTGCTATTTGTTCGTTTTAAAAATACTTTGTTCACTTTCTGAGGTGTTTGAATTTTGACTATTTCATGCTCTTCTTAATTTTAAAGTAATGTTTCTAACGTTCTTATTTCCAAAAGTAGTTTAAATACTTTGCAAATTTAAAATCTTGCTATTTGTTCATTATAAAAATACTTTGTTCACTTTCTGAGATGTTTGAATTTTCACTATTTCATGCTCTTCTTAATTTTAAAGTAATGTTTCTAACGTTCTTATTTCCAAAAGTAGTTTAAATACTTTGCAAATTTAAAATCTTGCTATTTATTCGTTTTAAAAATACTTTGTTCACTTTCTGAGATGTTTGAATTTTGACTATTTCATGCTCTTCTTAATTTTAAAGTAATGTTTCTAACGTTCGTATTTCCAAAAGTTGTTTAAATACTTTGCAAATTTAAAATCTTGCTATTTGTTCGTTATAAAAATACTTTGTTCACTTTCTGCGATGTTTGAATTTTGACTATTTCATGCTCTTCTTAATTTTAAAGTAATGTTTCTAACGTTCTTATTTCCAAAAGTTGTTTAAATACTTTGCAAAATTAAAATCTTGCTATTTGTTCGTTATAAAAATACTTTGTTCACTTTCTGAGATGTTTGAATTTTGACTATTTCATGCTCTTCTTAATTTTAAAGTAATGTTTCTAACGTTCATATTTCCAAAAGTTGTTTAAATACTTTGCAAATTTAAAATCTTGCTATTTGTTCGTTTTAAAAATACTTTGTTCACTTTCTGAGGTGTTTGAATTTTGACTATTTCATGCTCTTCTTAATTTTAAAGTAATGTTTCTAACGTTCTTATTTCCAAAAGTAGTTTAAATACTTTGCAAATTTAAAATCTTGCTATTTGTTCATTATAAAAATACTTTGTTCACTTTCTGAGATGTTTGAATTTTCACTATTTCATGCTCTTCTTAATTTTAAAGTAATGTTTCTAACGTTCTTATTTCCAAAAGTAGTTTAAATACTTTGCAAATTTAAAATCTTGCTATTTATTCGTTTTAAAAATACTTTGTTCACTTTCTGCGATGTTTGAATTTTGACTATTTCATGCTCTTCTTAATTTTAAAGTAATGTTTCTAACGTTCTTATTTCCAAAAGTTGTTTAAATACTTTGCAAAATTAAAATCTTGCTATTTGTTCATTATAAAAATACTTTGTTCACTTTCTGAGATGTTTGAATTTTGACTATTTCATGCTCTTCTTAATTTTAAAGTAAAGTTTCTAACGTTCTTATTTCCAAAAGTAGTTTAAATACTTTGCAAATTTAAAATCTTGCTATTTGTTCGTTTTAAAAATACTTTGTTCACTTTCTGAGATGTTTGAATTTTGACTATTTCATGCTCTTCTTAATTTTAAAGTAATGTTTCTAACGTTCTTATTTCCAAAAGTTGTTTAAATACTTTGCAAATTTAAAATCTTGCTATTTGTTCGTTTTAAAAATACTTGTTTGAATTTTGACTATTTCATGCTCTTCTTAATTTTAAAGTAATGTTTCTAACGTTCTTATTTCCAAAAGTAGTTTAAATACTTTGCAAATTTAAAATCTTGCTATTTGTTCATTATAAAAATACTTTGTTCACTTTCTGAGATGTTTGAATTTTCACTATTTCATGCTCTTCTTAATTTTAAAGTAATGTTTCTAACGTTCTTATTTCCAAAAGTAGTTTAAATACTTTGCAAATTTAAAATCTTGCTATTTATTCGTTTTAAAAATACTTTGTTCACTTTCTGAGATGTTTGAATTTTGACTATGTTCATGCTCTTCTTAATTTTAAAGTAATGTTTCTAACGTTCGTATTTCCAAAAGTTGTTTAAATACTTTGCAAATTTAAAATCTTGCTATTTGTTCGTTATAAAAATACTTTGTTCACTTTCTGCGATGTTTGAATTTTGACTATTTCATGCTCTTCTTAATTTTAAAGTAATGTTTCTAACGTTCTTATTTCCAAAAGTTGTTTAAATACTTTGCAAAATTAAAATCTTGCTATTTGTTCGTTATAAAAATACTTTGTTCACTTTCTGAGATGTTTGAATTTTGACTATTTCATGCTCTTCTTAATTTTAAAGTAATTGTTTCTAACGTTCATATTTCCAAAAGTTGTTTAAATACTTTGCAAATTTAAAATCTTGCTATTTGTTCGTTTTAAAAAATACTTTTGTTCACTTTCTGAGGTGTTTGAATTTTGACTATTTCATGCTCTTCTTAATTTTAAAGTAATGTTTTCTAACGTTCTTATTTCCAAAAGTAGTTTAAATACTTTGCAAATTTAAAATCTTGCTATTTGTTCATTATAAAAATACTTTGTTCACTTTCTGAGATGTTTGAATTTTCACTATTTCATGCTCTTCTTAATTTTAAAGTAATGTTTCTAACGTTCTTATTTCCAAAAGTAGTTTAAATACTTTGCAAATTTAAAATCTTGCTATTTATTCGTTTTTAAAAATACTTTGTTCACTTTCTGAGATGTTTGAATTTTTGACTATTTCATGCTCTTCTTAATTTTAAAGTAATGTTTCTAACGTTCGTATTTCCAAAAGTTGTTTAAATACTTTGCAAATTTAAAATCTTGCTATTTGTTCGTTATAAAAATACTTTGTTCACTTTCTGCGATGTTTGAATTTTGACTATTTCATGCTCTTCTTAATTTTAAAGTAATGTTTCTAACGTTCTTATTTCCAAAAGTTGTTTAAATACTTTGCAAAATTAAAATCTTGCTATTTGTTCGTTATAAAAATACTTTTGTTCACTTTCTGAGATGTTTGAATTTTGACTATTTCATGCTCTTCTTAATTTTAAAGTAAAGTTTCTAACGTTCTTATTTCCAAAACTAGTTTAAATACTTTGCAAATTTAAAATCTTGCTATTTGTTCGTGTTTTAAAATACTTTGTTCACTTTCTGAGATGTTTGAATTTTGACTATTTCATGCTCTTCTTAATTTTAAAGTAATGTTTCTAACGTTCTTATTTCCAAAAGTTGTTTAAATACTTTGCAAATTTAAAATCTTGCTATTTGTTCGTTTTAAAAATACTTTGTTCACTTTCTGAGGTGTTTGAATTTTGACTATTTCATGCTCTTCTTAATTTTAAAGTAATGTTTCTAACGTTCTTATTTCCAAAAGTAGTTTAAATACTTTGCAAATTTAAAATCTTGCTATTTGTTCATTATAAAAATACTTTGTTCACTTTCTGAGATGTTTGAATTTTCACTATTTCATGCTCTTCTTAAGTTTAAAGTAATGTTTCTAACGTTCTTATTTCCAAAAAGTAGTTAAATACTTTGCAAATTTAAAATCTGTGCTATTTATTCGTTTTAAAAATACTTTGTTCACTTTCTGAGATGTTTGAATTTTGACTATTTCATGCTCTTCTTAATTTTAAAGTAATGTTTCTAACGTTCGTATTTCCAAAAGTTTGTTTAAATACTTTGCAAATTTAAAATCTTGCTATTTGTTCGTTATAAAAATACTTTGTTCACTTTCTGCGATGTTTGAATTTTGACTATTTCATGCTCTTCTTAATTTTAAAGTAATGTTTCTAACGTTCTTATTTCCAAAAGTTGTTTAAATACTTTGCAAAATTAAAATCTTGCTATTTGTTCGTTATAAAAATACTTTGTTCACTTTCTGAGATGTTTTGAATTTTGACTATTTCATGCTCTTCTTAATTTTAAAGTAAAGTTTCTAACGTTCTTATTTCCAAAAGTTGTTTAAATACTTTGCAAATTTAAAATCTTGCTATTTGGTTCGTTTTAAAAATACTTTGTTCACTTTCTGAGATGTTTGAATTTTGACTATTTCATGCTCTTCTTAATTTTAAAGTAATGTTCTAACGTTCTTATTTCCAAAAGTTGTTTAAATACTTTGCAAATTTAAAATCTTGCTATTTGTTCGTTTTAAAAATACTTTGTTCATTTTCTGAGATGCTTGAATTTTGACTATTTCATGCTCTTCTTAATTTTAAAGTAATGTTTCTAACGTTCTTATTTCCAAAAGTTGTTTAAATACTTTGCAAATTTAAAATCTTGCTATTTGTTCGTTATAAAAATACTTTGTTCACTTTCTGAGATGTTTGAATTTTGACTATTTCATGCTCTTCTTAATTTTAAAGTAATGTTTCTAACGTTCTTATTTCCAAAAGTAGTTTAAATACTTTGCAAATTTAAAATCTTGCTATTTGTTCGTTATAAAATACTTTGTTCACTTTCTGAGATGTTTGAATTTTGACTATTTCATGCTCTTCTTAATTTTAAAGTAATGTTTCTAACGTTCTTATTTCCAAAAGTAGTTTTAAATACTTTGCAAATTTAAAATCTTGCTATTTGTTCGTTATAAAAATACTTTGTTCACCTTTCTGAGATGTTTGAATTTTGACTATTTCATGCTCTTCTTAATTTTAAAGTAATGTTTTCTAACGTTCTTATTTCCAAAAGTTGTTTAAATACTTTGCAAATTTAAAATCTTGCTATTTGTTCGTTTTAAAAAATACTTTGTTCATTTTCTGAGATGCTTGAATTTTGACTATTTCATGCTCTTCTTAATTTTTAAAGTAATGTTTCTAACGTTCTTATTTCCAAAAGTTGTTTAAATACTTTGCAAATTTAAAATCTTGCTATTTGTTCGTTATAAAAATACTTTGTTCACTTTCTGAGATGTTTGAATTTTGACTATTTCATGCTCTTCTTAATTTTAAAGTAATGTTTCTAACGTTCTTATTTCAAAAGTAGTTTAAATACCTTTGCAAATTTAAAATCTTGCTATTTGTTCGTTTATAAAAATACTTTGTTCACTTTCTGAGATGTTTGAATTTTGACTATTTCATGCTCTTCTTAATTTTAAAGTAATGTTTCTAACGTTCTTATTTCCAAAAGTTGTTTAAATACTTTGCAAAATTAAAATCTTGCTATTTGTTCGTTATAAAAATACTTTGTTCACTTTCTGAGATGTTTGAATTTTGACTATTTCATGCTCTTCTTAATTTTAAAGTAAAGTTTCTAACGTTCTTATTTCCAAAAGTAGTTTAAATACTTTGCAAATTTAAAATCTTGCTATTTGTTCGTTTTAAAAATACTTTGTTCACTTTCTGAGATGTTTGAATTTTGACTATTTCATGCTCTTCTTAATTTTAAAGTAATGTTTCTAACGTTCTTATTTCCAAAAGTTGTTTAAATACTTTGCAAATTTAAAATCTTGCTATTTGTTCGTTTTAAAAATACTTTGTTCATTTTCTGAGATGCTTGAATTTTGACTATTTCATGCTCTTCTTAATTTTAAAGTAATGTTTCTAACGTTCTTATTTCCAAAAGTTGTTTAAATACTTTGCAAATTTAAAATCTTGCTATTTGTTCGTTATAAAAATACTTTGTTCACTTTCTGAGATGTTTGAATTTTGACTATTTCATGCTCTTCTTAATTTTAAAGTAATGTTTCTAACGTTCTTATTTCCAAAAGTAGTTTAAATACTTTGCAAATTTAAAATCTTGCTATTTGTTCGTTATAAAAATACTTTGTTCACTTTCTGAGATGTTTGAATTTTGACTATTTCATGCTCTTCTTAATTTTAAAGTAATGTTTCTAACGTTCTTATTTCCAAAAGTAGTTTAAATACTTTGCAAATTTAAAATCTTGCTATTTGTTCGTTATAAAAATACTTTGTTCACTTTCTGAGATGTTTGAATTTTGACTATTTCATGCTCTTCTTAATTTTAAAGTAATGTTTCTAACGTTCTTATTTCCAAAAGTTGTTTAAATACTTTGCAAATTTAAAATCTTGCTATTTGTTCGTTATAAAAATACTTTGTTCATTTTCTGAGATGCTTGAATTTTGACTATTTCATGCTCTTCTTAATTTTAAAGTAATGTTTCTAACGTTCTTATTTCCAAAAGTTGTTTAAATACTTTGCAAATTTAAAATCTTGCTATTTGTTCGTTATAAAAATACTTTGTTCACTTTCTGAGATGTTTGAATTTTGACTATTTCATGCTCTTCTTAATTTTAAAGTAATGTTTCTAACGTTCTTATTTCCAAAAGTAGTTTAAATACTTTGCAAATTTAAAATCTTGCTATTTGTTCGTTATAAAAATACTTTGTTCACTTTCTGAGATGTTTGAATTTTGACTATTTCATGCTCTTCTTAATTTTAAAGTAATGTTTCTAACGTTCTTATTTCCAAAAGTTGTTTAAATACTTTGCAAAATTAAAATCTTGCTATTTGTTCGTTATAAAAATACTTTGTTCACTTTCTGAGATGTTTGAATTTTGACTATTTCATGCTCTTCTTAATTTTAAAGTAAAGTTTCTAACGTTCTTATTTCCAAAAGTTGTTTAAATACTTTGCAAATTTAAAATCTTGCTATTTGTTCGTTTTAAAAATACTTTGTTCACTTTCTGAGATGTTTGAATTTTGACTATTTCATGCTCTTCTTAATTTTAAAGTAATGTTTCTAACGTTCTTATTTCCAAAAGTTGTTTAAATACTTTGCAAATTTAAAATCTTGCTATTTGTTCGTTTTAAAAATACTTTGTTCATTTTCTGAGATGCTTGAATTTTGACTATTTCATGCTCTTCTTAATTTTAAAGTAATGTTTCTAACGTTCTTATTTCCAAAAGTTGTTTAAATACTTTGCAAATTTAAAATCTTGCTATTTGTTCGTTATAAAAATACTTTGTTCACTTTCTGAGATGTTTGAATTTTGACTATTTCATGCTCTTCTTAATTTTAAAGTAATGTTTCTAACGTTCTTATTTCCAAAAGTAGTTTAAATACTTTGCAAATTTAAAATCTTGCTATTTGTTCGTTATAAAAATACTTTGTTCACTTTCTGAGATGTTTGAATTTTGACTATTTCATGCTCTTCTTAATTTTAAAGTAATGTTTCTAACGTTCTTATTTCCAAAAGTAGTTTAAATACTTTGCAAATTTAAAATCTTGCTATTTGTTCGTTATAAAAATACTTTGTTCACTTTCTGAGATGTTTGAATTTTGACTATTTCATGCTCTTCTTAATTTTAAAGTAATGTTTCTAACGTTCTTATTTCCAAAAGTTGTTTAAATACTTTGCAAATTTAAAATCTTGCTATTTGTTCGTTTTAAAAATACTTTGTTCATTTTCTGAGATGCTTGAATTTTGACTATTTCATGCTCTTCTTAATTTTAAAGTAATGTTTCTAACGTTCTTATTTCCAAAAGTTGTTTAAATACTTTGCAAATTTAAAATCTTGCTATTTGTTCGTTATAAAAATACTTTGTTCACTTTCTGAGATGTTTGAATTTTGACTATTTCATGCTCTTCTTAATTTTAAAGTAATGTTTCTAACGTTCTTATTTCCAAAAGTAGTTTAAATACTTTGCAAATTTAAAATCTTGCTATTTGTTCGTTATAAAAATACTTTGTTCACTTTCTGAGATGTTTGAATTTTGACTATTTCATGCTCTTCTTAATTTTAAAGTAATGTTTCTAACGTTCTTATTTCCAAAAGTTGTTTAAATACTTTGCAAAATTAAAATCTTGCTATTTGTTCGTTATAAAAATACTTTGTTCACTTTCTGAGATGTTTGAATTTTGACTATTTCATGCTCTTCTTAATTTTAAAGTAAAGTTTCTAACGTTCTTATTTCCAAAAGTAGTTTAAATACTTTGCAAATTTAAAATCTTGCTATTTGTTCGTTTTAAAAATACTTTGTTCACTTTCTGAGATGTTTGAATTTTGACTATTTCATGCTCTTCTTAATTTTAAAGTAATGTTTCTAACGTTCTTATTTCCAAAAGTTGTTTAAATACTTTGCAAATTTAAAATCTTGCTATTTGTTCGTTTTAAAAATACTTTGTTCATTTTCTGAGATGCTTGAATTTTGACTATTTCATGCTCTTCTTAATTTTAAAGTAATGTTTCTAACGTTCTTATTTCCAAAAGTTGTTTAAATACTTTGCAAATTTAAAATCTTGCTATTTGTTCGTTATAAAAATACTTTGTTCACTTTCTGAGATGTTTGAATTTTGACTATTTCATGCTCTTCTTAATTTTAAAGTAATGTTTCTAACGTTCTTATTTCCAAAAGTAGTTTAAATACTTTGCAAATTTAAAATCTTGCTATTTGTTCGTTATAAAAATACTTTGTTCACTTTCTGAGATGTTTGAATTTTGACTATTTCATGCTCTTCTTAATTTTAAAGTAATGTTTCTAACGTTCTTATTTCCAAAAGTAGTTTAAATACTTTGCAAATTTAAAATCTTGCTATTTGTTCGTTATAAAAATACTTTGTTCACTTTCTGAGATGTTTGAATTTTGACTATTTCATGCTCTTCTTAATTTTAAAGTAATGTTTCTAACGTTCTTATTTCCAAAAGTTGTTTAAATACTTTGCAAATTTAAAATCTTGCTATTTGTTCGTTATAAAAATACTTTGTTCATTTTCTGAGATGCTTGAATTTTGACTATTTCATGCTCTTCTTAATTTTAAAGTAATGTTTCTAACGTTCTTATTTCCAAAAGTTGTTTAAATACTTTGCAAATTTAAAATCTTGCTATTTGTTCGTTATAAAAATACTTTGTTCACTTTCTGAGATGTTTGAATTTTGACTATTTCATGCTCTTCTTAATTTTAAAGTAATGTTTCTAACGTTCTTATTTCCAAAAGTAGTTTAAATACTTTGCAAATTTAAAATCTTGCTATTTGTTCGTTATAAAAATACTTTGTTCACTTTCTGAGATGTTTGAATTTTGACTATTTCATGCTCTTCTTAATTTTAAAGTAATGTTTCTAACGTTCTTATTTCCAAAAGTTGTTTAAATACTTTGCAAATTTAAAATCTTGCTATTTGTTCGTTTTAAATATACTTTGTTCATTTTCTGAGATGCTTGAATTTTGACTATTTCATGCTCTTCTTAATTTTAAAGTAAAGTTTCTAACGTTCTTATTTCCCAAAGTAGTTTAAATACTTTGCAAATTTAAAATCTTGCTATTTGTTCGTTTTAAAAATACTTTGTTCACTTTCTGAGATGTTTGAATTTTGACTATTTCATGCTCTTCTTAATTTTAAAGTAATGTTTCTAACGTTCTTATTTCCAAAAGTTGTTTAAATACTTTGCAAATTTAAAATCTTGCTATTTGTTCGTTATAAAAATACTTTGTTCACTTTCTGAGATGTTTGAATTTTGACTATTTCATGCTCTTCTTAATTTTAAAGTAATGTTTCTAACGTTCTTATTTCCAAAAGTAGTTTAAATACTTTGCAAATTTAAAATCTTGCTATTTGTTCGTTATAAAAATACTTTGTTCACTTTCTGAGATGTTTGAATTTTGACTATTTCATGCTCTTCTTAATTTTAAAGTAATGTTTCTAACGTTCTTATTTCCAAAAGTTGTTTAAATACTTTGCAAATTTAAAATCTTGCTATTTGTTCGTTTTAAATATACTTTGTTCATTTTCTGAGATGCTTGAATTTTGACTATTTCATGCTCTTCTTAATTTTAAAGTAAAGTTTCTAACGTTCTTATTTCCAAAAGTAGTTTAAATACTTTGCAAATTTAAAATCTTGCTATTTGTTCGTTTTAAAAATACTTTGTTCACTTTCTGAGATGTTTGAATTTTGACTATTTCATGCTCTTCTTAATTTTAAAGTAATGTTTCTAACGTTCTTATTTCCAAAAGTAGTTTAAATACTTTGCAAATTAAAAAATCTTGCTATTTGTTCGTTTTAAAAATACTTTGTTCACTTTCTGAGATGTTTGAATTTTGACTATTTCATGCTCTTCTTAATTTTAAAGTAATGTTTCTAACGTTCTTATTTCCAAAAGTAGTTTAAATAATTTGCAAATTTAAAATCTTGCTATTTGTTCGTTATAAAAATACTTTGTTCACTTTCTGAGATGTTTGAATTTTGACTATTTCATGCTCTTCTTAATTTTAAAGTAATGTTTCTAACGTTCTTATTTCCAAAAGTAGTTTAAATACTTTGCAAATTTAAAATCTTGCTATTTGTTCGTTATAAAAATACTTTGTTCACTTTCTGAGATGTTTGAATTTTGACTATTTCATGCTCTTCTTAATTTTAAAGTAATGTTTCTAACGTTCTTATTTCCAAAAGTTGTTTAAATACTTTGCAAATTTAAAATCTTGCTATTTGTTCGTTTTAAAAATACTTTGTTCACTTTCTGAGGTGTTTGAATTTTGACTATTTCATGCTCTTCTTAATTTTAAAGTAATGTTTCTAACGTTCTTATTTCCAAAAGTAGTTTAAATACTTTGCAAATTTAAAATCTTGCTATTTGTTCATTATAAAAATACTTTGTTCACTTTCTGAGATGTTTGAATTTTGACTATTTCATGCTCTTCTTAATTTTAAAGTAATGTTTCTAACGTTCTTATTTCCAAAAGTAGTTTAAATACTTTGCAAATTTAAAATCTTGCTATTTGTTCGTTTTAAAAATACTTTGTTCACTTTCTGAGATGTTTGAATTTTGACTATTTCATGCTCTTCTTAATTTTAAAGTAATGTTTCTAACGTTCTTATTTCCAAAAGTAGTTTAAATACTTTGCAAATTTAAAATCTTGCTATTTGTTCATTATAAAAATACTTTGTTCACTTTCTGAGATGTTTGAATTTTGACTATTTCATGCTCTTCTTAATTTTAAAGTAATGTTTCTAACGTTCTTATTTCCAAAAGTAGTTTAAATACTTTGCAAATTTAAAATCTTGCTATTTGTTCGTTATAAAAATACTTTGTTCACTTTCTGAGATGTTTGAATTTTGACTATTTCATGCTCTTCTTAATTTTAAAGTAATGTTTCTAACGTTCTTATTTCCAAAAGTTGTTTAAATACTTTGCAAATTTAAAATCTTGCTATTTGTTCGTTTTAAATATACTTTGTTCATTTTCTGAGATGCTTGAATTTTGACTATTTCATGCTCTTCTTAATTTTAAAGTAAAGTTTCTAACGTTCTTATTTCCAAAAGTAGTTTAAATACTTTGCAAATTTAAAATCTTGCTATTTGTTCGTTTTAAAAATACTTTGTTCACTTTCTGAGATGTTTGAATTTTGACTATTTCATGCTCTTCTTAATTTTAAAGTAATGTTTCTAACGTTCTTATTTCCAAAAGTAGTTTAAATACTTTGCAAATTAAAAAATCTTGCTATTTGTTCGTTTTAAAAATACTTTGTTCACTTTCTGAGATGTTTGAATTTTGACTATTTCATGCTCTTCTTAATTTTAAAGTAATGTTTCTAACGTTCTTATTTCCAAAAGTAGTTTAAATAATTTGCAAATTTAAAATCTTGCTATTTGTTCGTTATAAAAATACTTTGTTCACTTTCTGAGATGTTTGAATTTTGACTATTTCATGCTCTTCTTAATTTTAAAGTAATGTTTCTAACGTTCTTATTTCCAAAAGTAGTTTAAATACTTTGCAAATTTAAAATCTTGCTATTTGTTCGTTATAAAAATACTTTGTTCACTTTCTGAGATGTTTGAATTTTGACTATTTCATGCTCTTCTTAATTTTAAAGTAATGTTTCTAACGTTCTTATTTCCAAAAGTTGTTTAAATACTTTGCAAATTTAAAATCTTGCTATTTGTTCGTTTTAAAAATACTTTGTTCACTTTCTGAGGTGTTTGAATTTTGACTATTTCATGCTCTTCTTAATTTTAAAGTAATGTTTCTAACGTTCTTATTTCCAAAAGTAGTTTAAATACTTTGCAAATTTAAAATCTTGCTATTTGTTCATTATAAAAATACTTTGTTCACTTTCTGAGATGTTTGAATTTTGACTATTTCATGCTCTTCTTAATTTTAAAGTAATGTTTCTAACGTTCTTATTTCCAAAAGTAGTTTAAATACTTTGCAAATTTAAAATCTTGCTATTTGTTCGTTTTAAAAATACTTTGTTCACTTTCTGAGATGTTTGAATTTTGACTATTTCATGCTCTTCTTAATTTTAAAGTAATGTTTCTAACGTTCTTATTTCCAAAAGTAGTTTAAATACTTTGCAAATTTAAAATCTTGCTATTTGTTCATTATAAAAATACTTTGTTCACTTTCTGAGATGTTTGAATTTTGACTATTTCATGCTCTTCTTAATTTTAAAGTAATGTTTCTAACGTTCTTATTTCCAAAAGTAGTTTAAATACTTTGCAAATTTAAAATCTTGCTATTTGTTCGTTATAAAAATACTTTGTTCACTTTCTGCGATGTTTGAATTTTGACTATTTCATGCTCTTCTTAATTTTAAAGTAATGTTTCTAACGTTCTTATTTCCAAAAGTTGTTTAAATACTTTGCAAATTTAAAATCTTGCTATTTGTTCGTTATAAAAATACTTTGTTCACTTTCTGAGATGTTTGAATTTTGACTATTTCATGCTCTTCTTAATTTTAAAGTAATGTTTCTAACGTTCTTATTTCCAAAAGTTGTTTAAATACTTTGCAAATTTAAAATCTTGCTATTTGTTCGTTATAAAAATACTTTGTTCACTTTCTGAGATGTTTGAATTTTGACTATTTCATGCTCTTCTTAATTTTAAAGTAATGTTTCTAACGTTCTTATTTCCAAAAGTTGTTTAAATACTTTGCAAATTTAAAATCTTGCTATTTGTTCGTTATAAAAATACTTTGTTCACTTTCTGCGATGTTTGAATTTTGACTATTTCATGCTCTTCTTAATTTTAAAGTAATGTTTGTAACGTTTTTATTTCTAAAAGTAGTTTAAATACTTTGCAAATTTAAAATCTTGCTATTTGTTCGTTATAAAAATACTTTGTTCACTTTCTGAGATGTTTGAATTTTGACTATTTCATGCTCTTCTTAATTTTAAAGTAATGTTTCTAACGTTCTTATTTCCAAAAGTAGTTTAAATACTTTGCAAATTTAAAATCTTGCTATTTGTTCGTTATAAAAGTACTTTGTTCACTTTCTGCGATGTTTAATTTTGACTATTTCATGCTCTTCTTAATTTTAAAGTAATGTTTCTAACGTTCTTATTTCCAAAAGTTGTTTAAATACTTTGCAAATTTAAAATCTTGCTATTTGTTCGTTATAAAAATACTTTGTTCACTTTCTGAGATGTTTGAATTTTCACTATTTCATGCTCTTCTTAATTTTAAAGTAATGTTTCTAACGTTCTTATTTCCAAAAGTTGTTTAAATACTTTGCAAATTTAAAATCTTGCTATTTGTTCGTTATAAAAATACTTTGTTCACTTTCTGCGATGTTTGAATTTTGACTATTTCATGCTCTTCTTAATTTTAAAGTAATGTTTCTAACGTTCTTATTTCCAAAAGTTGTTTAAATACTTTGCAAATTTAAAATCTTGCTATTTGTTCGTTATAAAAATACTTTGTTCACTTTCTGAGATGTTTGAATTTTGACTATTTCATGCTCTTCTTAATTTTAAAGTAATGTTTCTAACGTTCTTATTTCCAAAAGTAGTTTAAATACTTTGCAAATTTAAAATCTTGCTATTTGTTCGTTATAAAAATACTTTGTTCACTTTCTGAGATGTTTGAATTTTGACTATTTCATGCTCTTCTTAATTTTAAAGTAATGTTTCTAACGTTCTTATTTCCAAAAGTTGTTTAAATACTTTGCAAATTTAAAATCTTGCTATTTGTTCGTTTTAAAAATACTTTGTTCACTTTCTGAGGTGTTTGAATTTTGACTATTTCATGCTCTTCTTAATTTTAAAGTAATGTTTGTAACGTTCTTATTTCCAAAAGTTGTTTAAATACTTTGCAAATTTAAAATCTTGCTATTTGTTCGTTTTAAAAATACTTTGTTCATTTTCTGAGATGCTTGAATTTTGACTATTTCATGCTCTTCTTAATTTTAAAGTAATGTTTCTAACGTTCTTATTTCCAAAAGTTGTTTAAATACTTTGCAAATTTAAAATCTTGCTATTTGTTCGTTATAAAAATACTTTGTTCACTTTCTGAGATGTTTGAATTTTGACTATTTCATGCTCTTCTTAATTTTAAAGTAATGTTTCTAACGTTCTTATTTCCAAAAGTTGTTTAAATACTTTGCAAATTTAAAATCTTGCTATTTGTTCGTTATAAAAATACTTTGTTCACTTTCTGAGATGTTTGAATTTTGACTATTTCATGCTCTTCTTAATTTTAAAGTAATGTTTCTAACGTTCTTATTTCCAAAAGTTGTTTAAATACTTTGCAAATTTAAAATCTTGCTATTTGTTCGTTATAAAAATACTTTGTTCACTTTCTGAGATGTTTGAATTTTCACTATTTCATGCTCTTCTTAATTTTAAAGTAATGTTTCTAACGTTCTTATTTCCAAAAGTTGTTTAAATACTTTGCAAATTTAAAATCTTGCTATTTGTTCGTTATAAAAATACTTTGTTCACTTTCTGAGATGTTTGAATTTTGACTATTTCATGCTCTTCTTAATTTTAAAGTAATGTTTCTAACGTTCTTATTTCCAAAAGTTGTTTAAATACTTTGCAAATTTAAAATCTTGCTATTTGTTCGTTTTAAAAATACTTTGTTCACTTTCTGAGATTTTTTAATTTTTTACTATTTCATGCTCTTCTTAATTTTAAAGTAATGTTTCTAACGTTCTTATTTCCAAAAGTAGTTTAAATACTTTGCAAATTTAAAATCTTGCTATTTGTTCATTATAAAAATACTTTGTTCACTTTCTGAGATGTTTGAATTTTCACTATTTCATGCTCTTCTTAATTTTAAAGTAATGTTTCTAACGTTCTTATTTCCAAAAGTAGTTTAAATACTTTGCAAATTTAAAATCTTGCTATTTATTCGTTTTAAAAATACTTTGTTCACTTTCTGAGATGTTTGAATTTTGACTATTTCATGCTCTTCTTAATTTTAAAGTAATGTTTCTAACGTTCGTATTTCCAAAAGTTGTTTAAATACTTTGCAAATTTAAAATCTTGCTATTTGTTCGTTATAAAAATACTTTGTTCACTTTCTGCGATGTTTGAATTTTGACTATTTCATGCTCTTCTTAATTTTAAAGTAATGTTTCTAACGTTCTTATTTCCAAAAGTTGTTTAAATACTTTGCAAAATTAAAATCTTGCTATTTGTTCGTTATAAAAATACTTTGTTCACTTTCTGAGATGTTTGAATTTTGACTATTTCATGCTCTTCTTAATTTTAAAGTAATGTTTCTAACGTTCTTATTTCCAAAAGTTGTTTAAATACTTTGCAAATTTAAAATCTTGCTATTTGTTCGTTTTAAAAATACTTTGTTCACTTTCTGAGATGTTTGAATTTTGACTATTTCATGCTCTTCTTAATTTTAAAGTAATGTTTCTAACGTTCTTATTTCCAAAAGTAGTTTAAATACTTTGCAAATTTAAAATCTTGCTATTTGTTCATTATAAAAATACTTTGTTCACTTTCTGAGATGTTTGAATTTTCACTATTTCATGCTCTTCTTAATTTTAAAGTAATGTTTCTAACGTTCTTATTTCCAAAAGTAGTTTAAATACTTTGCAAATTTAAAATCTTGCTATTTATTCGTTTTAAAAATACTTTGTTCACTTTCTGAGATGTTTGAATTTTGACTATTTCATGCTCTTCTTAATTTTAAAGTAATGTTTCTAACGTTCGTATTTCCAAAAGTTGTTTAAATACTTTGCAAATTTAAAATCTTGCTATTTGTTCGTTATAAAAATACTTTGTTCACTTTCTGCGATGTTTGAATTTTGACTATTTCATGCTCTTCTTAATTTTAAAGTAATGTTTCTAACGTTCTTATTTCCAAAAGTTGTTTAAATACTTTGCAAAATTAAAATCTTGCTATTTGTTCGTTATAAAAATACTTTGTTCACTTTCTGAGATGTTTGAATTTTGACTATTTCATGCTCTTCTTAATTTTAAAGTAATGTTTCTAACGTTCTTATTTCCAAAAGTTGTTTAAATACTTTGCAAATTTAAAATCTTGCTATTTGTTCGTTTTAAATATACTTTGTTCATTTTCTGAGATGCTTGAATTTTGACTATTTCATGCTCTTCTTAATTTTAAAGTAAAGTTTCTAACGTTCTTATTTCCAAAAGTAGTTTAAATACTTTGCAAATTTAAAATCTTGCTATTTGTTCGTTTTAAAAATACTTTGTTCACTTTCTGAGATGTTTGAATTTTGACTATTTCATGCTCTTCTTAATTTTAAAGTAATGTTTCTAACGTTCTTATTTCCAAAAGTTGTTTAAATACTTTGCAAATTTAAAATCTTGCTATTTGTTCGTTTTAAAAATACTTTGTTCATTTTCTGAGATGTTTGAATTTTGACTATTTCATGCTCTTCTTAATTTTAAAGTAATGTTTCTAACGTTCTTATTTCCAAAAGTTGTTTAAATACTTTGCAAATTTAAAATCTTGCTATTTGTTCGTTATAAAAATACTTTGTTCACTTTCTGAGATGTTTGAATTTTCACTATTTCATGCTCTTCTTAATTTTAAAGTAATGTTTCTAACGTTCTTATTTCCAAAAGTAGTTTAAATACTTTGCAAATTTAAAATCTTGCTATTTGTTCGTTATAAAAATACTTTGTTCACCTTCTGAGATGTTTGAATTTTGACTATTTCATGCTCTTCTTAATTTTAAAGTAATGTTTCTAACGTTCTTATTTCCAAAAGTTGTTTAAATACTTTGCAAATTTAAAATCTTGCTATTTGTTCGTTTTAAATATACTTTGTTCATTTTCTGAGATGCTTGAATTTTGACTATTTCATGCTCTTCTTAATTTTAAAGTAATGTTTCTAACGTTCTTATTTCCAAAAGTTGTTTAAATACTTTGCAAATTTAAAATCTTGCTATTTGTTCGTTTTAAATATACTTTGTTCATTTTCTGAGATGCTTGAATTTTGACTATTTCATGCTCTTCTTAATTTTAAAGTAAAGTTTCTAACGTTCTTATTTCCAAAAGTAGTTTAAATACTTTGCAAATTTAAAATCTTGCTATTTGTTCGTTTTAAAAATACTTTGTTCACTTTCTGAGATGTTTGAATTTTGACTATTTCATGCTCTTCTTAATTTTAAAGTAATGTTTCTAACGTTCTTATTTCCAAAAGTTGTTTAAATACTTTGCAAATTTAAAATCTTGCTATTTGTTCGTTTTAAAAATACTTTGTTCATTTTCTGAGATGTTTGAATTTTGACTATTTCATGCTCTTCTTAATTTTAAAGTAATGTTTCTAACGTTCTTATTTCCAAAAGTTGTTTAAATACTTTGCAAATTTAAAATCTTGCTATTTGTTCGTTATAAAAATACTTTGTTCACTTTCTGAGATGTTTGAATTTTCACTATTTCATGCTCTTCTTAATTTTAAAGTAATGTTTCTAACGTTCTTATTTCCAAAAGTAGTTTAAATACTTTGCAAATTTAAAATCTTGCTATTTATTCGTTTTAAAAATACTTTGTTCACTTTCTGAGATGTTTGAATTTTGACTATTTCATGCTCTTCTTAATTTTAAAGTAATGTTTCTAACGTTCTTATTTCCAAAAGTTGTTTAAATACTTTGCAAATTTAAAATCTTGCTATTTGTTCGTTATAAAAATACTTTGTTCACTTTCTGCGATGTTTGAATTTTGACTATTTCATGCTCTTCTTAATTTTAAAGTAATGTTTCTAACGTTCTTATTTCCAAAAGTTGTTTAAATACTTTGCAAAATTAAAATCTTGCTATTTGTTCGTTATAAAAATACTTTGTTCACTTTCTGAGATGTTTGAATTTTGACTATTTCATGCTCTTCTTAATTTTAAAGTAATGTTTCTAACGTTCTTATTTCCAAAAGTTGTTTAAATACTTTGCAAATTTAAAATCTTGCTATTTGTTCGTTTTAAATATACTTTGTTCATTTTCTGAGATGCTTGAATTTTGACTATTTCATGCTCTTCTTAATTTTAAAGTAAAGTTTCTAACGTTCTTATTTCCAAAAGTAGTTTAAATACTTTGCAAAATTAAAATCTTGCTATTTGTTCGTTTTAAAAATACTTTGTTCACTTTCTGAGATGTTTGAATTTTGACTATTTCATGCTCTTCTTAATTTTAAAGTAATGTTTCTAACGTTCTTATTTCCAAAAGTTGTTTAAATACTTTGCAAATTTAAAATCTTGCTATTTGTTCGTTTTAAAAATACTTTGTTCATTTTCTGAGATGCTTGAATTTTGACTATTTCATGCTCTTCTTAATTTTAAAGTAATGTTTCTAACGTTCTTATTTCCAAAAGTTGTTTAAATACTTTGCAAATTTAAAATCTTGCTATTTGTTCGTTATAAAATTACTTTGTTCACTTTCTGAGATGTTTGAATTTTGACTATTTCATGCTCTTCTTAATTTTAAAGTAATGTTTCTAACGTTCTTATTTCCAAAAGTAGTTTAAATACTTTGCAAATTTAAAATCTTGCTATTTGTTCATTATAAAAATACTTTGTTCACTTTCTGAGATGTTTGAATTTTGACTATTTCATGCTCTTCTTAATTTTAAAGTAATGTTTCTAACGTTCTTATTTCCAAAAGTTGTTTAAATACTTTGCAAATTTAAAATCTTGCTATTTGTTCGTTTTAAATATACTTTGTTCATTTTCTGAGATGCTTGAATTTTGACTATTTCATGCTCTTCTTAATTTTAAAGTAAAGTTTCTAACGTTCTTATTTCCAAAAGTAGTTTAAATACTTTGCAAATTTAAAATCTTGCTATTTGTTCGTTTTAAAAATACTTTGTTCACTTTCTGAGATGTTTGAATTTTGACTATTTCATGCTCTTCTTAATTTTAAAGTAATGTTTCTAACGTTCTTATTTCCAAAAGTTGTTTAAATACTTTGCAAATTTAAAATCTTGCTATTTGTTCGTTTTAAAAATACTTTGTTCACTTTCTGAGATGCTTGAATTTTGACTATTTCATGCTCTTCTTAATTTTAAAGTAATGTTTCTAACGTTCTTATTTCCAAAAGTTGTTTAAATACTTTGCAAATTTAAAATCTTGCTATTTGTTCGTTATAAAAATACTTTGTTCACTTTCTGCGATGTTTGAATTTTGACTATTTCATGCTCTTCTTAATTTTAAAGTAATGTTTCTAACGTTCTTATTTCCAAAAGTTGTTTAAATACTTTGCAAATTTAAAATCTTGCTATTTGTTCGTTATAAAAATACTTTGTTCACTTTCTGAGATGTTTGAATTTTGACTATTTCATGCTCTTCTTAATTTTAAAGTAATGTTTCTAACGTTCTTATTTCCAAAAGTTGTTTAAATACTTTGCAAATTTAAAATCTTGCTATTTGTTCGTTTTAAATGAACTATTTCATGCTCTTCTTAATTTTAAAGTAAAGTTTCTAACGTTCTTATTTCCAAAAGTAGTTTAAATACTTTGCAAAATTAAAATCTTGCTATTTGTTCGTTTTAAAAATACTTTGTTCACTTTCTGAGATGTTTGAATTTTGACTATTTCATGCTCTTCTTAATTTTAAAGTAATGTTTCTAACGTTCTTATTTCCAAAAGTTGTTTAAATACTTTGCAAATTTAAAATCTTGCTATTTGTTCGTTTTAAAAATACTTTGTTCATTTTCTGAGATGCTTGAATTTTGACTATTTCATGCTCTTCTTAATTTTAAAGTAAAGTTTCTAACGTTCTTATTTCCAAAAGTAGTTTAAATACTTTGCAAATTTAAAATCTTGCTATTTGTTCGTTTTAAAAATACTTTGTTCACTTTCTGAGATGTTTGAATTTTGACTATTTCATGCTCTTCTTAATTTTAAAGTAATGTTTCTAACGTTCTTATTTCCAAAAGTTGTTTAAATACTTTGCAAATTTAAAATCTTGCTATTTGTTCGTTTTAAAAATACTTTGTTCACTTTCTGAGATGCTTGAATTTTGACTATTTCATGCTCTTCTTAATTTTAAAGTAATGTTTCTAACGTTCTTATTTCCAAAAGTTGTTTAAATACTTTGCAAATTTAAAATCTTGCTATTTGTTCGTTATAAAAATACTTTGTTCACTTTCTGCGATGTTTGAATTTTGACTATTTCATGCTCTTCTTAATTTTAAAGTAATGTTTCTAACGTTCTTATTTCCAAAAGTTGTTTAAATACTTTGCAAATTTAAAATCTTGCTATTTGTTCGTTATAAAAATACTTTGTTCACTTTCTGAGATGTTTGAATTTTGACTATTTCATGCTCTTCTTAATTTTAAAGTAATGTTTCTAACGTTCTTATTTCCAAAAGTAGTTTAAATACTTTGCAAATTTAAAATCTTGCTATTTGTTCGTTATAAAAATACTTTGTTCACTTTCTGAGATGTTTGAATTTTGACTATTTCATGCTCTTCTTAATTTTAAAGTAATGTTTCTAACGTTCTTATTTCCAAAAGTTGTTTAAATACTTTGCAAATTTAAAATCTTGCTATTTGTTCGTTTTAAATGAACTATTTCATGCTCTTCTTAATTTTAAAGTAAAGTTTCTAACGTTCTTATTTCCAAAAGTAGTTTAAATACTTTGCAAAATTAAAATCTTGCTATTTGTTCGTTTTAAAAATACTTTGTTCACTTTCTGAGATGTTTGAATTTTGACTATTTCATGCTCTTCTTAATTTTAAAGTAATGTTTCTAACGTTCTTATTTCCAAAAGTTGTTTAAATACTTTGCAAATTTAAAATCTTGCTATTTGTTCGTTTTAAAAATACTTTGTTCATTTTCTGAGATGCTTGAATTTTGACTATTTCATGCTCTTCTTAATTTTAAAGTAATGTTTCTAACGTTCTTATTTCCAAAAGTTGTTTAAATACTTTGCAAATTTAAAATCTTGCTATTTGTTCGTTATAAAAATACTTTGTTCACTTTCTGAGATGTTTGAATTTTGACTATTTCATGCTCTTCTTAATTTTAAAGTAATGTTTCTAACGTTCTTATTTCCAAAAGTAGTTTAAATACTTTGCAAATTTAAAATCTTGCTATTTGTTCATTATAAAAATACTTTGTTCACTTTCTGAGATGTTTGAATTTTGACTATTTCATGCTCTTCTTAATTTTAAAGTAATGTTTCTAACGTTCTTATTTCCAAAAGTAGTTTAAATACTTTGCAAATTTAAAATCTTGCTATTTGTTCGTTATAAAAATACTTTGTTCACTTTCTGAGATGTTTGAATTTTGACTATTTCATGCTCTTCTTAATTTTAAAGTAATGTTTCTAACGTTCTTATTTCCAAAAGTTGTTTAAATACTTTGCAAATTTAAAATCTTGCTATTTGTTCGTTTTAAAAATACTTTGTTCACTTTCTGAGGTGTTTGAATTTTGACTATTTCATGCTCTTCTTAATTTTAAAGTAATGTTTGTAACGTTCTTATTTCCAAAAGTTGTTTAAATACTTTGCAAATTTAAAATCTTGCTATTTGTTCGTTTTAAAAATACTTTGTTCATTTTCTGAGATGCTTGAATTTTGACTATTTCATGCTCTTCTTAATTTTAAAGTAATGTTTCTAACGTTCTTATTTCCAAAAGTTGTTTAAATACTTTGCAAATTTAAAATCTTGCTATTTGTTCGTTATAAAAATACTTTGTTCACTTTCTGAGATGTTTGAATTTTGACTATTTCATGCTCTTCTTAATTTTAAAGTAATGTTTCTAACGTTCTTATTTCCAAAAGTTGTTTAAATACTTTGCAAATTTAAAATCTTTCTATTTGTTCGTTATAAAAATACTTTGTTCACTTTCTGAGATGTTTGAATTTTGACTATTTCATGCTCTTCTTAATTTTAAAGTAATGTTTCTAACGTTCTTATTTCCAAAAGTTGTTTAAATACTTTGCAAATTTAAAATCTTGCTATTTGTTCGTTATAAAAATACTTTGTTCACTTTCTGAGATGTTTGAATTTTCACTATTTCATGCTCTTCTTAATTTTAAAGTAATGTTTCTAACGTTCTTATTTCCAAAAGTTGTTTAAATACTTTGCAAATTTAAAATCTTGCTATTTGTTCGTTATAAAAATACTTTGTTCACTTTCTGAGATGTTTGAATTTTGACTATTTCATGCTCTTCTTAATTTTAAAGTAATGTTTCTAACGTTCTTATTTCCAAAAGTTGTTTAAATACTTTGCAAATTTAAAATCTTGCTATTTGTTCGTTTTAAAAATACTTTGTTCACTTTCTGAGATGTTTGAATTTTGACTATTTCATGCTCTTCTTAATTTTAAAGTAATGTTTCTAACGTTCTTATTTCCAAAAGTAGTTTAAATACTTTGCAAATTTAAAATCTTGCTATTTGTTCATTATAAAAATACTTTGTTCACTTTCTGAGATGTTTGAATTTTCACTATTTCATGCTCTTCTTAATTTTAAAGTAATGTTTCTAACGTTCTTATTTCCAAAAGTAGTTTAAATACTTTGCAAATTTAAAATCTTGCTATTTATTCGTTTTAAAAATACTTTGTTCACTTTCTGAGATGTTTGAATTTTGACTATTTCATGCTCTTCTTAATTTTAAAGTAATGTTTCTAACGTTCGTATTTCCAAAAGTTGTTTAAATACTTTGCAAATTTAAAATCTTGCTATTTGTTCGTTATAAAAATACTTTGTTCACTTTCTGCGATGTTTGAATTTTGACTATTTCATGCTCTTCTTAATTTTAAAGTAATGTTTCTAACGTTCTTATTTCCAAAAGTTGTTTAAATACTTTGCAAAATTAAAATCTTGCTATTTGTTCGTTATAAAAATACTTTGTTCACTTTCTGAGATGTTTGAATTTTGACTATTTCATGCTCTTCTTAATTTTAAAGTAATGTTTCTAACGTTCTTATTTCCAAAAGTTGTTTAAATACTTTGCAAATTTAAAATCTTGCTATTTGTTCGTTTTAAATATACTTTGTTCATTTTCTGAGATGCTTGAATTTTGACTATTTCATGCTCTTCTTAATTTTAAAGTAAAGTTTCTAACGTTCTTATTTCCAAAAGTAGTTTAAATACTTTGCAAATTTAAAATCTTGCTATTTGTTCGTTTTAAAAATACTTTGTTCACTTTCTGAGATGTTTGAATTTTGACTATTTCATGCTCTTCTTAATTTTAAAGTAATGTTTCTAACGTTCTTATTTCCAAAAGTTGTTTAAATACTTTGCAAATTTAAAATCTTGCTATTTGTTCGTTTTAAAAATACTTTCTTCATTTTCTGAGATGCTTGAATTTTGACTATTTCATGCTCTTCTTAATTTTAAAGTAATGTTTCTAACGTTCTTATTTCCAAAAGTTGTTTAAATACTTTGCAAATTTAAAATCTTGCTATTTGTTCGTTATAAAAATACTTTGTTCACCTTCTGAGATGTTTGAATTTTGACTATTTCATGCTCTTCTTAATTTTAAAGTAATGTTTCTAACGTTCTTATTTCCAAAAGTTGTTTAAATACTTTGCAAATTTAAAATCTTGCTATTTGTTCGTTATAAAAATACTTTTTTCACTTTCTGAGATGTTTGAATTTTGACTATTTCATGCTCTTCTTAATTTTAAAGTAATGTTTCTAACGTTCTTATTTCCAAAAGTTGTTTAAATACTTTGCAAATTTAAAATCTTGCTATTTGTTCGTTTTAAAAATACTTTGTTCACTTTCTGAGATGTTTGAATTTTGACTATTTCATGCTCTTCTTAATTTTAAAGTAATGTTTCTAACGTTCTTATTTCCAAAAGTAGTTTAAATACTTTGCAAATTTAAAATCTTGCTATTTGTTCATTATAAAAATACTTTGTTCACTTTCTAAGATGTTTGAATTTTCACTATTTCATGCTCTTCTTAATTTTAAAGTAATGTTTCTAACGTTCTTATTTCCAAAAGTAGTTTAAATACTTTGCAAATTTAAAATCTTGCTATTTATTCGTTTTAAAAATACTTTGTTCACTTTCTGAGATGTTTGAATTTTGACTATTTCATGCTCTTCTTAATTTTAAAGTAATGTTTCTAACGTTCGTATTTCCAAAAGTTGTTTAAATACTTTGCAAATTTAAAATCTTGCTATTTGTTCGTTATAAAAATACTTTGTTCACTTTCTGCGATGTTTGAATTTTGACTATTTCATGCTCTTCTTAATTTTAAAGTAATGTTTCTAACGTTCTTATTTCCAAAAGTTGTTTAAATACTTTGCAAAATTAAAATCTTGCTATTTGTTCGTTATAAAAATACTTTGTTCACTTTCTGAGATGTTTGAATTTTGACTATTTCATGCTCTTCTTAATTTTAAAGTAATGTTTCTAACGTTCTTATTTCCAAAAGTTGTTTAAATACTTTGCAAATTTAAAATCTTGCTATTTGTTCGTTTTAAATATACTTTGTTCATTTTCTGAGATGCTTGAATTTTGACTATTTCATGCTCTTCTTAATTTTAAAGTAAAGTTTCTAACGTTCTTATTTCCAAAAGTAGTTTAAATACTTTGCAAATTTAAAATCTTGCTATTTGTTCGTTTTAAAAATACTTTGTTCACTTTCTGAGATGTTTGAATTTTGACTATTTCATGCTCTTCTTAATTTTAAAGTAATGTTTCTAACGTTCTTATTTCCAAAAGTTGTTTAAATACTTTGCAAATTTAAAATCTTGCTATTTGTTCGTTTTAAAAATACTTTGTTCATTTTCTGAGATGTTTGAATTTTGACTATTTCATGCTCTTCTTAATTTTAAAGTAATGTTTCTAACGTTCTTATTTCCAAAAGTTGTTTAAATACTTTGCAAATTTAAAATCTTGCTATTTGTTCGTTATAAAAATACTTTGTTCACTTTCTGAGATGTTTGAATTTTCACTATTTCATGCTCTTCTTAATTTTAAAGTAATGTTTCTAACGTTCTTATTTCCAAAAGTAGTTTAAATACTTTGCAAATTTAAAATCTTGCTATTTGTTCGTTATAAAAATACTTTGTTCACCTTCTGAGATGTTTGAATTTTGACTATTTCATGCTCTTCTTAATTTTAAAGTAATGTTTCTAACGTTCTTATTTCCAAAAGTTGTTTAAATACTTTGCAAATTTAAAATCTTGCTATTTGTTCGTTATAAAAATACTTTGTTCACTTTCTGCGATGTTTGAATTTTGACTATTTCATGCTCTTCTTAATTTTAAAGTAATGTTTCTAACGTTCTTATTTCCAAAAGTTGTTTAAATACTTTGCAAAATTAAAATCTTGCTATTTGTTCGTTATAAAAATACTTTGTTCACTTTCTGAGATGTTTGAATTTTGACTATTTCATGCTCTTCTTAATTTTAAAGTAATGTTTCTAACGTTCTTATTTCCAAAAGTTGTTTAAATACTTTGCAAATTTAAAATCTTGCTATTTGTTCGTTTTAAATATACTTTGTTCATTTTCTGAGATGCTTGAATTTTGACTATTTCATGCTCTTCTTAATTTTAAAGTAAAGTTTCTAACGTTCTTATTTCCAAAAGTAGTTTAAATACTTTGCAAATTTAAAATCTTGCTATTTGTTCGTTTTAAAAATACTTTGTTCACTTTCTGAGATGTTTGAATTTTGACTATTTCATGCTCTTCTTAATTTTAAAGTAATGTTTCTAACGTTCTTATTTCCAAAAGTTGTTTAAATACTTTGCAAATTTAAAATCTTGCTATTTGTTCGTTTTAAAAATACTTTGTTCATTTTCTGAGATGTTTGAATTTTGACTATTTCATGCTCTTCTTAATTTTAAAGTAATGTTTCTAACGTTCTTATTTCCAAAAGTTGTTTAAATACTTTGCAAATTTAAAATCTTGCTATTTGTTCGTTATAAAAATACTTTGTTCACTTTCTGAGATGTTTGAATTTTCACTATTTCATGCTCTTCTTAATTTTAAAGTAATGTTTCTAACGTTCTTATTTCCAAAAGTAGTTTAAATACTTTGCAAATTTAAAATCTTGCTATTTGTTCGTTATAAAAATACCTTGTTCACCTTCTGAGATGTTTGAATTTTGACTATTTCATGCTCTTCTTAATTTTAAAGTAATGTTTCTAACGTTCTTATTTCCAAAAGTTGTTTAAATACTTTGCAAATTTAAAATCTTGCTATTTGTTCGTTATAAAAATACTTTGTTCACTTTCTGAGATGTTTGAATTTTGACTATTTCATGCTCTTCTTAATTTTAAAGTAATGTTTCTAACGTTCTTATTTCCAAAAGTTGTTTAAATACTTTGCAAATTTAAAATCTTGCTATTTGTTCGTTTTAAAAATACTTTGTTCACTTTCTGAGATGTTTGAATTTTGACTATTTCATGCTCTTCTTAATTTTAAAGTAATGTTTCTAACGTTCTTATTTCCAAAAGTAGTTTAAATACTTTGAAAATTTAAAATCTTGCTATTTGTTCGTTTTAAAAATACTTTGTTCACTTTCTGAGATGTTTGAATTTTCACTATTTCATGCTCTTCTTAATTTTAAAGTAATGTTTCTAACGTTCTTATTTCCAAAAGTAGTTTAAATACTTTGCAAATTTAAAATCTTGCTATTTATTCGTTTTAAAAATACTTTGTTCACTTTCTGAGATGTTTGAATTTTGACTATTTCATGCTCTTCTTAATTTTAAAGTAATGTTTCTAACGTTCTTATTTCCAAAAGTTGTTTAAATACTTTGCAAATTTAAAATCTTGCTATTTGTTCGTTATAAAAATACTTTGTTCACTTTCTGCGATGTTTGAATTTTGACTATTTCATGCTCTTCTTAATTTTAAAGTAATGTTTCTAACGTTCTTATTTCCAAAAGTTGTTTAAATACTTTGCAAAATTAAAATCTTGCTATTTGTTCGTTATAAAAATACTTTGTTCACTTTCTGAGATGTTTGAATTTTGACTATTTCATGCTCTTCTTAATTTTAAAGTAATGTTTCTAACGTTCTTATTTCCAAAAGTTGTTTAAATACTTTGCAAATTTAAAATCTTGCTATTTGTTCGTTTTAAATATACTTTGTTCATTTTCTGAGATGCTTGAATTTTGACTATTTCATGCTCTTCTTAATTTTAAAGTAAAGTTTCTAACGTTCTTATTTCCAAAAGTAGTTTAAATACTTTGCAAAATTAAAATCTTGCTATTTGTTCGTTTTAAAAATACTTTGTTCACTTTCTGAGATGTTTGAATTTTGACTATTTCATGCTCTTCTTAATTTTAAAGTAATGTTTCTAACGTTCTTATTTCCAAAAGTTGTTTAAATACTTTGCAAATTTAAAATCTTGCTATTTGTTCGTTTTAAAAATACTTTGTTCATTTTCTGAGATGCTTGAATTTTGACTATTTCATGCTCTTCTTAATTTTAAAGTAATGTTTCTAACGTTCTTATTTCCAAAAGTTGTTTAAATACTTTGCAAATTTAAAATCTTGCTATTTGTTCGTTATAAAAATACTTTGTTCACTTTCTGAGATGTTTGAATTTTGACTATTTCATGCTCTTCTTAATTTTAAAGTAATGTTTCTAACGTTCTTATTTCCAAAAGTAGTTTAAATACTTTGCAAATTTAAAATCTTGCTATTTGTTCCTTATAAAAATACTTTGTTCACTTTCTGAGATGTTTGAATTTTCACTATTTCATGCTCTTCTTAATTTTAAAGTAATGTTTCTAACGTTCTTATTTCCAAAAGTAGTTTAAATACTTTGCAAATTTAAAATCTTGCTATTTATTCGTTTTAAAAATACTTTGTTCACTTTCTGAGATGTTTGAATTTTGACTATTTCATGCTCTTCTTAATTTTAAAGTAATGTTTCTAACGTTCTTATTTCCAAAAGTTGTTTAAATACTTTGCAAATTTAAAATCTTGCTATTTGTTCGTTATAAAAATACTTTGTTCACTTTCTGCGATGTTTGAATTTTGACTATTTCATGCTCTTCTTAATTTTAAAGTAATGTTTCTAACGTTCTTATTTCCAAAAGTTGTTTAAATACTTTGCAAAATTAAAATCTTGCTATTTGTTCGTTATAAAAATACTTTGTTCACTTTCTGAGATGTTTGAATTTTGACTATTTCATGCTCTTCTTAATTTTAAAGTAATGTTTCTAACGTTCTTATTTCCAAAAGTTGTTTAAATACTTTGCAAATTTAAAATCTTGCTATTTGTTCGTTTTAAATATACTTTGTTCATTTTCTGAGATGCTTGAATTTTGACTATTTCATGCTCTTCTTAATTTTAAAGTAATGTTTCTAACGTTCTTATTTCCAAAAGTTGTTTAAATACTTTGCAAATTTAAAATCTTGCTATTTGTTCGTTTTAAAAATACTTTGTTCATTTTCTGAGATGCTTGAATTTTGACTATTTCATGCTCTTCTTAATTTTAAAGTAATGTTTCTAACGTTCTTATTTCCAAAAGTTGTTTAAATACTTTGCAAATTTAAAATCTTGCTATTTGTTCGTTATAAAAATACTTTGTTCACTTTCTGAGATGTTTGAATTTTGACTATTTCATGCTCTTCTTAATTTTAAAGTAATGTTTCTAACGTTCTTATTTCCAAAAGTTCTTTAAATACTTTGCAAATTTAAAATCTTGCTATTTGTTCGTTATAAAAATACTTTGTTCACTTTCTGAGATGTTTGAATTTTGACTATTTCATGCTCTTCTTAATTTTAAAGTAATGTTTCTAACGTTCTTATTTCCAAAAGTAGTTTAAATACTTTGCAAATTTAAAATCTTGCTATTTGTTCGTTATAAAAATACTTTGTTCACTTTCTGAGATGTTTGAATTTTGACTATTTCATGCTCTTCTTAATTTTAAAGTAATGTTTCTAACGTTCTTATTTCCAAAAGTTGTTTAAATACTTTGCAAATTTAAAATCTTGCTATTTGTTCGTTTTAAAAATACTTTGTTCACTTTCTGAGGTGTTTGAATTTTGACTATTTCATGCTCTTCTTAATTTTAAAGTAATGTTTCTAACGTTCTTATTTCCAAAAGTAGTTTAAATACTTTGCAAATTTAAAATCTTGCTATTTGTTCGTTTTAAAAATACTTTGTTCACTTTCTGCGATGTTTGAATTTTGACTATTTCATGCTCTTCTTAATTTTAAAGTAATGTTTGTAACGTTTTTATTTCTAAAAGTAGTTTAAATACTTTGCAAATTTAAAATCTTGCTATTTGTTCGTTATAAAAATACTTTGTTCACTTTCTGCGATGTTTGAATTTTGACTATTTCATGCTCTTCTTAATTTTAAAGTAATGTTTGTAACGTTTTTATTTCTAAAAGTAGTTTAAATACTTTGCAAATTTAAAATCTTGCTATTTGTTCGTTATAAAAATACTTTGTTCACTTTCTGAGATGTTTGAATTTTGACTATTTCATGCTCTTCTTAATTTTAAAGTAATGTTTCTAACGTTCTTATTTCCAAAAGTAGTTTAAATACTTTGCAAATTTAAAATCTTGCTATTTGTTCGTTATAAAAGTACTTTGTTCACTTTCTGCGATGTTTGAATTTTGACTATTTCATGCTCTTCTTAATTTTAAAGTAATGTTTCTAACGTTCTTATTTCCAAAAGTTGTTTAAATACTTTGCAAATTTAAAATCTTGCTATTTGTTCGTTATAAAAATACTTTGTTCACTTTCTGAGGTGTTTGAATTTTCACTATTTCATGCTCTTCTTAATTTTAAAGTAATGTTTCTAACGTTCTTATTTCCAAAAGTTGTTTAAATACTTTGCAAATTTAAAATCTTGCTATTTGTTCGTTATAAAAATACTTTGTTCACTTTCTGAGATGTTTGAATTTTGACTATTTCATGCTCTTCTTAATTTTAAAGTAATGTTTCTAACGTTCTTATTTCCAAAAGTTGTTTAAATACTTTGCAAATTTAAAATCTTGCTATTTGTTCGTTATAAAAATACTTTGTTCACCTTCTGAGATGTTTGAATTTTGACTATTTCATGCTCTTAATTTTAAAGTAATGTTTCTAACGTTCTTATTTCCAAAAGTTGTTTAAATACTTTGCAAATTTAAAATCTTGCTATTTGTTCGTTATAAAAATACTTTGTTCACTTTCTGAGATGTTTGAATTTTGACTATTTCATGCTCTTCTTAATTTTAAAGTAATGTTTCTAACGTTCTTATTTCCAAAAGTAGTTTAAATACTTTGCAAATTTAAAATCTTGCTATTTATTCGTTTTAAAAATACTTTGTTCACTTTCTGAGATGTTTGAATTTTGACTATTTCATGCTCTTCTTAATTTTAAAGTAATGTTTCTAACGTTCGTATTTCCAAAAGTTGTTTAAATACTTTGCAAATTTAAAATCTTGCTATTTGTTCGTTATAAAAATACTTTGTTCACTTTCTGAGATGTTTGAATTTTGACTATTTCATGCTCTTCTTAATTTTAAAGTAATGTTTCTAACGTTCTTATTTCCAAAAGTTGTTTAAATACTTTGCAAATTTAAAATCTTGCTATTTGTTCGTTATAAAAATACTTTGTTCACCTTCTGAGATGTTTGAATTTTGACTATTTCATGCTCTTAATTTTAAAGTAATGTTTCTAACGTTCTTATTTCCAAAAGTTGTTTAAATACTTTGCAAATTTAAAATCTTGCTATTTGTTCGTTATAAAAATACTTTGTTCACTTTCTGAGATGTTTGAATTTTGACTATTTCATGCTCTTCTTAATTTTAAAGTAATGTTTCTAACGTTCTTATTTCCAAAAGTAGTTTAAATACTTTGCAAATTTAAAATCTTGCTATTTATTCGTTTTAAAAATACTTTGTTCACTTTCTGAGATGTTTGAATTTTGACTATTTCATGCTCTTCTTAATTTTAAAGTAATGTTTCTAACGTTCGTATTTCCAAAAGTTGTTTAAATACTTTGCAAATTTAAAATCTTGCTATTTGTTCGTTATAAAAATACTTTGTTCACTTTCTGCGATGTTTGAATTTTGACTATTTTATGCTCTTCTTAATTTTAAAGTAATGTTTCTAACGTTCTTATTTCCAAAAGTTGTTTAAATACTTTGCAAAATTAAAATCTTGCTATTTGTTCGTTATAAAAGTACTTTGTTCACTTTCTGCGATGTTTGAATTTTGACTATTTCATGCTCTTCTTAATTTTAAAGTAATGTTTCTAACGTTCTTATTTCCAAAAGTTGTTTAAATACTTTGCAAATTTAAAATCTTGCTATTTGTTCGTTATAAAAATACTTTGTTCACTTTCTGAGATGTTTGAATTTTCACTATTTCATGCTCTTCTTAATTTTAAAGTAATGTTTCTAACGTTCTTATTTCCAAAAGTTGTTTAAATACTTTGCAAATTTAAAATCTTGCTATTTGTTCGTTATAAAAATACTTTGTTCACTTTCTGAGATGTTTGAATTTTGACTATTTCATGCTCTTCTTAATTTTAAAGTAATGTTTCTAACGTTCTTATTTCCAAAAGTTGTTTAAATACTTTGCAAATTTAAAATCTTGCTATTTGTTCGTTATAAAAATACTTTGTTCACCTTCTGAGATGTTTGAATTTTGACTATTTCATGCTCTTACTTTTAAAGTAATGTTTCTAACGTTCTTATTTCCAAAAGTTGTTTAAATACTTTGCAAATTTAAAATCTTGCTATTTGTTCGTTATAAAAATACTTTGTTCACTTTCTGCGATGTTTGAATTTTGACTATTTTATGCTCTTCTTAATTTTAAAGTAATGTTTCTAACGTTCTTATTTCCAAAAGTTGTTTAAATACTTTGCAAAATTAAAATCTTGCTATTTGTTCGTTATAAAAGTACTTTGTTCACTTTCTGCGATGTTTGAATTTTGACTATTTCATGCTCTTCTTAATTTTAAAGTAATGTTTCTAACGTTCTTATTTCCAAAAGTTGTTTAAATACTTTGCAAATTTAAAATCTTGCTATTTGTTCGTTATAAAAATACTTTGTTCACTTTCTGAGATGTTTGAATTTTCACTATTTCATGCTCTTCTTAATTTTAAAGTAATGTTTCTAACGTTCTTATTTCCAAAAGTTGTTTAAATACTTTGCAAATTTAAAATCTTGCTATTTGTTCGTTATAAAAATACTTTGTTCACTTTCTGAGATGTTTGAATTTTGACTATTTCATGCTCTTCTTAATTTTAAAGTAATGTTTCTAACGTTCTTATTTCCAAAAGTTGTTTAAATACTTTGCAAATTTAAAATCTTGCTATTTGTTCGTTATAAAAATACTTTGTTCACCTTCTGAGATGTTTGAATTTTGACTATTTCATGCTCTTACTTTTAAAGTAATGTTTCTAACGTTCTTATTTCCAAAAGTTGTTTAAATACTTTGCAAATTTAAAATCTTGCTATTTGTTCGTTATAAAAATACTTTGTTCACTTTCTGAGATGTTTGAATTTTGACTATTTCATGCTCTTCTTAATTTTAAAGTAATGTTTCTAACGTTCTTATTTCCAAAAGTTGTTTAAATACTTTGCAAATTTAAAATCTTGCTATTTGTTCGTTTTAAAAATACTTTGTTCACTTTCTGAGATGTTTGAATTTTGACTATTTCATGCTCTTCTTAATTTTAAAGTAATGTTTCTAACGTTCTTATTTCCAAAAGTAGTTTAAATACTTTGCAAATTTAAAATCTTGCTATTTATTCGTTTTAAAAATACTTTGTTCACTTTCTGAGATGTTTGAATTTTGACTATTTCATGCTCTTCTTAATTTTAAAGTAATGTTTCTAACGTTCGTATTTCCAAAAGTTGTTTAAATACTTTGCAAATTTAAAATCTTGCTATTTGTTCGTTATAAAAATACTTTGTTCACTTTCTGCGATGTTTGAATTTTGACTATTTTATGCTCTTCTTAATTTTAAAGTAAAGTTTCTAACGTTCTTATTTCCAAAAGTTGTTTAAATACTTTGCAAAATTAAAATCTTGCTATTTGTTCGTTATAAAAGTACTTTGTTCACTTTCTGCGATGTTTGAATTTTGACTATTTCATGCTCTTCTTAATTTTAAAGTAATGTTTCTAACGTTCTTATTTCCAAAAGTTGTTTAAATACTTTGCAAATTTAAAATCTTGCTATTTGTTCGTTATAAAAATACTTTGTTCACTTTCTGAGATGTTTGAATTTTTACTATTTCATGCTCTTCTTAATTTTAAAGTAATGTTTCTAACGTTCTTATTTCCAAAAGTTGTTTAAATACTTTGCAAATTTAAAATCTTGCTATTTGTTCGTTATAAAAATACTTTGTTCACTTTCTGAGATGTTTGAATTTTGACTATTTCATGCTCTTCTTAATTTTAAAGTAATGTTTCTAACGTTCTTATTTCCAAAAGTTGTTTAAATACTTTGCAAATTTAAAATCTTGCTATTTGTTCGTTATAAAAATACTTTGTTCACCTTCTGAGATGTTTGAATTTTGACTATTTCATGCTCTTACTTTTAAAGTAATGTTTCTAACGTTCTTATTTCCAAAAGTTGTTTAAATACTTTGCAAATTTAAAATCTTGCTATTTGTTCGTTATAAAAATACTTTGTTCACTTTCTGAGATGTTTGAATTTTGACTATTTCATGCTCTTCTTAATTTTAAAGTAATGTTTCTAACGTTCTTATTTCCAAAAGTTGTTTAAATACTTTGCAAATTTAAAATCTTGCTATTTGTTCGTTTTAAAAATACTTTGTTCACTTTCTGAGATGTTTGAATTTTGACTATTTCATGCTCTTCTTAATTTTAAAGTAATGTTTCTAACGTTCTTATTTCCAAAAGTAGTTTAAATACTTTGCAAATTTAAAATCTTGCTATTTATTCGTTTTAAAAATACTTTGTTCACTTTCTGAGATGTTTGAATTTTGACTATTTCATGCTCTTCTTAATTTTAAAGTAATGTTTCTAACGTTCGTATTTCCAAAAGTTGTTTAAATACTTTGCAAATTTAAAATCTTGCTATTTGTTCGTTTTAAAAATACTTTGTTCACTTTCTGAGATGTTTGAATTTTGACTATTTCATGCTCTTCTTAATTTTAAAGTAATGTTTCTAACGTTCTTATTTCCAAAAGTTGTTTAAATACTTTGCAAATTTAAAATCTTGCTATTTGTTCGTTTTAAAAATACTTTGTTCATTTTCTGAGATGCTTGAATTTTGACTATTTCATGCTCTTCTTAATTTTAAAGTAATGTTTCTAACGTTCTTATTTCCAAAAGTTGTTTAAATACTTTGCAAATTTAAAATCTTGCTATTTGTTCGTTATAAAAATACTTTGTTCACTTTCTGAGATGTTTGAATTTTGACTATTTCATGCTCTTCTTAATTTTAAAGTAATGTTTCTAACGTTCTTATTTCCAAAAGTTGTTTAAATACTTTGCAAATTTAAAATCTTGCTATTTGTTCGTTATAAAAATACTTTGTTCACTTTCTGAGATGTTTGAATTTTGACTATTTCATGCTCTTCTTAATTTTAAAGTAATGTTTCTAACGTTCTTATTTCCAAAAGTTGTTTAAATACTTTGCAAATTTAAAATCTTGCTATTTGTTCGTTTTAAAAATACTTTGTTCACTTTCTGAGATGTTTGAATTTTGACTATTTCATGCTCTTCTTAATTTTAAAGTAATGTTTCTAACGTTCTTATTTCCAAAAGTAGTTTAAATACTTTGCAAATTTAAAATCTTGCTATTTATTCGTTTTAAAAATACTTTGTTCACTTTCTGAGATGTTTGAATTTTGACTATTTCATGCTCTTCTTAATTTTAAAGTAATGTTTCTAACGTTCGTATTTCCAAAAGTTGTTTAAATACTTTGCAAATTTAAAATCTTGCTATTTGTTCGTTATAAAAATACTTTGTTCACTTTCTGCGATGTTTGAATTTTGACTATTTTATGCTCTTCTTAATTTTAAAGTAAAGTTTCTAACGTTCTTATTTCCAAAAGTTGTTTAAATACTTTGCAAAATTAAAATCTTGCTATTTGTTCGTTATAAAAGTACTTTGTTCACTTTCTGCGATGTTTGAATTTTGACTATTTCATGCTCTTCTTAATTTTAAAGTAATGTTTCTAACGTTCTTATTTCCAAAAGTTGTTTAAATACTTTGCAAATTTAAAATCTTGCTATTTGTTCGTTATAAAAATACTTTGTTCACTTTCTGAGATGTTTGAATTTTTACTATTTCATGCTCTTCTTAATTTTAAAGTAATGTTTCTAACGTTCTTATTTCCAAAAGTTGTTTAAATACTTTGCAAATTTAAAATCTTGCTATTTGTTCGTTATAAAAATACTTTGTTCACTTTCTGAGATGTTTGAATTTTGACTATTTCATGCTCTTACTTTTAAAGTAATGTTTCTAACGTTCTTATTTCCAAAAGTTGTTTAAATACTTTGCAAATTTAAAATCTTGCTATTTGTTCGTTATAAAAATACTTTGTTCACTTTCTGAGATGTTTGAATTTTCACTATTTCATGCTCTTCTTAATTTTAAAGTAATGTTTCTAACGTTCTTATTTCCAAAAGTTGTTTAAATACTTTGCAAATTTAAAATCTTGCTATTTGTTCGTTATAAAAATACTTTGTTCACTTTCTGAGATGTTTGAATTTTGACTATTTCATGCTCTTCTTAATTTTAAAGTAATGTTTCTAACGTTCTTATTTCCAAAAGTTGTTTAAATACTTTGCAAATTTAAAATCTTGCTATTTGTTCGTTATAAAAATACTTTGTTCACCTTCTGAGATGTTTGAATTTTGACTATTTCATGCTCTTACTTTTAAAGTAATGTTTCTAACGTTCTTATTTCCAAAAGTTGTTTAAATACTTTGCAAATTTAAAATCTTGCTATTTGTTCGTTATAAAAATACTTTGTTCACTTTCTGCGATGTTTGAATTTTGACTATTTTATGCTCTTCTTAATTTTAAAGTAATGTTTCTAACGTTCTTATTTCCAAAAGTTGTTTAAATACTTTGCAAAATTAAAATCTTGCTATTTGTTCGTTATAAAAGTACTTTGTTCACTTTCTGCGATGTTTGAATTTTGACTATTTCATGCTCTTCTTAATTTTAAAGTAATGTTTCTAACGTTCTTATTTCCAAAAGTTGTTTAAATACTTTGCAAATTTAAAATCTTGCTATTTGTTCGTTATAAAAATACTTTGTTCACTTTCTGAGATGTTTGAATTTTCACTATTTCATGCTCTTCTTAATTTTAAAGTAATGTTTCTAACGTTCTTATTTCCAAAAGTTGTTTAAATACTTTGCAAATTTAAAATCTTGCTATTTGTTCGTTATAAAAATACTTTGTTCACTTTCTGAGATGTTTGAATTTTGACTATTTCATGCTCTTCTTAATTTTAAAGTAATGTTTCTAACGTTCTTATTTCCAAAAGTTGTTTAAATACTTTGCAAATTTAAAATCTTGCTATTTGTTCGTTATAAAAATACTTTGTTCACCTTCTGAGATGTTTGAATTTTGACTATTTCATGCTCTTACTTTTAAAGTAATGTTTCTAACGTTCTTATTTCCAAAAGTTGTTTAAATACTTTGCAAATTTAAAATCTTGCTATTTGTTCGTTATAAAAATACTTTGTTCACTTTCTGAGATGTTTGAATTTTGACTATTTCATGCTCTTCTTAATTTTAAAGTAATGTTTCTAACGTTCTTATTTCCAAAAGTTGTTTAAATACTTTGCAAATTTAAAATCTTGCTATTTGTTCGTTTTAAAAATACTTTGTTCACTTTCTGAGATGTTTGAATTTTGACTATTTCATGCTCTTCTTAATTTTAAAGTAATGTTTCTAACGTTCTTATTTCCAAAAGTAGTTTAAATACTTTGCAAATTTAAAATCTTGCTATTTATTCGTTTTAAAAATACTTTGTTCACTTTCTGAGATGTTTGAATTTTGACTATTTCATGCTCTTCTTAATTTTAAAGTAATGTTTCTAACGTTCGTATTTCCAAAAGTTGTTTAAATACTTTGCAAATTTAAAATCTTGCTATTTGTTCGTTATAAAAATACTTTGTTCACTTTCTGCGATGTTTGAATTTTGACTATTTTATGCTCTTCTTAATTTTAAAGTAAAGTTTCTAACGTTCTTATTTCCAAAAGTTGTTTAAATACTTTGCAAAATTAAAATCTTGCTATTTGTTCGTTATAAAAGTACTTTGTTCACTTTCTGCGATGTTTGAATTTTGACTATTTCATGCTCTTCTTAATTTTAAAGTAATGTTTCTAACGTTCTTATTTCCAAAAGTTGTTTAAATACTTTGCAAATTTAAAATCTTGCTATTTGTTCGTTATAAAAATACTTTGTTCACTTTCTGAGATGTTTGAATTTTTACTATTTCATGCTCTTCTTAATTTTAAAGTAATGTTTCTAACGTTCTTATTTCCAAAAGTTGTTTAAATACTTTGCAAATTTAAAATCTTGCTATTTGTTCGTTATAAAAATACTTTGTTCACTTTCTGAGATGTTTGAATTTTGACTATTTCATGCTCTTCTTAATTTTAAAGTAATGTTTCTAACGTTCTTATTTCCAAAAGTTGTTTAAATACTTTGCAAATTTAAAATCTTGCTATTTGTTCGTTATAAAAATACTTTGTTCACCTTCTGAGATGTTTGAATTTTGACTATTTCATGCTCTTACTTTTAAAGTAATGTTTCTAACGTTCTTATTTCCAAAAGTTGTTTAAATACTTTGCAAATTTAAAATCTTGCTATTTGTTCGTTATAAAAATACTTTGTTCACTTTCTGAGATGTTTGAATTTTGACTATTTCATGCTCTTCTTAATTTTAAAGTAATGTTTCTAACGTTCTTATTTCCAAAAGTTGTTTAAATACTTTGCAAATTTAAAATCTTGCTATTTGTTCGTTTTAAAAATACTTTGTTCACTTTCTGAGATGTTTGAATTTTGACTATTTCATGCTCTTCTTAATTTTAAAGTAATGTTTCTAACGTTCTTATTTCCAAAAGTAGTTTAAATACTTTGCAAATTTAAAATCTTGCTATTTATTCGTTTTAAAAATACTTTGTTCACTTTCTGAGATGTTTGAATTTTGACTATTTCATGCTCTTCTTAATTTTAAAGTAATGTTTCTAACGTTCGTATTTCCAAAAGTTGTTTAAATACTTTGCAAATTTAAAATCTTGCTATTTGTTCGTTTTAAAAATACTTTGTTCACTTTCTGAGATGTTTGAATTTTGACTATTTCATGCTCTTCTTAATTTTAAAGTAATGTTTCTAACGTTCTTATTTCCAAAAGTTGTTTAAATACTTTGCAAATTTAAAATCTTGCTATTTGTTCGTTTTAAAAATACTTTGTTCATTTTCTGAGATGCTTGAATTTTGACTATTTCATGCTCTTCTTAATTTTAAAGTAATGTTTCTAACGTTCTTATTTCCAAAAGTTGTTTAAATACTTTGCAAATTTAAAATCTTGCTATTTGTTCGTTATAAAAATACTTTGTTCACTTTCTGAGATGTTTGAATTTTGACTATTTCATGCTCTTCTTAATTTTAAAGTAATGTTTCTAACGTTCTTATTTCCAAAAGTTGTTTAAATACTTTGCAAATTTAAAATCTTGCTATTTGTTCGTTATAAAAATACTTTGTTCACTTTCTGAGATGTTTGAATTTTGACTATTTCATGCTCTTCTTAATTTTAAAGTAATGTTTCTAACGTTCTTATTTCCAAAAGTTGTTTAAATACTTTGCAAATTTAAAATCTTGCTATTTGTTCGTTTTAAAAATACTTTGTTCACTTTCTGAGATGTTTGAATTTTGACTATTTCATGCTCTTCTTAATTTTAAAGTAATGTTTCTAACGTTCTTATTTCCAAAAGTAGTTTAAATACTTTGCAAATTTAAAATCTTGCTATTTATTCGTTTTAAAAATACTTTGTTCACTTTCTGAGATGTTTGAATTTTGACTATTTCATGCTCTTCTTAATTTTAAAGTAATGTTTCTAACGTTCGTATTTCCAAAAGTTGTTTAAATACTTTGCAAATTTAAAATCTTGCTATTTGTTCGTTATAAAAATACTTTGTTCACTTTCTGCGATGTTTGAATTTTGACTATTTTATGCTCTTCTTAATTTTAAAGTAAAGTTTCTAACGTTCTTATTTCCAAAAGTTGTTTAAATACTTTGCAAAATTAAAATCTTGCTATTTGTTCGTTATAAAAGTACTTTGTTCACTTTCTGCGATGTTTGAATTTTGACTATTTCATGCTCTTCTTAATTTTAAAGTAATGTTTCTAACGTTCTTATTTCCAAAAGTTGTTTAAATACTTTGCAAATTTAAAATCTTGCTATTTGTTCGTTTTAAAAATACTTTGTTCACTTTCTGAGATGTTTGAATTTTGACTATTTCATGCTCTTCTTAATTTTAAAGTAATGTTTCTAACGTTCTTATTTCCAAAAGTAGTTTAAATACTTTGCAAATTTAAAATCTTGCTATTTATTCGTTTTAAAAATACTTTGTTCACTTTCTTAGATGTTTGAATTTTGACTATTTCATGCTCTTCTTAATTTTAAAGTAATGTTTCTAACGTTCGTATTTCCAAAAGTTGTTTAAATACTTTGCAAATTTAAAATCTTGCTATTTGTTCGTTTTAAAAATACTTTGTTCACTTTCTGAGATGTTTGAATTTTGACTATTTCATGCTCTTCTTAATTTTAAAGTAATGTTTCTAACGTTCTTATTTCCAAAAGTTGTTTAAATACTTTGCAAATTTAAAATCTTGCTATTTGTTCGTTTTAAAAATACTTTGTTCATTTTCTGAGATGCTTGAATTTTGACTATTTCATGCTCTTCTTAATTTTAAAGTAATGTTTCTAACGTTCTTATTTCCAAAAGTTGTTTAAATACTTTGCAAATTTAAAATCTTGCTATTTGTTCGTTATAAAAATACTTTGTTCACTTTCTGAGATGTTTGAATTTTGACTATTTCATGCTCTTCTTAATTTTAAAGTAATGTTTCTAACGTTCTTATTTCCAAAAGTTGTTTAAATACTTTGCAAATTTAAAATCTTGCTATTTGTTCGTTATAAAAATACTTTGTTCACTTTCTGAGATGTTTGAATTTTGACTATTTCATGCTCTTCTTAATTTTAAAGTAATGTTTCTAACGTTCTTATTTCCAAAAGTAGTTTAAATACTTTGCAAATTTAAAATCTTGCTATTTGTTCGTTATAAAAATACTTTGTTCACTTTCTGAGATGTTTGAATTTTGACTATTTCATGCTCTTCTTAATTTTAAAGTAATGTTTCTAACGTTCTTATTTCCAAAAGTTGTTTAAATACTTTGCAAATTTAAAATCTTGCTATTTGTTCGTTTTAAAAATACTTTGTTCACTTTCTGAGGTGTTTGAATTTTGACTATTTCATGCTCTTCTTAATTTTAAAGTAATGTTTGTAACGTTCTTATTTCCAAAAGTAGTTTAAATACTTTGCAAATTTAAAATCTTGCTATTTGTTCGTTTTAAAAATACTTTGTTCACTTTCTGCGATGTTTGAATTTTGACTATTTCATGCTCTTCTTAATTTTAAAGTAATGTTTGTAACGTTTTTATTTCTAAAAGTAGTTTAAATACTTTGCAAATTTAAAATCTTGCTATTTGTTCGTTATAAAAATACTTTGTTCACTTTCTGAGATGTTTGAATTTTGACTATTTCATGCTCTTCTTAATTTTAAAGTAATGTTTCTAACGTTCTTATTTCCAAAAGTTTTTTAAATACTTTGCAAATTTAAAATCTTGCTATTTGTTCGTTTTAAAAATACTTTGTTCACTTTCTGAGGTGTTTGAATTTTGACTATTTCATGCTCTTCTTAATTTTAAAGTAATGTTTGTAACGTTCTTATTTCCAAAAGTAGTTTAAATACTTTGCAAATTTAAAATCTTGCTATTTGTTCGTTTTAAAAATACTTTGTTCACTTTCTGCGATGTTTGAATTTTGACTATTTCATGCTCTTCTTAATTTTAAAGTAATGTTTGTAACGTTTTTATTTCTAAAAGTAGTTTAAATACTTTGCAAATTTAAAATCTTGCTATTTGTTCGTTATAAAAATACTTTGTTCACTTTCTGAGATGTTTGAATTTTGACTATTTCATGCTCTTCTTAATTTTAAAGTAATGTTTCTAACGTTCTTATTTCCAAAAGTAGTTTAAATACTTTGCAAATTTAAAATCTTGCTATTTGTTCGTTATAAAAGTACTTTGTTCACTTTCTGCGATGTTTGAATTTTGACTATTTCATGCTCTTCTTAATTTTAAAGTAATGTTTCTAACGTTCTTATTTCCAAAAGTTGTTTAAATACTTTGCAAATTTAAAATCTTGCTATTTGTTCGTTATAAAAATACTTTGTTCACTTTCTGAGATGTTTGAATTTTGACTATTTCATGCTCTTCTTAATTTTAAAGTAATGTTTCTAACGTTCTTATTTCCAAAAGTTGTTTAAATACTTTGCAAATTTAAAATCTTGCTATTTGTTCGTTATAAAAATACTTTGTTCACTTTCTGAGATGTTTGAATTTTGACTATTTCATGCTCTTCTTAATTTTAAAGTAATGTTTCTAACGTTCTTATTTCCAAAAGTTGTTTAAATACTTTGCAAATTTAAAATCTTGCTATTTGTTCGTTTTAAAAATACTTTGTTCACTTTCTGAGGTGTTTGAATTTTGACTATTTCATGCTCTTCTTAATTTTAAAGTAATGTTTCTAACGTTCTTATTTCCAAAAGTAGTTTAAATACTTTGCAAATTTAAAATCTTGCTATTTGTTCGTTATAAAAATACTTTGTTCACTTTCTGAGATGTTTGAATTTTGACTATTTCATGCTCTTCTTAATTTTAAAGTAATGTTTCTAACGTTCTTATTTCCAAAAGTTGTTTAAATACTTTGCAAATTTAAAATCTTGCTATTTGTTCGTTTTAAAAATACTTTGTTCACTTTCTGAGGTGTTTGAATTTTGACTATTTCATGCTCTTCTTAATTTTAAAGTAATGTTTGTAACGTTCTTATTTCCAAAAGTAGTTTAAATACTTTGCAAATTTAAAATCTTGCTATTTGTTCGTTTTAAAAATACTTTGTTCACTTTCTGCGATGTTTGAATTTTGACTATTTCATGCTCTTCTTAATTTTAAAGTAATGTTTGTAACGTTTTTATTTCTAAAAGTAGTTTAAATACTTTGCAAATTTAAAATCTTGCTATTTGTTCGTTATAAAAATACTTTGTTCACTTTCTGAGATGTTTGAATTTTGACTATTTCATGCTCTTCTTAATTTTAAAGTAATGTTTCTAACGTTCTTATTTCCAAAAGTTGTTTAAATACTTTGCAAATTTAAAATCTTGCTATTTGTTCGTTTTAAAAATACTTTGTTCACTTTCTGAGGTGTTTGAATTTTGACTATTTCATGCTCTTCTTAATTTTAAAGTAATGTTTGTAACGTTCTTATTTCCAAAAGTAGTTTAAATACTTTGCAAATTTAAAATCTTGCTATTTGTTCGTTTTAAAAATACTTTGTTCACTTTCTGCGATGTTTGAATTTTGACTATTTCATGCTCTTCTTAATTTTAAAGTAATGTTTCTAACGTTCTTATTTCCAAAAGTTGTTTAAATACTTTGCAAATTTAAAATCTTGCTATTTGTTCGTTATAAAAATACTTTGTTCACTTTCTGAGATGTTTGAATTTTGACTATTTCATGCTCTTCTTAATTTTAAAGTAATGTTTCTAACGTTCTTATTTCCAAAAGTTGTTTAAATACTTTGCAAATTTAAAATCTTGCTATTTGTTCGTTATAAAAATACTTTGTTCACTTTCTGAGATGTTTGAATTTTGACTATTTCATGCTCTTCTTAATTTTAAAGTAATGTTTCTAACGTTCTTATTTCCAAAAGTTGTTTAAATACTTTGCAAATTTAAAATCTTGCTATTTGTTCGTTTTAAAAATACTTTGTTCACTTTCTGAGGTGTTTGAATTTTGACTATTTCATGCTCTTCTTAATTTTAAAGTAATGTTTGTAACGTTCTTATTTCCAAAAGTAGTTTAAATACTTTGCAAATTTAAAATCTTGCTATTTGTTCGTTTTAAAAATACTTTGTTCACTTTCTGCGATGTTTGAATTTTGACTATTTCATGCTCTTCTTAATTTTAAAGTAATGTTTGTAACGTTCTTATTTCCAAAAGTTGTTTAAATACTTTGCAAATTTAAAATCTTGCTATTTGTTCGTTATAAAAATACTTTGTTCACTTTCTGAGATGTTTGAATTTTGACTATTTCATGCTCTTCTTAATTTTAAAGTAATGTTTCTAACGTTCTTATTTCCAAAAGTTGTTTAAATACTTTGCAAATTTAAAATCTTGCTATTTGTTCGTTATAAAAATACTTTGTTCACCTTCTGAGATGTTTGAATTTTGACTATTTCATGCTCTTCTTAATTTTAAAGTAATGTTTCTAACGTTCTTATTTCCAAAAGTAGTTTAAATACTTTGCAAATTTAAAATCTTGCTATTTGTTCGTTATAAAAGTACTTTGTTCACTTTCTGCGATGTTTGAATTTTGACTATTTCATGCTCTTCTTAATTTTAAAGTAATGTTTCTAACGTTCTTATTTCCAAAAGTAGTTTAAATACTTTGCAAATTTAAAATCTTGCTATTTGTTCGTTATAAAAATACTTTGTTCACCTTCTGAGATGTTTGAATTTTGACTATTTCATGCTCTTAATTTTAAAGTAATGTTTCTAACGTTCTTATTTCCAAAAGTTGTTTAAATACTTTGCAAATTTAAAATCTTGCTATTTGTTCGTTATAAAAATACTTTGTTCACTTTCTGAGATGTTTGAATTTTGACTATTTCATGCTCTTCTTAATTTTAAAGTAATGTTTCTAACGTTCTTATTTCCAAAAGTTGTTTAAATACTTTGCAAATTTAAAATCTTGCTATTTGTTCGTTTTAAAAATACTTTGTTCACTTTCTGAGATGTTTGAATTTTGACTATTTCATGCTCTTCTTAATTTTAAAGTAATGTTTCTAACGTTCTTATTTCCAAAAGTAGTTTAAATACTTTGCAAATTTAAAATCTTGCTATTTGTTCATTATAAAAATACTTTGTTCACTTTCTGAGATGTTTGAATTTTCACTATTTCATGCTCTTCTTAATTTTAAAGTAATGTTTCTAACGTTCTTATTTCCAAAAGTAGTTTAAATACTTTGCAAATTTAAAATCTTGCTATTTATTCGTTTTAAAAATACTTTGTTCACTTTCTGAGATGTTTGAATTTTGACTATTTCATGCTCTTCTTAATTTTAAAGTAATGTTTCTAACGTTCGTATTTCCAAAAGTTGTTTAAATACTTTGCAAATTTAAAATCTTGCTATTTGTTCGTTATAAAAATACTTTGTTCACTTTCTGCGATGTTTGAATTTTGACTATTTCATGCTCTTCTTAATTTTAAAGTAATGTTTCTAACGTTCTTATTTCCAAAAGTTGTTTAAATACTTTGCAAAATTAAAATCTTGCTATTTGTTCGTTATAAAAATACTTTGTTCACTTTCTGAGATGTTTGAATTTTGACTATTTCATGCTCTTCTTAATTTTAAAGTAATGTTTCTAACGTTCTTATTTCCAAAAGTTGTTTAAATACTTTGCAAATTTAAAATCTTGCTATTTGTTCGTTTTAAATATACTTTGTTCATTTTCTGAGATGCTTCAATTTTGACTATTTCATGCTCTTCTTAATTTTAAAGTAAAGTTTTTAACGTTCTTATTTCCAAAAGTAGTTTAAATACTTTGCAAATTTAAAATCTTGCTATTTGTTCGTTTTAAAAATACTTTGTTCACTTTCTGAGATGTTTGAATTTTGACTATTTCATGCTCTTCTTAATTTTAAAGTAATGTTTCTAACGTTCTTATTTCCAAAAGTTGTTTAAATACTTTGCAAATTTAAAATCTTGCTATTTGTTCGTTTTAAAAATACTTTGTTCATTTTCTGAGATGCTTGAATTTTGACTATTTCATGCTCTTTTTAATTTTAAAGTAATGTTTCTAACGTTCTTATTTCCAAAAGTTGTTTAAATACTTTGCAAATTTAAAATCTTGCTATTTGTTCGTTTTAAATATACTTTGTTCATTTTCTGAGATGCTTGAATTTTGACTATTTCATGCTCTTCTTAATTTTAAAGTAAAGTTTCTAACGTTCTTATTTCCAAAAGTAGTTTAAATACTTTGCAAATTTAAAATCTTGCTATTTGTTCGTTTTAAAAATACTTTGTTCACTTTCTGAGATGTTTGAATTTTGACTATTTCATGCTCTTCTTAATTTTAAAGTAATGTTTCTAACGTTCTTATTTCCAAAAGTTGTTTAAATACTTTGCAAATTTAAAATCTTGCTATTTGTTCGTTTTAAAAATACTTTGTTCATTTTCTGAGATGCTTGAATTTTGACTATTTCATGCTCTTCTTAATTTTAAAGTAATGTTTCTAACGTTCTTATTTCCAAAAGTTGTTTAAATACTTTGCAAATTTAAAATCTTGCTATTTGTTCGTTTTAAAAATACTTTGTTCACTTTCTGAGATGTTTGAATTTTGACTATTTCATGCTCTTCTTAATTTTAAAGTAATGTTTCTAACGTTCTTATTTCCAAAAGTAGTTTAAATACTTTGCAAATTTAAAATCTTGCTATTTGTTCATTATAAAAATACTTTGTTCACTTTCTGAGATGTTTGAATTTTCACTATTTCATGCTCTTCTTAATTTTAAAGTAATGTTTCTAACGTTCTTATTTCCAAAAGTAGTTTAAATACTTTGCAAATTTAAAATCTTGCTATTTATTCGTTTTAAAAATACTTTGTTCACTTTCTGAGATGTTTGAATTTTGACTATTTCATGCTCTTTTTAATTTTAAAGTAATGTTTCTAACGTTCGTATTTCCAAAAGTTGTTTAAATACTTTGCAAATTTAAAATCTTGCTATTTGTTCGTTATAAAAATACTTTGTTCACTTTCTGCGATGTTTGAATTTTGACTATTTCATGCTCTTCTTAATTTTAAAGTAATGTTTCTAACGTTCTTATTTCCAAAAGTTGTTTAAATACTTTGCAAAATTAAAATCTTGCTATTTGTTCGTTATAAAAATACTTTGTTCACTTTCTGAGATGTTTGAATTTTGACTATTTCATGCTCTTCTTAATTTTAAAGTAATGTTTCTAACGTTCTTATTTCCAAAAGTTGTTTAAATACTTTGCAAATTTAAAATCTTGCTATTTGTTCGTTTTAAATATACTTTGTTCATTTTCTGAGATGCTTGAATTTTGACTATTTCATGCTCTTCTTAATTTTAAAGTAAAGTTTCTAACGTTCTTATTTCCAAAAGTAGTTTAAATACTTTGCAAATTTAAAATCTTGCTATTTGTTCGTTTTAAAAATACTTTGTTCACTTTCTGAGATGTTTGAATTTTGACTATTTCATGCTCTTCTTAATTTTAAAGTAATGTTTCTAACGTTCTTATTTCCAAAAGTTGTTTAAATACTTTGCAAATTTAAAATCTTGCTATTTGTTCGTTTTAAAAATACTTTGTTCATTTTCTGAGATGCTTGAATTTTGACTATTTCATGCTCTTCTTAATTTTAAAGTAATGTTTCTAACGTTCTTATTTCCAAAAGTTGTTTAAATACTTTGCAAATTTAAAATCTTGCTATTTGTTCGTTATAAAAATACTTTGTTCACTTTCTGAGATGTTTGAATTTTGACTATTTCATGCTCTTCTTAATTTTAAAGTAATGTTTCTAACGTTCGTATTTCCAAAAGTTGTTTAAATACTTTGCAAATTTAAAATCTTGCTATTTGTTCGTTATAAAAATACTTTGTTCACTTTCTGCGATGTTTGAATTTTGACTATTTCATGCTCTTCTTAATTTTAAAGTAATGTTTCTAACGTTCTTATTTCCAAAAGTTGTTTAAATACTTTGCAAAATTAAAATCTTGCTATTTGTTCGTTATAAAAATACTTTGTTCACTTTCTGAGATGTTTGAATTTTGACTATTTCATGCTCTTCTTAATTTTAAAGTAATGTTTCTAACGTTCTTATTTCCAAAAGTTGTTTAAATACTTTGCAAATTTAAAATCTTGCTATTTGTTCGTTTTAAATATACTTTGTTCATTTTCTGAGATGCTTGAATTTTGACTATTTCATGCTCTTCTTAATTTTAAAGTAAAGTTTCTAACGTTCTTATTTCCAAAAGTAGTTTAAATACTTTGCAAATTTAAAATCTTGCTATTTGTTCGTTTTAAAAATACTTTGTTCACTTTCTGAGATGTTTGAATTTTGACTATTTCATGCTCTTCTTAATTTTAAAGTAATGTTTCTAACGTTCTTATTTCCAAAAGTTGTTTAAATACTTTGCAAATTTAAAATCTTGCTATTTGTTCGTTTTAAAAATACTTTGTTCATTTTCTGAGATGCTTGAATTTTGACTATTTCATGCTCTTCTTAATTTTAAAGTAATGTTTCTAACGTTCTTATTTCCAAAAGTTGTTTAAATACTTTGCAAATTTAAAATCTTGCTATTTGTTCGTTATAAAAATACTTTGTTCACTTTCTGAGATGTTTGAATTTTGACTATTTCATGCTCTTCTTAATTTTAAAGTAATATTTCTAACGTTCTTATTTCCAAAAGTAGTTTAAATACTTTGCAAATTTAAAATCTTGCTATTTGTTCCTTATAAAAATACTTTGTTCACTTTCTGCGATGTTTGAATTTTGACTATTTCATGCTCTTCTTAATTTTAAAGTAATGTTTGTAACGTTTTTATTTCTAAAAGTAGTTTAAATACTTTGCAAATTTAAAATCTTGCTATTTGTTCGTTATAAAAATACTTTGTTCACTTTCTGAGATGTTTGAATTTTGACTATTTCATGCTCTTCTTAATTTTAAAGTAATGTTTCTAACGTTCTTATTTCCAAAAGTAGTTTAAATACTTTGCAAATTTAAAATCTTGCTATTTGTTCGTTATAAAAATACTTTGTTCACTTTCTGAGATGTTTGAATTTTGACTATTTCATGCTCTTCTTAATTTTAAAGTAATGTTTCTAACGTTCTTATTTCCAAAAGTTGTTTAAATACTTTGCAAATTTAAAATCTTGCTATTTGTTCGTTTTAAAAATACTTTGTTCACTTTCTGAGGTGTTTGAATTTTGACTATTTCATGCTCTTCTTAATTTTAAAGTAATGTTTCTAACGTTCTTATTTCCAAAAGTAGTTTAAATACTTTGCAAATTTAAAATCTTGCTATTTGTTCATTATAAAAATACTTTGTTCACTTTCTGAGATGTTTGAATTTTGACTATTTCATGCTCTTCTTAATTTTAAAGTAATGTTTCTAACGTTCTTATTTCCAAAAGTAGTTTAAATACTTTGCAAATTTAAAATCTTGCTATTTGTTCGTTTTAAAAATACTTTGTTCACTTTCTGCGATGTTTGAATTTTGACTATTTCATGCTCTTCTTAATTTTAAAGTAATGTTTGTAACGTTTTTATTTCTAAAAGTAGTTTAAATACTTTGCAAATTTAAAATCTTGCTATTTGTTCGTTATAAAAATACTTTGTTCACTTTCTGAGATGTTTGAATTTTGACTATTTCATGCTCTTCTTAATTTTAAAGTAATGTTTCTAACGTTCTTATTTCCAAAAGTAGTTTAAATACTTTGCAAATTTAAAATCTTGCTATTTGTTCGTTATAAAAGTACTTTGTTCACTTTCTGCGATGTTTGAATTTTGACTATTTCATGCTCTTCTTAATTTTAAAGTAATGTTTCTAACGTTCTTATTTCCAAAAGTTGTTTAAATACTTTGCAAATTTAAAATCTTGCTATTTGTTCGTTATAAAAATACTTTGTTCACTTTCTGAGATGTTTGAATTTTCACTATTTCATGCTCTTCTTAATTTTAAAGTAATGTTTCTAACGTTCTTATTTCCAAAAGTTGTTTAAATACTTTGCAAATTTAAAATCTTGCTATTTGTTCGTTATAAAAATACTTTGATCACTTTCTGAGATGTTTGAATTTTAACTATTTCATGCTCTTCTTAATTTTAAAGTAATGTTTCTAACGTTCTTATTTCCAAAAGTAGTTTAAATACTTTGCAAATTTAAAATCTTGCTATTTGTTCGTTATAAAAATACTTTGTTCACTTTCTGAGATGTTTGAATTTTCACTATTTCATGCTCTTCTTAATTTTAAAGTAATGTTTGTAACGTTCTTATTTCCAAAAGTAGTTTAAATACTTTGCAAATTTAAAATCTTGCTATTTGTTCGTTTTAAAAATACTTTGTTCACTTTCTGCGATGTTTGAATTTTGACTATTTCATGCTCTTCTTAATTTTAAAGTAATGTTTGTAACGTTTTTATTTCTAAAAGTAGTTTAAATACTTTGCAAATTTAAAATCTTGCTATTTGTTCGTTATAAAAGTACTTTGTTCACTTTCTGCGATGTTTGAATTTTGACTATTTCATGCTCTTCTTAATTTTAAAGTAATGTTTCTAACGTTCTTATTTCCAAAAGTTGTTTAAATACTTTGCAAATTTAAAATCTTGCTATTTGTTCGTTATAAAAATACTTTGTTCACTTTCTGAGATGTTTGAATTTTCACTATTTCATGCTCTTCTTAATTTTAAAGTAATGTTTCTAACGTTCTTATTTCCAAAAGTTGTTTAAATACTTTGCAAATTTAAAATCTTGCTATTTGTTCGTTATAAAAATACTTTGTTCACTTTCTGAGATGTTTGAATTTTGACTATTTCATGCTATTCTTAATTTTAAAGTAATGTTTCTAACGTTCTTATTTCCAAAAGTTGTTTAAATACTTTGCAAATTTAAAATCTTGCTATTTGTTCGTTATAAAAATACTTTGTTCACTTTCTGAGATGTTTGAATTTTGACTATTTCATGCTCTTCTTAATTTTAAAGTAATGTTTCTAACGTTCTTATTTCCAAAAGTTGTTTAAATACTTTGCAAATTTAAAATCTTGCTATTTGTTCGTTATAAAAATACTTTGTTCACTTTCTGAGATGTTTGAATTTTGACTATTTCATGCTCTTCTTAATTTTAAAGTAATGTTTCTAACGTTCTTATTTCCAAAAGTTGTTTAAATACTTTGCAAATTTAAAATCTTGCTATTTGTTCGTTTTAAAAATACTTTGTTCACTTTCTGAGATGTTTGAATTTTGACTATTTCATGCTCTTCTTAATTTTAAAGTAATGTTTCTAACGTTCTTATTTCCAAAAGTAGTTTAAATACTTTGCAAATTTAAAATCTTGCTATTTGTTCATTATAAAAATACTTTGTTCACTTTCTGAGATGTTTGAATTTTCACTATTTCATGCTCTTCTTAATTTTAAAGTAATGTTTCTAACGTTCTTATTTCCAAAAGTAGTTTAAATACTTTGCAAATTTAAAATCTTTCTATTTATTCGTTTTAAAAATACTTTGTTCACTTTCTGAGATGTTTGAATTTTGACTATTTCATGCTCTTCTTAATTTTAAAGTAATGTTTCTAACGTTCGTATTTCCAAAAGTTGTTTAAATACTTTGCAAATTTAAAATCTTGCTATTTGTTCGTTATAAAAATACTTTGTTCACTTTCTGCGATGTTTGAATTTTGACTATTTCATGCTCTTCTTAATTTTAAAGTAATGTTTCTAACGTTCTTATTTCCAAAAGTTGTTTAAATACTTTGCAAAATTAAAATCTTGCTATTTGTTCGTTATAAAAATACTTTGTTCACTTTCTGAGATGTTTGAATTTTGACTATTTCATGCTCTTCTTAATTTTAAAGTAATGTTTCTAACGTTCTTATTTCCAAAAGTTGTTTAAATACTTTGCAAATTTAAAATCTTGCTATTTGTTCGTTTTAAATATACTTTGTTCATTTTCTGAGATGCTTGAATTTTGACTATTTCATGCTCTTCTTAATTTTAAAGTAAAGTTTCTAACGTTCTTATTTCCAAAAGTAGTTTAAATACTTTGCAAATTTAAAATCTTGCTATTTGTTCGTTTTAAAAATACTTTGTTCACTTTCTGAGATGTTTGAATTTTGACTATTTCATGCTCTTCTTAATTTTAAAGTAATGTTTCTAACGTTCTTATTTCCAAAAGTTGTTTAAATACTTTGCAAATTTAAAATCTTGCTATTTGTTCGTTTTAAAAATACTTTGTTCATTTTCTGAGATGCTTGAATTTTGACTATTTCATGCTCTTCTTAATTTTAAAGTAATGTTTCTAACGTTCTTATTTCCAAAAGTTGTTTAAATACTTTGCAAATTTAAAATCTTGCTATTTGTTCGTTATAAAAATACTTTGTTCACTTTCTGAGATGTTTGAATTTTGACTATTTCATGCTCTTCTTAATTTTAAAGTAATGTTTCTAACGTTCTTATTTCCAAAAGTTGTTTAAATACTTTGCAAATTTAAAATCTTGCTATTTGTTCGTTATAAAAATACTTTGTTCACTTTCTGAGATGTTTGAATTTTGACTATTTCATGCTCTTCTTAATTTTAAAGTAATATTTCTAACGTTCTTATTTCCAAAAGTAGTTTAAATACTTTGCAAATTTAAAATCTTGCTATTTGTTCCTTATAAAAATACTTTGTTCACTTTCTGCGATGTTTGAATTTTGACTATTTCATGCTCTTCTTAATTTTAAAGTAATGTTTGTAACGTTTTTATTTCTAAAAGTAGTTTAAATACTTTGCAAATTTAAAATCTTGCTATTTGTTCGTTATAAAAATACTTTGTTCACTTTCTGAGATGTTTGAATTTTGACTATTTCATACTCTTCTTAATTTTAAAGTAATGTTTCTAACGTTCTTATTTCCAAAAGTAGTTTAAATACTTTGCAAATTTAAAATCTTGCTATTTGTTCGTTATAAAAATACTTTGTTCACTTTCTGAGATGTTTGAATTTTGACTATTTCATGCTCTTCTTAATTTTAAAGTAATGTTTCTAACGTTCTTATTTCCAAAAGTTGTTTAAATACTTTGCAAATTTAAAATCTTGCTATTTGTTCGTTTTAAAAATACTTTGTTCACTTTCTGAGGTGTTTGAATTTTGACTATTTCATGCTCTTCTTAATTTTAAAGTAATGTTTCTAACGTTCTTATTTCCAAAAGTAGTTTAAATACTTTGCAAATTTAAAATCTTGCTATTTGTTCATTATAAAAATACTTTGTTCACTTTCTGAGATGTTTGAATTTTGACTATTTCATGTTCTTCTTAATTTTAAAGTAATGTTTCTAACGTTCTTATTTCCAAAAGTAGTTTAAATACTTTGCAAATTTAAAATCTTGCTATTTGTTCGTTTTAAAAATACTTTGTTCACTTTCTGCGATGTTTGAATTTTGACTATTTCATGCTCTTCTTAATTTTAAAGTAATGTTTGTAACGTTTTTATTTCTAAAAGTAGTTTAAATACTTTGCAAATTTAAAATCTTGCTATTTGTTCGTTATAAAAATACTTTGTTCACTTTCTGAGATGTTTGAATTTTGACTATTTCATGCTCTTCTTAATTTTAAAGTAATGTTTCTAACGTTCTTATTTCCAAAAGTAGTTTAAATACTTTGCAAATTTAAAATCTTGCTATTTGTTCGTTATAAAAGTACTTTGTTCACTTTCTGCGATGTTTGAATTTTGACTATTTCATGCTCTTCTTAATTTTAAAGTAATGTTTCTAACGTTCTTATTTCCAAAAGTTGTTTAAATACTTTGCAAATTTAAAATCTTGCTATTTGTTCGTTATAAAAATACTTTGTTCACTTTCTGAGATGTTTGAATTTTCACTATTTCATGCTCTTCTTAATTTTAAAGTAATGTTTCTAACGTTCTTATTTCCAAAAGTTGTTTAAATACTTTGCAAATTTAAAATCTTGCTATTTGTTCGTTATAAAAATACTTTGATCACTTTCTGAGATGTTTGAATTTTAACTATTTCATGCTCTTCTTAATTTTAAAGTAATGTTTCTAACGTTCTTATTTCCAAAAGTAGTTTAAATACTTTGCAAATTTAAAATCTTGCTATTTGTTCGTTATAAAAATACTTTGTTCACTTTCTGAGATGTTTGAATTTTCACTATTTCATGCTCTTCTTAATTTTAAAGTAATGTTTCTAACGTTCTTATTTCCAAAAGTTGTTTAAATACTTTGCAAATTTAAAATCTTGCTATTTGTTCGTTTTAAAAATACTTTGTTCACTTTCTGCGATGTTTGAATTTTGACTATTTCATGCTCTTCTTAATTTTAAAGTAATGTTTGTAACGTTTTTATTTCTAAAAGTAGTTTAAATACTTTGCAAATTTAAAATCTTGCTATTTGTTCGTTATAAAAATACTTTGTTCACTTTCTGAGATGTTTGAATTTTGACTATTTCATGCTCTTCTTAATTTTAAAGTAATGTTTCCAACGTTCTTATTTCCAAAAGTAGTTTAAATACTTTGCAAATTTAAAATCTTGCTATTTGTTCGTTATAAAAATACTTTGTTCACTTTCTGCGATGTTTGAATTTTGACTATTTCATGCTCTTCTTAATTTTAAAGTAATGTTTCTAACGTTCTTATTTCCAAAAGTTGTTTAAATACTTTGCAAATTTAAAATCTTGCTATTTGTTCGTTTTAAAAATACTTTGTTCACTTTCTGAGATGTTTGAATTTTGACTATTTCATGCTCTTCTTAATTTTAAAGTAATGTTTCTAACGTTCTTATTTCCAAAAGTAGTTTAAATACTTTGCAAATTTAAAATCTTGCTATTTGTTCGTTATAAAAATACTTTTTTCACTTTCTGCGATGTTTGAATTTTGACTATTTCATGCTCTTCTTAATTTTAAAGTAATGTTTCTAACGTTCTTATTTCCAAAAGTTGTTTAAATACTTTGCAAATTTAAAATCTTGCTATTTGTTCGTTTTAAAAATACTTTGTTCACTTTCTGCGATGTTTGAATTTTGACTATTTCATGCTCTTCTTAATTTTTAAGTAATGTTTCTAACGTTCTTATTTCCAAAAGTTGTTTAAATACTTTGAAAATTTAAAATCTTGCTATTTGTTCGTTATAAAAATACTTTGTTCACTTTCTGAGATGTTTGAATTTTCACTATTTCATGCTCTTCTTAGTTTTAAAGTAATGTTTCTAACGTTCTTATTTCCAAAAGAAGTTTAAATACTTTGCAAATTTAAAATCTTGCTATTTGTTCGTTATAAAAATACTTTGTTCACTTTCTGCGATGTTTGAATTTTGACTATTTCATGCTCTTCTTAGTTTTAAAGTAATGTTTCTAACGTTCTTATTTCCAAAAGTTGTTTAAATACTTTGCAAATTTAAAATCTTGCTATTTGTTCATTATAAAAATACTTTGTTCACTTTCTGAGATGTTTGAATTTTGACTATTTCATGCTCTTCTTAATTTTAAGGTAATGTTTCTAACGTTCTTATTTCCAAAAGTTGTGTAAATACTTTGCAAATTTAAAATCTTGCTATTTGTTCGTTATAAAAATACTTTGTTCACTTTCTTAGATGTTTGAATTTTGACTATTTCATGCTCTTCTTAGTTTTAAAGTAATGTTTCTAACGTTCTTATTTCCAAAAGTAGTTTAAATACTTTGCAAATTTAAAATCTTGCTATTTGTTCGTTTTAAAAATACTTTGTTCACTTTCTGAGGTGTTTGAATTTTGACTATTTCATGCTCTTCTTAATTTTAAAGTAATGTTTCTAACGTTCTTATTTCCAAAAGTAGTTTAAATACTTTGCAAATTTAAAATCTTGCTATTTGTTCATTATAAAAATACTTTGTTCACTTTCTGAGATGTTTGAATTTTGACTATTTCATGCTCTTCTTAATTTTAAAGTAATGTTTCTAACGTTCTTATTTCCAAAAGTTGTTTAAATACTTTGCAAATTTAAAATCTTGCTATTTGTTCGTTTTAAAAATACTTTGTTCACTTTCTTAGATGTTTGAATTTTGACTATTTCATGCTCTTCTTAGTTTTAAAGTAATGTTTCTAACGTTCTTATTTCCAAAAGTTGTTTAAATACTTTGCAAATTTAAAATCTTGCTATTTGTTCGTTTTAAAAATACTTTGTTCACTTTCTGAGGTGTTTGAATTTTGACTATTTCATGCTCTTCTTAATTTTAAAGTAATGTTTCTAACGTTCTTATTTCCAAAAGTAGTTTAAATACTTTGCAAATTTAAAATCTTGCTATTTGTTCATTATAAAAATACTTTGTTCACTTTCTGAGATGTTTGAATTTTGACTATTTCAAGCTCTTCTTAATTTTAAAGTAATGTTTCTAACGTTCTTATTTCCAAAAGTAGTTTAAATACTTTGCAAATTTAAAATCTTGCTATTTGTTCGTTTTAAAAATACTTTGTTCACTTTCTGCGATGTTTGAATTTTGAATATTTCATGCTCTTCTTAATTTTAAAGTAATGTTTCTAACGTTCTTATTTCCAAAAGTTGTTTAAATACTTTGCAAATTTAAAATCTTGCTATTTGTTCGTTATAAAAATACTTTGTTCACTTTCTGAGATGTTTGAATTTTAACTATTTCATGCTCTTCTTAATTTTAAAGTAATGTTTCTAACGTTCTTATTTCCAAAAGTTGTGTAAATACTTTGCAAATTTAAAATCTTGCTATTTGTTCGTTTTAAAAATACTTTGTTCACTTTCTGAGATGTTTGAATTTTGACTATTTCATGCTCTTCTTAATTTTAAAGTAATGTTTCTAACGTTCTTATTTCCAAAAGTAGTTTAAATACTTTGCAAATTTAAAATCTTGCTATTTGTTCGTTATAAAAATACTTTGTTCACTTTCTTCGATGTTTGAATTTTGACTATTTCATGCTCTTCTTAATTTTAAAGTAATGTTTCTAACGTTCTTATTTCCAAAAGTTGTTTAAATACTTTGCAAATTTAAAATCTTGCTATTTGTTCGTTATAAAAATACTTTGTTCACTTTCTGAGATGTTTGAATTTTGACTATTTCATGCTCTTCTTAATTTTAAGGTAATGTTTCTAACGTTCTTATTTCCAAAAGTTGTGTAAATACTTTGCAAATTTAAAATCTTGCTATTTGTTCGTTTTAAAAATACTTTGTTCACTTTCTTAGATGTTTGAATTTTGACTATTTCATGCTCTTCTTAGTTTTAAAGTAATGTTTCTAACGTTCTTATTTCCAAAAGTTGTTTAAATACTTTGCAAATTTAAAATCTTGCTATTTGTTCGTTTTAAAAATACTTTGTTCACTTTCTGAGGTGTTTGAATTTTGACTATTTCATGCTCTTCTTAATTTTAAAGTAATGTTTCTAACGTTCTTATTTCCAAAAGTAGTTTAAATACTTTGCAAATTTAAAATCTTGCTATTTGTTCATTATAAAAATACTTTGTTCACTTTCTGAGATGTTTGAATTTTGACTATTTCATGCTCTTCTTAATTTTAAAGTAATGTTTCTAACGTTCTTATTTCCAAAAGTAGTTTAAATACTTTGCAAATTTAAAATCTTGCTATTTGTTCGTTTTAAAAATACTTTGTTCACTTTCTGCGATGTTTGAATTTTGAATATTTCATGCTCTTCTTAATTTTAAAGTAATGTTTCTAACGTTCTTATTTCCAAAAGTTGTTTAAATACTTTGCAAATTTAAAATCTTGCTATTTGTTCGTTATAAAAATACTTTGTTCACTTTCTGAGATGTTTGAATTTTAACTATTTCATGCTCTTCTTAATTTTAAAGTAATGTTTCTAACGTTCTTATTTCCAAAAGTTGTGTAAATACTTTGCAAATTTAAAATCTTGCTATTTGTTCGTTTTAAAAATACTTTGTTCACTTTCTGAGATGTTTGAATTTTGACTATTTCATGCTCTTCTTAATTTTAAAGTAATGTTTCTAACGTTCTTATTTCCAAAAGTAGTTTAAATACTTTGCAAATTTAAAATCTTGCTATTTGTTCGTTATAAAAATACTTTGTTCACTTTCTTCGATGTTTGAATTTTGACTATTTCATGCTCTTCTTAATTTTAAAGTAATGTTTCTAACGTTCTTATTTCCAAAAGTTGTTTAAATACTTTGCAAATTTAAAATCTTGCTATTTGTTCGTTATAAAAATACTTTGTTCACTTTCTGAGATGTTTGAATTTTGACTATTTCATGCTCTTCTTAATTTTAAGGTAATGTTTCTAACGTTCTTATTTCCAAAAGTTGTGTAAATACTTTGCAAATTTAAAATCTTGCTATTTGTTCGTTATAAAAATACTTTGTTCACTTTCTTAGATGTTTGAATTTTGACTATTTCATGCTCTTCTTAGTTTTAAAGTAATGTTTCTAACGTTCTTATTTCCAAAAGTTGTTTAAATACTTTGCAAATTTAAAATCTTGCTATTTGTTCGTTTTAAAAATACTTTGTTCACTTTCTGAGGTGTTTGAATTTTGACTATTTCATGCTCTTCTTAATTTTAAAGTAATGTTTCTAACGTTCTTATTTCCAAAAGTAGTTTAAATACTTTGCAAATTTAAAATCTTGCTATTTGTTCATTATAAAAATACTTTGTTCACTTTCTGAGATGTTTGAATTTTGACTATTTCATGCTCTTCTTAATTTTAAAGTAATGTTTCTAACGTTCTTATTTCCAAAAGTAGTTTAAATACTTTGCAAATTTAAAATCTTGCTATTTGTTCGTTTTAAAAAGACTTTGTTCACTTTCTGCGATGTTTGAATTTTGAATATTTCATGCTCTTCTTAATTTTAAAGTAATGTTTCTAACGTTCTTATTTCCAAAAGTTGTTTAAATACTTTGCAAATTTAAAATCTTGCTATTTGTTCGTTATAAAAATACTTTGTTCACTTTCTGAGATGTTTGAATTTTCACTATTTCATGCTCTTCTTAATTTTAAAGTAATGTTTCTAACGTTCTTATTTCCAAAAGTTGTTTAAATACTTTGCAAATTTAAAATCTTGCTATTTGTTCGTTATAAAAATACTTTGATCACTTTCTGAGATGTTTGAATTTTAACTATTTCATGCTCTTCTTAATTTTAAAGTAATGTTTCTAACGTTCTTATTTCCAAAAGTAGTTTAAATACTTTGCAAATTTAAAATCTTGCTATTTGTTCGTTATAAAAATACTTTGTTCACTTTCTGAGATGTTTGAATTTTGACTATTTCATGCTCTTCTTAATTTTAAAGTAATGTTTCTAACGTTCTTATTTCCAAAAGTAGTTTAAATACTTTGCAAATTTAAAATCTTGCTATTTGTTCGTTATAAAAATACTTTGTTCACTTTCTGAGATGTTTGAATTTTGACTATTTCATGCTCTTCTTAATTTTAAAGTAATGTTTCTAACGTTCTTATTTCCAAAAGTAGTTTAAATACTTTGCAAATTTAAAATCTTGCTATTTGTTCGTTATAAAAATACTTTGTTCACTTTCTGCGATGTTTGAATTTTGACTATTTCATGCTCTTCTTAGTTTTAAAGTAATGTTTCTAACGTTCTTATTTCCAAAAGTAGTTTAAATACTTTGCAAATTTAAAATCTTGCTATTTGTTCGTTATAAAAATACTTTGTTCACTTTCTGAGATGTTTGAATTTTGACTATTTCATGCTCTTCTTAATTTTAAAGTAATGTTTCTAACGTTCTTATTTCCAAAAGTTGTGTAAATACTTTGCAAATTTAAAATCTTGCTATTTGTTCGTTTTAAAAATACTTTGTTCACTTTCTGAGATGTTTGAATTTTGACTATTTCATGCTCTTCTTAATTTTAAAGTAATGTTTCTAACGTTTTTATTTCTAAAAGTAGTTTAAATACTTTGCAAATTTAAAATCTTGCTATTTGTTCGTTATAAAAATTCTTTGTTCACTTTCTGAGATGTTTGAATTTTGACTATTTCATGCTCTTCTTAATTTTAAAGTAATGTTTCTAACGTTCTTATTTCCAAAAGTAGTTTAAATACTTTGCAAATTTAAAATCTTGCTATTTGTTCGTTATAAAAATACTTTGTTCACTTTCTGCGATGTTTGAATTTTGACTATTTCATGCTCTTCTTAATTTTAAAGTAATGTTTCTAACGTTCTTATTTCCAAAAGTTGTTTAAATACTTTGCAAATTTAAAATCTTGCTATTTGTTCGTGATAAAAATACTTTGTTCACTTTCTGAGATGTTTGAATTTTGACTATTTCATGCTCTTCTTAATTTTAAAGTAATGTTTCTAACGTTCTTATTTCCAAAAGTAGTTTAAATACTTTGCAAATTTAAAATCTTGCTATTTGTTCGTTATAAAAATACTTTGTTCACTTTCTGCGATGTTTGAATTTTGACTATTTCATGCTCTTCTTAATTTTAAAGTAATGTTTCTAACGTTCTTATTTCCAAAAGTTGTTTAAATACTTTGCAAATTTAAAATCTTGCTATTTGTTCGTTTTAAAAATACTTTGTTCACTTTCTGCGATGTTTGAATTTTGACTATTTCATTCTCTTCTTAATTTTTAAGTAATGTTTCTAACGTTCTTATTTCCAAAAGTTGTTTAAATACTTTGAAAATTTAAAATCTTGCTATTTGTTCGTTATAAAAATACTTTGTTCACTTTCTGAGATGTTTGAATTTTCACTATTTCATGCTCTTCTTAATTTTAAAGTAATGTTTCTAATGTTCTTATTTCCAAAAGTAGTTTAAATACTTTGCAAATTTAAAATCTTGCTATTTGTTCGTTATAAAAATACTTTGTTCACTTTCTGAGATGTTTGAATTTTGACTATTTTATGCTCTTCTTAATTTTAAAGTAATGTTTCTAACGTTCTTATTTCCAAAAGTTGTTTAAATACTTTGCAAAATTAAAATCTTGCTATTTGTTCGTTATAAAAATACTTTGTTCACTTTCTGAGATGTTTGAATTTTGACTATTTCATGCTCTTCTTAATTTTAAAGTAATGTTTCTAACGTTCTTATTTCCAAAAGTTGTTTAAATACTTTGCAAATTTAAAATCTTGCTATTTGTTCGTTTTAAAAATACTTTGTTCACTTTCTGCGATGTTTGAATTTTGACTATTTCATGCTCTTCTTAATTTTTAAGTAATGTTTCTAACGTTCTTATTTCCAAAAGTTGTTTAAATACTTTGAAAATTTAAAATCTTGCTATTTGTTCGTTATAAAAATACTTTGTTCACTTTCTGAGATGTTTGAATTTTGACTATTTCATGCTCTTCTTAATTTTAAAGTAATGTTTCTAACGTTCTTATTTCCAAAAGTAGTTTAAATACTTTGCAAATTTAAAATCTTGCTATTTGTTCGTTATAAAAATACTTTGTTCACTTTCTGAGATGTTTGAATTTTGACTATTTCATGCTCTTCTTAATTTTAAAGTAATGTTTCTAACGTTCTTATTTCCAAAAGTTGTTTAAATACTTTGCAAAATTAACATCTTGCTATTTGTTCGTTATAAAAATACTTTGTTCACTTTCTGAGATGTTTGAATTTTGACTATTTCATGCTCTTCTTAATTTTAAAGTAATGTTTCTAACGTTCTTATTTCCAAAAGTAGTTTAAATACTTTGCAAATTTAAAATCTTGCTATTTGTTCGTTATAAAAATACTTTGTTCACTTTCTGAGATGTTTGAATTTTGACTATTTCATGCTCTTCTTAATTTTAAAGTAATGTTTCTAACGTTCTTATTTCCAAAAGTAGTTTAAATACTTTGCAAATTTAAAATCTTGCTATTTGTTCGTTATAAAAATACTTTGTTCACTTTCTGCGATGTTTGAATTTTGACTATTTCATGCTCTTCTTAGTTTTAAAGTAATGTTTCTAACGTTCTTATTTCCAAAAGTAGTTTAAATACTTTGCAAATTTAAAATCTTGCTATTTGTTCGTTATAAAAATACTTTGTTCACTTTCTGCGATGTTTGAATTTTGACTATTTCATGCTCTTCTTAATTTTTAAGTAATGTTTCTAACGTTCTTATTTCCAAAAGTTGTTTAAATACTTTGAAAATTTAAAATCTTGCTATTTGTTCGTTATAAAAATACTTTGTTCACTTTCTGAGATGTTTGAATTTTGACTATTTCATGCTCTTCTTAGTTTTAAAGTAATGTTTCTAACGTTCTTATTTCCAAAAGTAGTTTAAATACTTTGCAAATTTAAAATCTTGCTATTTGTTCGTTATAAAAATACTTTGTTCACTTTCTGAGATGTTTGAATTTTGACTATTTCATGCTCTTCTTAATTTTAAAGTAATGTTTCTAACGTTCTTATTTCCAAAAGTTGTTTAAATACTTTGCAAAATTAACATCTTGCTATTTGTTCGTTATAAAAATACTTTGTTCACTTTCTGAGATGTTTGAATTTTGACTATTTCATGCTCTTCTTAATTTTAAAGTAATGTTTCTAACGTTCTTATTTCCAAAAGTAGTTTAAATACTTTGCAAATTTAAAATCTTGCTATTTGTTCGTTATAAAAATACTTTGTTCACTTTCTGAGATGTTTGAATTTTGACTATTTCATGCTCTTCTTAATTTTAAAGTAATGTTTCTAACGTTCTTATTTCCAAAAGTAGTTTAAATACTTTGCAAATTTAAAATCTTGCTATTTGTTCGTTATAAAAATACTTTGTTCACTTTCTGCGATGTTTGAATTTTGACTATTTCATGCTCTTCTTAGTTTTAAAGTAATGTTTCTAACGTTCTTATTTCCAAAAGTAGTTTAAATACTTTGCAAATTTAAAATCTTGCTATTTGTTCGTTATAAAAATACTTTGTTCACTTTCTGCGATGTTTGAATTTTGACTATTTCATGCTCTTCTTAATTTTTAAGTAATGTTTCTAACGTTCTTATTTCCAAAAGTTGTTTAAATACTTTGAAAATTTAAAATCTTGCTATTTGTTCGTTATAAAAATACTTTGTTCACTTTCTGAGATGTTTGAATTTTCACTATTTCATGCTCTTCTTAATTTTAAAGTAATGTTTCTAACGTTCTTATTTCCAAAAGTAGTTTAAATACTTTGCAAATTTAAAATCTTGCTATTTGTTCGTTATAAAAATACTTTGTTCACTTTCTGAGATGTTTGAATTTTGACTATTTCATGCTCTTCTTAATTTTAAAGTAATGTTTCTAACGTTCTTATTTCCAAAAGTTGTTTAAATACTTTGCAAAATTAACATCTTGCTATTTGTTCGTTATAAAAATACTTTGTTCACTTTCTGAGATGTTTGAATTTTGACTATTTCATGCTCTTCTTAATTTTAAAGTAATGTTTCTAACGTTCTTATTTCCAAAAGTAGTTTAAATACTTTGCAAATTTAAAATCTTGCTATTTGTTCGTTATAAAAATACTTTGTTCACTTTCTGAGATGTTTGAATTTTGACTATTTCATGCTCTTCTTAATTTTAAAGTAATGTTTCTAACGTTCTTATTTCCAAAAGTAGTTTAAATACTTTGCAAATTTAAAATCTTGCTATTTGTTCGTTATAAAAATACTTTGTTCACTTTCTGCGATGTTTGAATTTTGACTATTTCATGCTCTTCTTAGTTTTAAAGTAATGTTTCTAACGTTCTTATTTCCAAAAGTAGTTTAAATACTTTGCAAATTTAAAATCTTGCTATTTGTTCGTTATAAAAATACTTTGTTCACTTTCTGCGATGTTTGAATTTTGACTATTTCATGCTCTTCTTAGTTTTAAAGTAATGTTTCTAACGTTCTTATTTCCAAAAGTTGTTTAAATACTTTGCAAATTTAAAATCTTGCTATTTGTTCGTTATAAAAATACTTTGTTCACTTTCTGAGATGTTTGAATTTTGACTATTTCATGCTCTTCTTAATTTTAAGGTAATGTTTCTAACGTTCTTATTTCCAAAAGTTGTGTAAATACTTTGCAAATTTAAAATCTTGCTATTTGTTCGTTATAAAAATACTTTGTTCACTTTCTTAGATGTTTGAATTTTGACTATTTCATGCTCTTCTTAGTTTTAAAGTAATGTTTCTAACGTTCTTATTTCCAAAAGTTGTTTAAATACTTTGCAAATTTAAAATCTTGCTATTTGTTCGTTTTAAAAATACTTTGTTCACTTTCTGAGGTGTTTGAATTTTGACTATTTCATGCTCTTCTTAATTTTAAAGTAATGTTTCTAACGTTCTTATTTCCAAAAGTAGTTTAAATACTTTAAATTTAAAATCTTGCTATTTGTTCATTATAAAAATACTTTGTTCACTTTCTGAGATGTTTGAATTTTGACTATTTCATGCTCTTCTTAATTTTAAAGTAATGTTTCTAACGTTCTTATTTCCAAAAGTAGTTTAAATACTTTGCAAATTTAAAATCTTGCTATTTGTTCGTTTTAAAAATACTTTGTTCACTTTCTGCGATGTTTGAATTTTGACTATTTTATGCTCTTCTTAATTTTAAAGTAATGTTTCTAACGTTCTTATTTCCAAAAGTTGTTTAAATACTTTGCAAAATTAAAATCTTGCTATTTGTTCGTTATAAAAATACTTTGTTCACTTTCTGAGATGTTTGAATTTTGACTATTTCATGCTCTTCTTAATTTTAAAGTAATGTTTCTAACGTTCTTATTTCCAAAAGTAGTTTAAATACTTTGCAAATTTAAAATCTTGCTATTTGTTCGTTATAAAAATACTTTGTTCACTTTCTGAGATGTTTTAATTTTGACTATTTCATGCTCTTCTTAATTTTAAAGTAATGTTTCTAACGTTCTTATTTCCAAAAGTAGTTTAAATACTTTGCAAATTTAAAATCTTGCTATTTGTTCGTTATAAAAATACTTTGTTCACTTTCTGCGATGTTTGAATTTTGACTATTTCATGCTCTTCTTAGTTTTAAAGTAATGTTTCTAACGTTCTTATTTCCAAAAGTAGTTTAAATACTTTGCAAATTTAAAATCTTGCTATTTGTTCGTTATAAAAATACTTTGTTCACTTTCTGCGATGTTTGAATTTTGACTATTTCATGCTCTTCTTAGTTTTAAAGTAATGTTTCTAACGTTCTTATTTCCAAAAGTTGTTTAAATACTTTGCAAATTTAAAATCTTGCTATTTGTTCGTTATAAAAATACTTTGTTCACTTTCTGCGATGTTTGAATTTTGACTATTTCATGCTCTTCTTAGTTTTAAAGTAATGTTTCTAACGTTCTTATTTCCAAAAGTAGTTTAAATACTTTGCAAATTTAAAATCTTGCTATTTGTTCGTTATAAAAATACTTTGTTCACTTTCTGCGATGTTTGAATTTTGACTATTTCATGCTCTTCTTAGTTTTAAAGTAATGTTTCTAACGTTCTTATTTCCAAAAGTTGTTTAAATACTTTGCAAATTTAAAATCTTGCTATTTGTTCGTTATAAAAATACTTTGTTCACTTTCTGAGATGTTTGAATTTTGACTATTTCATGCTCTTCTTAATTTTAAGGTAATGTTTCTAACGTTCTTATTTCCAAAAGTTGTGTAAATACTTTGCAAATTTAAAATCTTGCTATTTGTTCGTTATAAAAATACTTTGTTCACTTTCTGAGATGTTTGAATTTTGACTATTTCATGCTCTTCTTAGTTTTAAAGTAATGTTTCTAACGTTCTTATTTCCAAAAGTTGTTTAAATACTTTGCAAATTTAAAATCTTGCTATTTGTTCGTTTTAAAAATACTTTGTTCACTTTCTGAGGTGTTTGAATTTTGACTATTTCATGCTCTTCTTAATTTTAAAGTAATGTTTCTAACGTTCTTATTTCCAAAAGTAGTTTAAATACTTTGCAAATTTAAAATCTTGCTATTTGTTCATTATAAAAATACTTTGTTCACTTTCTGAGATGTTTGAATTTTGACTATTTCATGCTCTTCTTAATTTTAAAGTAATGTTTCTAACGTTCTTATTTCCAAAAGTAGTTTAAATACTTTGCAAATTTAAAATCTTGCTATTTGTTCGTTTTAAAAATACTTTGTTCACTTTCTGCGATGTTTGAATTTTGACTATTTCATGCTCTTCTTAATTTTAAAGTAATGTTTCTAACGTTCTTATTTCCAAAAGTAGTTTAAATACTTTGCAAATTTAAAATCTTGCTATTTGTTCGTTATAAAAATACTTTGTTCACTTTCTGCGATGTTTGAATTTTGACTATTTCATGCTCTTCTTAGTTTTAAAGTAATGTTTCTAACGTTCTTATTTCGAAAAGTAGTTTAAATACTTTGCAAATTTAAAATCTTGCTATTTGTTCGTTATAAAAATACTTTGTTCACTTTCTGCGATGTTTGAATTTTGACTATTTCATGCTCTTCTTAGTTTTAAAGTAATGTTTCTAACGTTCTTATTTCCAAAAGTTGTTTAAATACTTTGCAAATTTAAAATCTTGCTATTTGTTCGTTATAAAAATACTTTGTTCACTTTCTGAGATGTTTGAATTTTGACTATTTCATGCTCTTCTTAATTTTAAGGTAATGTTTCTAACGTTCTTATTTCCAAAAGTTGTGTAAATACTTTGCAAATTTAAAATCTTGCTATTTGTTCGTTATAAAAATACTTTGTTCACTTTCTTAGATGTTTGAATTTTGACTATTTCATGCTCTTCTTAGTTTTAAAGTAATGTTTCTAACGTTCTTATTTCCAAAAGTTGTTTAAATACTTTGCAAATTTAAAATCTTGCTATTTGTTCGTTTTAAAAATACTTTGTTCACTTTCTGAGGTGTTTGAATTTTGACTATTTCATGCTCTTCTTAATTTTAAAGTAATGTTTCTAACGTTCTTATTTCCAAAAGTAGTTTAAATACTTTAAATTTAAAATCTTGCTATTTGTTCATTATAAAAATACTTTGTTCACTTTCTGAGATGTTTGAATTTTGACTATTTCATGCTCTTCTTAATTTTAAAGTAATGTTTCTAACGTTCTTATTTCCAAAAGTTGTTTAAATACTTTGCAAATTTAAAATCTTGCTATTTGTTCGTTATAAAAATACTTTGTTCACTTTCTGAGATGTTTGAATTTTCACTATTTCATGCTCTTCTTAATTTTAAAGTAATGTTTCTAACGTTCTTATTTCCAAAAGTTGTTTAAATACTTTGCAAATTTAAAATCTTGCTATTTGTTCGTTATAAAAATACTTTGATCACTTTCTGAGATGTTTGAATTTTAACTATTTCATGCTCTTCTTAATTTTAAAGTAATGTTTCTAACGTTCTTATTTCCAAAAGTTGTTTAAATACTTTGCAAATTTAAAATCTTGCTATTTGTTCGTTATAAAAATACTTTGATCACTTTCTGAGATGTTTGAATTTTAACTATTTCATGCTCTTCTTAATTTTAAAGTAATGTTTCTAACGTTCTTATTTCCAAAAGTTGTTTAAATACTTTGCAAATTTAAAATCTTGCTATTTGTTCGTTATAAAAATACTTTGTTCACTTTCTGAGATGTTTGAATTTTGACTATTTCATGCTCTTCTTAATTTTAAAGTAATGTTTCTAACGTTCTTATTTCCAAAAGTTGTGTAAATACTTTGCAAATTTAAAATCTTGCTATTTGTTCGTGATAAAAATACTTTGTTCACTTTCTGAGATGTTTGAATTTTGACTATTTCATGCTCTTCTTAGTTTTAAAGTAATGTTTCTAACGTTCTTATTTCCAAAAGTAGTTTAAATACTTTGCAAATTTAAAATCTTGCTATTTGTTCGTTATAAAAATACTTTGTTCACTTTCTGCGATGTTTGAATTTTGACTATTTCATGCTCTTCTTAATTTTAAAGTAATGTTTCTAACGTTCTTATTTCCAAAAGTAGTTTAAATACTTTGCAAATTTAAAATCTTGCTATTTGTTCGTTATAAAAATACTTTGTTCACTTTCTGAGATGTTTGAATTTTGACTATTTCATGCTCTTCTTAATTTTAAAGTAATGTTTCTAATGTTCTTATTTCCAAAAGTAGTTTAAATACTTTGCAAATTTAAAATCTTGCTATTTGTTCGTTATAAAAATACTTTGTTCACTTTCTGCGATGTTTGAATTTTGACTATTTCATGCTCTTCTTAGTTTTAAAGTAATGTTTCTAACGTTCTTATTTCCAAAAGTAGTTTAAATACTTTGCAAATTTAAAATCTTGCTATTTGTTCGTTATAAAAATACTTTGTTCACTTTCTGAGATGTTTGAATTTTGACTATTTCATGCTCTTCTTAATTTTAAAGTAATGTTTCTAACGTTCTTATTTCCAAAAGTAGTTTAAATACTTTGCAAATTTAAAATCTTGCTATTTGTTCGTTATAAAAATACTTTGTTCACTTTCTGCGATGTTTGAATTTTGACTATTTCATGCTCTTCTTAATTTTAAAGTAATGTTTCTAACGTTCTTATTTCCAAAAGTAGTTTAAATACTTTGCAAATTTAAAATCTTGCTATTTGTTCGTTATAAAAATACTTTGTTCACTTTCTGAGATGTTTGAATTTTGACTATTTCATGCTCTTCTTAATTTTAAAGTAATGTTTCTAATGTTCTTATTTCCAAAAGTAGTTTAAATACTTTGCAAATTTAAAATCTTGCTATTTGTTCGTTATAAAAATACTTTGTTCACTTTCTGCGATGTTTGAATTTTGACTATTTCATGCTCTTCTTAGTTTTAAAGTAATGTTTCTAACGTTCTTATTTCCAAAAGTAGTTTAAATACTTTGCAAATTTAAAATCTTGCTATTTGTTCGTTATAAAAATACTTTGTTCACTTTCTGAGATGTTTGAATTTTGACTATTTCATGCTCTTCTTAATTTTAAAGTAATGTTTCTAACGTTCTTATTTCCAAAAGTAGTTTAAATACTTTGCAAATTTAAAATCTTGCTATTTGTTCGTTTTAAAAATACTTTGTTCACTTTCTGCGATGTTTGAATTTTGACTATTTCATGCTCTTCTTAATTTTAAAGTAATGTTTCTAACGTTCTTATTTCCAAAAGTAGTTTAAATACTTTGCAAATTTAAAATCTTGCTATTTGTTCGTTATAAAAATACTTTGTTCACTTTCTGCGATGTTTGAATTTTGACTATTTCATGCTCTTCTTAGTTTTAAAGTAATGTTTCTAACGTTCTTATTTCCAAAAGTAGTTTAAATACTTTGCAAATTTAAAATCTTGCTATTTGTTCGTTATAAAAATACTTTGTTCACTTTCTGCGATGTTTGAATTTTGACTATTTCATGCTCTTCTTAGTTTTAAAGTAATGTTTCTAACGTTCTTATTTCCAAAAGTTGTTTAAATACTTTGCAAATTTAAAATCTTGCTATTTGTTCGTTATAAAAATACTTTGTTCACTTTCTGAGATGTTTGAATTTTGACTATTTCATGCTCTTCTTAATTTTAAGGTAATGTTTCTAACGTTCTTATTTCCAAAAGTTGTGTAAATACTTTGCAAATTTAAAATCTTGCTATTTGTTCGTTATAAAAATACTTTGTTCACTTTCTTAGATGTTTGAATTTTGACTATTTCATGCTCTTCTTAGTTTTAAAGTAATGTTTCTAACGTTCTTATTTCCAAAAGTTGTTTAAATACTTTGCAAATTTAAAATCTTGCTATTTGTTCGTTTTAAAAATACTTTGTTCACTTTCTGAGGTGTTTGAATTTTGACTATTTCATGCTCTTCTTAATTTTAAAGTAATGTTTCTAACGTTCTTATTTCCAAAAGTAGTTTAAATACTTTAAATTTAAAATCTTGCTATTTGTTCATTATAAAAATACTTTGTTCACTTTCTGAGATGTTTGAATTTTGACTATTTCATGCTCTTCTTAATTTTAAAGTAATGTTTCTAACGTTCTTATTTCCAAAAGTTGTTTAAATACTTTGCAAATTTAAAATCTTGCTATTTGTTCGTTATAAAAATACTTTGTTCACTTTCTGAGATGTTTGAATTTTCACTATTTCATGCTCTTCTTAATTTTAAAGTAATGTTTCTAACGTTCTTATTTCCAAAAGTTGTTTAAATACTTTGCAAATTTAAAATCTTGCTATTTGTTCGTTATAAAAATACTTTGATCACTTTCTGAGATGTTTGAATTTTAACTATTTCATGCTCTTCTTAATTTTAAAGTAATGTTTCTAACGTTCTTATTTCCAAAAGTAGTTTAAATACTTTGCAAATTTAAAATCTTGCTATTTGTTCGTTATAAAAATACTTTGATCACTTTCTGAGATGTTTGAATTTTAACTATTTCATGCTCTTCTTAATTTTAAAGTAATGTTTCTAACGTTCTTATTTCCAAAAGTTGTTTAAATACTTTGCAAATTTAAAATCTTGCTATTTGTTCGTTATAAAAATACTTTGTTCACTTTCTGAGATGTTTGAATTTTGACTATTTCATGCTCTTCTTAATTTTAAAGTAATGTTTCTAACGTTCTTATTTCCAAAAGTTGTGTAAATACTTTGCAAATTTAAAATCTTGCTATTTGTTCGTGATAAAAATACTTTGTTCACTTTCTGAGATGTTTGAATTTTGACTATTTCATGCTCTTCTTAATTTTAAAGTAATGTTTCTAACGTTCTTATTTCCAAAAGTAGTTTAAATACTTTGCAAATTTAAAATCTTGCTATTTGTTCGTTATAAAAATACTTTGTTCACTTTCTGAGATGTTTGAATTTTGACTATTTCATGCTCTTCTTAATTTTAAGGTAATGTTTCTAACGTTCTTATTTCCAAAAGTTGTGTAAATACTTTGCAAATTTAAAATCTTGCTATTTGTTCGTTTTAAAAATACTTTGTTCACTTTCTGCGATGTTTGAATTTTGACTATTTCATGCTCTTCTTAATTTTAAGGTAATGTTTCTAACGTTCTTATTTCCAAAAGTTGTGTAAATACTTTGCAAATTTAAAATCTTGCTATTTGTTCGTTATAAAAATACTTTGTTCACTTTCTGAGATGTTTGAATTTTGACTATTTCATGCTCTTCTTAGTTTTAAAGTAATGTTTCTAACGTTCTTATTTCCAAAAGTTGTTTAAATACTTTGCAAATTTAAAATCTTGCTATTTGTTCGTGATAAAAATACTTTGTTCACTTTCTGAGATGTTTGAATTTTGACTATTTCATGCTCTTCTTAATTTTAAAGTAATGTTTCTAACGTTCTTATTTCCAAAAGTAGTTTAAATACTTTGCAAATTTAAAATCTTGCTATTTGTTCGTTATAAAAATACTTTGTTCACTTTCTGAGATGTTTGAATTTTGACTATTTCATGCTCTTCTTAATTTTAAGGTAATGTTTCTAACGTTCTTATTTCCAAAAGTTGTGTAAATACTTTGCAAATTTAAAATCTTGCTATTTGTTCGTTTTAAAAATACTTTGTTCACTTTCTGCGATGTTTGAATTTTGACTATTTCATGCTCTTCTTAATTTTAAGGTAATGTTTCTAACGTTCTTATTTCCAAAAGTTGTGTAAATACTTTGCAAATTTAAAATCTTGCTATTTGTTCGTTATAAAAATACTTTGTTCACTTTCTGAGATGTTTGAATTTTGACTATTTCATGCTCTTCTTAGTTTTAAAGTAATGTTTCTAACGTTCTTATTTCCAAAAGTTGTTTAAATACTTTGCAAATTTAAAATCTTGCTATTTGTTCGTTATAAAAATACTTTGTTCACTTTCTGAGATGTTTGAATTTTCACTATTTCATGCTCTTCTTAATTTTAAAGTAATGTTTCTAACGTTCTTATTTCCAAAAGTTGTTTAAATACTTTGCAAATTTAAAATCTTGCTATTTGTTCGTTATAAAAATACTTTGATCACTTTCTGAGATGTTTGAATTTTGACTATTTCATGCTCTTCTTAATTTTAAGGTAATGTTTCTAACGTTCTTATTTCCAAAAGTTGTGTAAATACTTTGCAAATTTAAAATCTTGCTATTTGTTCGTTATAAAAATACTTTGTTCACTTTCTGAGATGTTTGAATTTTGACTATTTCATGCTCTTCTTAGTTTTAAAGTAATGTTTCTAACGTTCTTATTTCCAAAAGTTGTTTAAATACTTTGCAAATTTAAAATCTTGCTATTTGTTCGTTATAAAAATACTTTGTTCACTTTCTGAGATGTTTGAATTTTCACTATTTCATGCTCTTCTTAATTTTAAAGTAATGTTTCTAACGTTCTTATTTCCAAAAGTTGTTTAAATACTTTGCAAATTTAAAATCTTGCTATTTGTTCGTTATAAAAATACTTTGATCACTTTCTGAGATGTTTGAATTTTAACTATTTCATGCTCTTCTTAATTTTAAAGTAATGTTTCTAACGTTCTTATTTCCAAAAGTAGTTTAAATACTTTGCAAATTTAAAATCTTGCTATTTGTTCGTTATAAAAATACTTTGTTCACTTTCTGAGATGTTTGAATTTTGACTATTTCATGCTCTTCTTAATTTTAAAGTAATGTTTCTAACGTTCTTATTTCCAAAAGTTGTGTAAATACTTTGCAAATTTAAAATCTTGCTATTTGTTCGTTTTAAAAATACTTTGTTCACTTTCTGCGATGTTTGAATTTTGACTATTTCATGCTCTTCTTAATTTTAAAGTAATGTTTCTAACGTTTTTATTTCTAAAAGTAGTTTAAATACTTTGCAAATTTAAAATCTTGCTATTTGTTCGTTATAAAAATTCTTTGTTCACTTTCTGAGATGTTTGAATTTTGACTATTTCATGCTCTTCTTAATTTTAAAGTAATGTTTCTAACGTTCTTATTTCCAAAAGTAGTTTAAATACTTTGCAAATTTAAAATCTTGCTATTTGTTCGTTATAAAAATACTTTGTTCACTTTCTGCGATGTTTGAATTTTGACTATTTCATGCTCTTCTTAATTTTAAAGTAATGTTTCTAACGTTCTTATTTCCAAAAGTTGTTTAAATACTTTGCAAATTTAAAATCTTGCTATTTGTTCGTGATAAAAATACTTTGTTCACTTTCTGAGATGTTTGAATTTTGACTATTTCATGCTCTTCTTAATTTTAAAGTAATGTTTCTAACGTTCTTATTTCCAAAAGTAGTTTAAATACTTTGCAAATTTAAAATCTTGCTATTTGTTCGTTATAAAAATACTTTGATCACTTTCTGAGATGTTTGAATTTTAACTATTTCATGCTCTTCTTAATTTTAAAGTAATGTTTCTAACGTTCTTATTTCCAAAAGTAGTTTAAATACTTTGCAAATTTAAAATCTTGCTATTTGTTCGTTATAAAAATACTTTGTTCACTTTCTGAGATGTTTGAATTTTGACTATTTCATGCTCTTCTTAATTTTAAAGTAATGTTTCTAACGTTCTTATTTCCAAAAGTTGTTTAAATACTTTGCAAATTTAAAATCTTGCTATTTGTTCGTTTTAAAAATACTTTGTTCACTTTCTGCGATGTTTGAATTTTGACTATTTCATGCTCTTCTTAATTTTAAAGTAATGTTTGTAACGTTTTTATTTCTAAAAGTAGTTTAAATACTTTGCAAATTTAAAATTTTGCTATTTGTTCGTTATAAAAATACTTTGTTCACTTTCTGAGATGTTTGAATTTTGACTATTTCATGCTCTTCTTAATTTTAAAGTAATGTTTCTAACGTTCTTATTTCCAAAAGTAGTTTAAATACTTTGCAAATTTAAAATCTTGCTATTTGTTCGTTATAAAAATACTTTGTTCACTTTCTGCGATGTTTGAATTTTGACTATTTCATGCTCTTCTTAATTTTAAAGTAATGTTTCTAACGTTCTTATTTCCAAAAGTTGTTTAAATACTTTGCAAATTTAAAATCTTGCTATTTGTTCGTTTTAAAAATACTTTGTTCACTTTCTGCGATGTTTGAATTTTGACTATTTCATGCTCTTCTTAATTTTTAAGTAATGTTTCTAACGTTCTTATTTCCAAAAGTTGTTTAAATACTTTGCAAATTTAAAATCTTGCTATTTGTTCGTTATAAAAATACTTTGTTCACTTTCTGAGATGTTTGAATTTTCACTATTTCATGCTCTTCTTAATTTTAAAGTAATGTTTCTAATGTTCTTATTTCCAAAAGTAGTTTAAATACTTTGCAAATTTAAAATCTTGCTATTTGTTCGTTATAAAAATACTTTGTTCACTTTCTGAGATGTTTGAATTTTGACTATTTTATGCTCTTCTTTATTTTAAAGTAATGTTTCTAACGTTCTTATTTCCAAAAGTTGTTTAAATACTTTGCAAAATTAAAATCTTGCTATTTGTTCGTTATAAAAATACTTTGTTCACTTTCTGAGATGTTTGAATTTTGACTATTTCATGCTCTTCTTAATTTTAAAGTAATGTTTCTAACGTTCTTATTTCCAAAAGTAGTTTAAATACTTTGCAAATTTAAAATCTTGCTATTTGTTCGTTATAAAAATACTTTGTTCACTTTCTGAGATGTTTGAATTTTGACTATTTCATGCTCTTCTTAATTTTAAAGTAATGTTTCTAACGTTCTTATTTCCAAAAGTAGTTTAAATACTTTGCAAATTTAAAATCTTGCTATTTGTTCGTTATAAAAATACTTTGTTCACTTTCTGCGATGTTTGAATTTTGACTATTTCATGCTCTTCTTAGTTTTAAAGTAATGTTTCTAACGTTCTTATTTCCAAAAGTAGTTTAAATACTTTGCAAATTTAAAATCTTGCTATTTGTTCGTTATAAAAATACTTTGTTCACCTTCTGAGATGTTTGAATTTTGACTATTTCATGCTCTTCTTAATTTTAAAGTAATGTTTCTAACGTTCTTATTTCCAAAAGTTGTTTAAATACTTTGCAAATTTAAAATCTTGCTATTTGTTCGTTTTAAAAATACTTTGTTCACTTTCTGCGATGTTTGAATTTTGACTATTTCATGCTCTTCTTAATTTTAAGGTAATGTTTCTAACGTTCTTATTTCCAAAAGTTGTGTAAATACTTTGCAAATTTAAAATCTTGCTATTTGTTCGTTATAAAAATACTTTGTTCACTTTCTGAGATGTTTGAATTTTGACTATTTCATGCTCTTCTTAGTTTTAAAGTAATGTTTCTAACGTTCTTATTTCCAAAAGTTGTTTAAATACTTTGCAAATTTAAAATCTTGCTATTTGTTCGTTATAAAAATACTTTGTTCACTTTCTGAGATGTTTGAATTTTCACTATTTCATGCTCTTCTTAATTTTAAAGTAATGTTTCTAACGTTCTTATTTCCAAAAGTTGTTTAAATACTTTGCAAATTTAAAATCTTGCTATTTGTTCGTTATAAAAATACTTTGATCACTTTCTGAGATGTTTGAATTTTGACTATTTCATGCTCTTCTTAATTTTAAGGTAATGTTTCTAACGTTCTTATTTCCAAAAGTTGTGTAAATACTTTGCAAATTTAAAATCTTGCTATTTGTTCGTTATAAAAATACTTTGTTCACTTTCTGAGATGTTTGAATTTTGACTATTTCATGCTCTTCTTAGTTTTAAAGTAATGTTTCTAACGTTCTTATTTCCAAAAGTTGTTTAAATACTTTGCAAATTTAAAATCTTGCTATTTGTTCGTTATAAAAATACTTTGTTCACTTTCTGAGATGTTTGAATTTTCACTATTTCATGCTCTTCTTAATTTTAAAGTAATGTTTCTAACGTTCTTATTTCCAAAAGTTGTTTAAATACTTTGCAAATTTAAAATCTTGCTATTTGTTCGTTATAAAAATACTTTGATCACTTTCTGAGATGTTTGAATTTTAACTATTTCATGCTCTTCTTAATTTTAAAGTAATGTTTCTAACGTTCTTATTTCCAAAAGTAGTTTAAATACTTTGCAAATTTAAAATCTTGCTATTTGTTCGTTATAAAAATACTTTGTTCACTTTCTGAGATGTTTGAATTTTGACTATTTCATGCTCTTCTTAATTTTAAAGTAATGTTTCTAACGTTCTTATTTCCAAAAGTTGTGTAAATACTTTGCAAATTTAAAATCTTGCTATTTGTTCGTTTTAAAAATACTTTGTTCACTTTCTGCGATGTTTGAATTTTGACTATTTCATGCTCTTCTTAATTTTAAAGTAATGTTTCTAACGTTTTTATTTCTAAAAGTAGTTTAAATACTTTGCAAATTTAAAATCTTGCTATTTGTTCGTTATAAAAATTCTTTGTTCACTTTCTGAGATGTTTGAATTTTGACTATTTCATGCTCTTCTTAATTTTAAAGTAATGTTTCTAACGTTCTTATTTCCAAAAGTAGTTTAAATACTTTGCAAATTTAAAATCTTGCTATTTGTTCGTTATAAAAATACTTTGTTCACTTTCTGCGATGTTTGAATTTTGACTATTTCATGCTCTTCTTAATTTTAAAGTAATGTTTCTAACGTTCTTATTTCCAAAAGTTGTTTAAATACTTTGCAAATTTAAAATCTTGCTATTTGTTCGTGATAAAAATACTTTGTTCACTTTCTGAGATGTTTGAATTTTGACTATTTCATGCTCTTCTTAATTTTAAAGTAATGTTTCTAACGTTCTTATTTCCAAAAGTAGTTTAAATACTTTGCAAATTTAAAATCTTGCTATTTGTTCGTTATAAAAATACTTTGATCACTTTCTGAGATGTTTGAATTTTAACTATTTCATGCTCTTCTTAATTTTAAAGTAATGTTTCTAACGTTCTTATTTCCAAAAGTAGTTTAAATACTTTGCAAATTTAAAATCTTGCTATTTGTTCGTTATAAAAATACTTTGTTCACTTTCTGAGATGTTTGAATTTTGACTATTTCATGCTCTTCTTAATTTTAAAGTAATGTTTCTAACGTTCTTATTTCCAAAAGTTGTTTAAATACTTTGCAAATTTAAAATCTTGCTATTTGTTCGTTTTAAAAATACTTTGTTCACTTTCTGCGATGTTTGAATTTTGACTATTTCATGCTCTTCTTAATTTTAAAGTAATGTTTGTAACGTTTTTATTTCTAAAAGTAGTTTAAATACTTTGCAAATTTAAAATTTTGCTATTTGTTCGTTATAAAAATACTTTGTTCACTTTCTGAGATGTTTGAATTTTGACTATTTCATGCTCTTCTTAATTTTAAAGTAATGTTTCTAACGTTCTTATTTCCAAAAGTAGTTTAAATACTTTGCAAATTTAAAATCTTGCTATTTGTTCGTTATAAAAATACTTTGTTCACTTTCTGCGATGTTTGAATTTTGACTATTTCATGCTCTTCTTAATTTTAAAGTAATGTTTCTAACGTTCTTATTTCCAAAAGTTGTTTAAATACTTTGCAAATTTAAAATCTTGCTATTTGTTCGTTTTAAAAATACTTTGTTCACTTTCTGCGATGTTTGAATTTTGACTATTTCATGCTCTTCTTAATTTTTAAGTAATGTTTCTAACGTTCTTATTTCCAAAAGTTGTTTAAATACTTTGCAAATTTAAAATCTTGCTATTTGTTCGTTATAAAAATACTTTGTTCACTTTCTGAGATGTTTGAATTTTCACTATTTCATGCTCTTCTTAATTTTAAAGTAATGTTTCTAATGTTCTTATTTCCAAAAGTAGTTTAAATACTTTGCAAATTTAAAATCTTGCTATTTGTTCGTTATAAAAATACTTTGTTCACTTTCTGAGATGTTTGAATTTTGACTATTTTATGCTCTTCTTTATTTTAAAGTAATGTTTCTAACGTTCTTATTTCCAAAAGTTGTTTAAATACTTTGCAAAATTAAAATCTTGCTATTTGTTCGTTATAAAAATACTTTGTTCACTTTCTGAGATGTTTGAATTTTGACTATTTCATGCTCTTCTTAATTTTAAAGTAATGTTTCTAACGTTCTTATTTCCAAAAGTAGTTTAAATACTTTGCAAATTTAAAATCTTGCTATTTGTTCGTTATAAAAATACTTTGTTCACTTTCTGAGATGTTTGAATTTTGACTATTTCATGCTCTTCTTAATTTTAAAGTAATGTTTCTAACGTTCTTATTTCCAAAAGTAGTTTAAATACTTTGCAAATTTAAAATCTTGCTATTTGTTCGTTATAAAAATACTTTGTTCACTTTCTGCGATGTTTGAATTTTGACTATTTCATGCTCTTCTTAGTTTTAAAGTAATGTTTCTAACGTTCTTATTTCCAAAAGTAGTTTAAATACTTTGCAAATTTAAAATCTTGCTATTTGTTCGTTATAAAAATACTTTGTTCACCTTCTGAGATGTTTGAATTTTGACTATTTCATGCTCTTCTTAATTTTAAAGTAATGTTTCTAACGTTCTTATTTCCAAAAGTTGTTTAAATACTTTGCAAATTTAAAATCTTGCTATTTGTTCGTTATAAAAATACTTTGTTCACTTTCTGAGATGTTTGAATTTTGACTATTTCATGCTCTTCTTAATTTTAAAGTAATGTTTCTAACGTTCTTATTTCCAAAAGTAGTTTAAATACTTTGCAAATTTAAAATCTTGCTATTTGTTCGTTATAAAAATACTTTGTTCACTTTCTGCGATGTTTGAATTTTGACTATTTCATGCTCTTCTTAGTTTTAAAGTAATGTTTCTAACGTTCTTATTTCCAAAAGTAGTTTAAATACTTTGCAAATTTAAAATCTTGCTATTTGTTCGTTATAAAAATACTTTGTTCACCTTCTGAGATGTTTGAATTTTGACTATTTCATGCTCTTCTTAATTTTAAAGTAATGTTTCTAACGTTCTTATTTCCAAAAGTTGTTTAAATACTTTGCAAATTTAAAATCTTGCTATTTGTTCGTTATAAAAATACTTTGTTCACTTTTTGAGATGTTTGAATTTTGACTATTTCATGCTCTTCTTAATTTTAAAGTAATGTTTCTAACGGTCTTATTTCCAAAAGTTGTTTAAATACTTTGCAAATTTAAAATCTTGCTATTTGTTCGTTTTAAAAATACTTTGTTCACTTTCTGAGGTGTTTGAATTTTGACTATTTCATGCTCTTCTTAATTTTAAAGTAATGTTTCTAACGTTCTTATTTCCAAAAGTAGTTTAAATACTTTGCAAATTTAAAATCTTGCTATTTGTTCATTATAAAAATACTTTGTTCACTTTCTGAGATGTTTGAATTTTCACTATTTCATGCTCTTCTTAATTTTAAAGTAATGTTTCTAACGTTCTTATTTCCAAAAGTAGTTTAAATACTTTGCAAATTTAAAATCTTGCTATTTATTCGTTTTAAAAATACTTTGTTCACTTTCTGAGATGTTTGAATTTTGACTATTTCATGCTCTTCTTAATTTTAAAGTAATGTTTCTAACGTTCGTATTTCCAAAAGTTGTTTAAATACTTTGCAAATTTAAAATCTTGCTATTTGTTCGTTATAAAAATACTTTGTTCACTTTCTGCGATGTTTGAATTTTGACTATTTCATGCTCTTCTTAATTTTAAAGTAATGTTTCTAACGTTCTTATTTCCAAAAGTTGTTTAAATACTTTGCAAATTTAAAATCTTGCTATTTGTTCGTTATAAAAATACTTTGTTCACTTTCTGAGATGTTTGAATTTTGACTATTTCATGCTCTTCTTAATTTTAAAGTAATGTTTCTAACGTTCTTATTTCCAAAAGTTGTTTAAATACTTTGCAAATTTAAAATCTTGCTATTTGTTCGTTTTAAATATACTTTGTTCATTTTCTGAGATGCTTGAATTTTGACTATTTCATGCTCTTCTTAATTTTAAAGTAAAGTTTCTAACGTTCTTATTTCCAAAAGTAGTTTAAATACTTTGCAAATTTAAAATCTTGCTATTTGTTCGTTATAAAAATACTTTGTTCACTTTCTGCGATGTTTGAATTTTGACTATTTCATGCTCTTCTTAGTTTTAAAGTAATGTTTCTAACGTTCTTATTTCTAAAAGTAGTTTAAATACTTTGCAAATTTAAAATCTTGCTATTTGTTCGTTATAAAAGTACTTTGTTCACTTTCTGCGATGTTTGAATTTTGACTATTTCATGCTCTTCTTAATTTTAAAGTAATGTTTCTAACGTTCTTATTTCCAAAAGTTGTTTAAATACTTTGCAAATTTAAAATCTTGCTATTTGTTCGTTATAAAAATACTTTGTTCACTTTCTGAGATGTTTGAATTTTCACTATTTCATGCTCTTCTTAATTTTAAAGTAATGTTTCTAACGTTCTTATTTCCAAAAGTTGTTTAAATACTTTGCAAATTTAAAATCTTGCTATTTGTTCGTTATAAAAATACTTTGATCACTTTCTGAGATGTTTGAATTTTAACTATTTCATGCTCTTCTTAATTTTAAAGTAATGTTTCTAACGTTCTTATTTCCAAAAGTAGTTTAAATACTTTGCAAATTTAAAATCTTGCTATTTGTTCGTTATAAAAATACTTTGTTCACTTTCTGAGATGTTTGAATTTTGACTATTTCATGCTCTTCTTAATTTTAAAGTAATGTTTCTAACGTTCTTATTTCCAAAAGTTGTTTAAATACTTTGCAAATTTAAAATCTTGCTATTTGTTCGTTTTAAAAATACTTTGTTCACTTTCTGCGATGTTTGAATTTTGACTATTTCATGCTCTTCTTAATTTTAAAGTAATGTTTGTAACGTTTTTATTTCTAAAAGTAGTTTAAATACTTTGCAAATTTAAAATCTTGCTATTTGTTCGTTATAAAAATACTTTGTTCACTTTCTGAGATGTTTGAATTTTGACTATTTCATGCTCTTCTTAATTTTAAAGTAATGTTTCTAACGTTCTTATTTCCAAAAGTAGTTTAAATACTTTGCAAATTTAAAATCTTGCTATTTGTTCGTTATAAAAATACTTTGTTCACTTTCTGCGATGTTTGAATTTTGACTATTTCATGCTCTTCTTAATTTTAAAGTAATGTTTCTAACGTTCTTATTTCCAAAAGTTGTTTAAATACTTTGCAAATTTAAAATCTTGCTATTTGTTCGTGATAAAAATACTTTGTTCACTTTCTGAGATGTTTGAATTTTGACTATTTCATGCTCTTCTTAATTTTAAAGTAATGTTTCTAACGTTCTTATTTCCAAAAGTTGTTTAAATACTTGGCAAATTTAAAATCTTGCTATTTGTTCGTTTTAAAAATACTTTGTTCACTTTCTGCGATGTTTGAATTTTGACTATTTCATGCTCTTCTTAATTTTTAAGTAATGTTTCTAACGTTCTTATTTCCAAAAGTTGTTTAAATACTTTGAAAATTTAAAATCTTGCTATTTGTTCGTTATAAAAATACTTTGTTCACTTTCTGAGATGTTTGAATTTTCACTATTTCATGCTCTTCTTAATTTTTAAGTAATGTTTCTAACGTTCTTATTTCCAAAAGTTGTTTAAATACTTTGAAAATTTAAAATCTTGCTATTTGTTCGTTATAAAAATACTTTGTTCACTTTCTGAGATGTTTGAATTTTCACTATTTCATGCTCTTCTTAATTTTAAAGTAATGTTTCTAATGTTCTTATTTCCAAAAGTAGTTTAAATACTTTGCAAATTTAAAATCTTGCTATTTGTTCGTTATAAAAATACTTTGTTCACTTTCTGAGATGTTTGAATTTTGACTATTTTATGCTCTTCTTTATTTTAAAGTAATGTTTCTAACGTTCTTATTTCCAAAAGTTGTTTAAATACTTTGCAAAATTAAAATCTTGCTATTTGTTCGTTATAAAAATACTTTGTTCACTTTCTGAGATGTTTGAATTTTGACTATTTCATGCTCTTCTTAATTTTAAAGTAATGTTTCTAACGTTCTTATTTCCAAAAGTTGTTTAAATACTTTGCAAATTTAAAATCTTGCTATTTGTTCGTTATAAAAATACTTTGTTCACTTTCTGAGATGTTTGAATTTTGACTATTTCATGCTCTTCTTAATTTTAAAGTAATGTTTCTAACGTTCTTATTTCCAAAAGTAGTTTAAATACTTTGCAAATTTAAAATCTTGCTATTTGTTCGTTATAAAAATACTTTGTTCACTTTCTGCGATGTTTGAATTTTGACTATTTCATGCTCTTCTTAATTTTAAAGTAATGTTTCTAACGTTCTTATTTCCAAAAGTTGTTTAAATACTTTGCAAATTTAAAATCTTGCTATTTGTTCGTTTTAAAAATACTTTGTTCACTTTCTGCGATGTTTGAATTTTGACTATTTCATGCTCTTCTTAATTTTTAAGTAATGTTTCTAACGTTCTTATTTCCAAAAGTTGTTTAAATACTTTGAAAATTTAAAATCTTGCTATTTGTTCGTTATAAAAATACTTTGTTCACTTTCTGAGATGTTTGAATTTTCACTATTTCATGCTCTTCTTAATTTTAAAGTAATGTTTCTAATGTTCTTATTTCCAAAAGTTGTGTAAATACTTTGCAAATTTAAAATCTTGCTATTTGTTCGTTATAAAAATACTTTGTTCACTTTCTGAGATGTTTGAATTTTGACTATTTTATGCTCTTCTTTATTTTAAAGTAATGTTTCTAACGTTCTTATTTCCAAAAGTTGTTTAAATACTTTGCAAAATTAAAATCTTGCTATTTGTTCGTTATAAAAATACTTTGTTCACTTTCTGAGATGTTTGAATTTTGACTATTTCATGCTCTTCTTAATTTTAAAGTAATGTTTCTAACGTTCTTATTTCCAAAAGTTGTTTAAATACTTTGCAAATTTAAAATCTTGCTATTTGTTCGTTATAAAAATACTTTGTTCACTTTCTGAGATGTTTGAATTTTGACTATTTCATGCTCTTCTTAATTTTAAAGTAATGTTTCTAACGTTCTTATTTCCAAAAGTAGTTTAAATACTTTGCAAATTTAAAATCTTGCTATTTGTTCGTTATAAAAATACTTTGTTCACTTTCTGCGATGTTTGAATTTTGACTATTTCATGCTCTTCTTAGTTTTAAAGTAATGTTTCTAACGTTCTTATTTCCAAAAGTAGTTTAAATACTTTGCAAATTTAAAATCTTGCTATTTGTTCGTTATAAAAATACTTTGTTCACTTTCTGCGATGTTTGAATTTTGACTATTTCATGCTCTTCTTAGTTTTAAAGTAATGTTTCTAACGTTCTTATTTCCAAAAGTTGTTTAAATACTTTGCAAATTTAAAATCTTGCTATTTGTTCGTTATAAAAATACTTTGTTCACTTTCTGAGATGTTTGAATTTTGACTATTTCATGCTCTTCTTAATTTTAAGGTAATGTTTCTAACGTTCTTATTTCCAAAAGTTGTGTAAATACTTTGCAAATTTAAAATCTTGCTATTTGTTCGTTATAAAAATACTTTGTTCACTTTCTGAGATGTTTGAATTTTGACTATTTCATGCTCTTCTTAGTTTTAAAGTAATGTTTCTAACGTTCTTATTTCCAAAAGTTGTTTAAATACTTTGCAAATTTAAAATCTTGCTATTTGTTCGTTATAAAAATACTTTGTTCACTTTCTGAGATGTTTGAATTTTGACTATTTCATGCTCTTCTTAATTTTAAAGTAATGTTTCTAACGTTCTTATTTCCAAAAGTAGTTTAAATACTTTGCAAATTTAAAATCTTGCTATTTGTTCGTTATAAAAATACTTTGTTCACTTTCTGCGATGTTTGAATTTTGACTATTTCATGCTCTTCTTAATTTTAAAGTAATGTTTCTAACGTTCTTATTTCCAAAAGTTGTTTAAATACTTTGCAAATTTAAAATCTTGCTATTTGTTCGTTTTAAAAATACTTTGTTCACTTTCTGCGATGTTTGAATTTTGACTATTTCATGCTCTTCTTAATTTTTAAGTAATGTTTCTAACGTTCTTATTTCCAAAAGTTGTTTAAATACTTTGAAAATTTAAAATCTTGCTATTTGTTCGTTATAAAAATACTTTGTTCACTTTCTGAGATGTTTGAATTTTCACTATTTCATGCTCTTCTTAATTTTAAAGTAATGTTTCTAATGTTCTTATTTCCAAAAGTTGTGTAAATACTTTGCAAATTTAAAATCTTGCTATTTGTTCGTTATAAAAATACTTTGTTCACTTTCTGAGATGTTTGAATTTTGACTATTTTATGCTCTTCTTTATTTTAAAGAAATGTTTCTAACGTTCTTATTTCCAAAAGTTGTTTAAATACTTTGCAAAATTAAAATCTTGCTATTTGTTCGTTATAAAAATACTTTGTTCACTTTCTGAGATGTTTGAATTTTGACTATTTCATGCTCTTCTTAATTTTAAAGTAATGTTTCTAACGTTCTTATTTCCAAAAGTTGTTTAAATACTTTGCAAATTTAAAATCTTGCTATTTGTTCGTTATAAAAATACTTTGTTCACTTTCTGAGATGTTTGAATTTTGACTATTTCATGCTCTTCTTAATTTTAAAGTAATGTTTCTAACGTTCTTATTTCCAAAAGTAGTTTAAATACTTTGCAAATTTAAAATCTTGCTATTTGTTCGTTATAAAAATACTTTGTTCACTTTCTGCGATGTTTGAATTTTGACTATTTCATGCTCTTCTTAGTTTTAAAGTAATATTTCTAACGTTCTTATTTCCAAAAGTAGTTTAAATACTTTGCAAATTTAAAATCTTGCTATTTGTTCGTTATAAAAATACTTTGTTCACTTTCTGCGATGTTTGAATTTTGACTATTTCATGCTCTTCTTAGTTTTAAAGTAATGTTTCTAACGTTCTTATTTCCAAAAGTTGTTTAAATACTTTGCAAATTTAAAATCTTGCTATTTGTTCGTTATAAAAATACTTTGTTCACTTTCTGAGATGTTTGAATTTTGACTATTTCATGCTCTTCTTAATTTTAAGGTAATGTTTCTAACGTTCTTATTTCCAAAAGTTGTGTAAATACTTTGCAAATTTAAAATCTTGCTATTTGTTCGTTATAAAAATACTTTGTTCACTTTCTGAGATGTTTGAATTTTGACTATTTCATGCTCTTCTTAGTTTTAAAGTAATGTTTCTAACGTTCTTATTTCCAAAAGTTGTTTAAATACTTTGCAAATTTAAAATCTTGCTATTTCTTCGTTTTAAAAATACTTTGTTCACTTTCTGCGATTTTTGAATTTTGACTATTTCATGCTCTTCTTAATTTTAAAGTAATGTTTCTAACGTTCTTATTTCCAAAAGTTCTTTAAATACTTTGCAAATTTAAAATCTTGCTATTTGTTCGTTATAAAAATACTTTGTTCACTTTCTGCGATGTTTGAATTTTGACTATTTCATGCTCTTCTTAATTTTAAAGTAATGTTTCTAACGTTCTTATTTCCAAAAGTTGTTTAAATACTTTGCAAATTTAAAATCTTGCTATTTGTTCGTTTTAAAAATACTTTGTTCACTTTCTGCGATGTTTGAATTTTGACTATTTCATGCTCTTCTTAATTTTAAAGTAATGTTTCTAACGTTCTTATTTCCAAAAGTTGTTTAAATACTTTGCAAATTTAAAATCTTGCTATTTGTTCGTTATAAAAGTACTTTGTTCACTTTCTGCGATGTTTGAATTTTGACTATTTCATGCTCTTCTTAATTTTAAAGTAATGTTTCTAACGTTCTTATTTCCAAAAGTTGTTTAAATACTTTGCAAATTTAAAATCTTGCTATTTGTTCGTTATAAAAATACTTTGTTCACTTTCTGAGATGTTTGAATTTTGACTATTTCATGCTCTTCTTAGTTTTAAAGTAATGTTTCTAACGTTCTTATTTCCAAAAGTTGTTTAAATACTTTGCAAATTTAAAATCTTGCTATTTGTTCGTTTTAAAAATACTTTGTTCACTTTCTGCGATTTTTGAATTTTGACTATTTCATGCTCTTCTTAATTTTAAAGTAATGTTTCTAACGTTCTTATTTCCAAAAGTTGTTTAAATACTTTGCAAATTTAAAATCTTGCTATTTGTTCGTTATAAAAATACTTTGTTCACTTTCTGCGATGTTTGAATTTTGACTATTTCATGCTCTTCTTAATTTTAAAGTAATGTTTCTAACGTTCTTATTTCCAAAAGTTGTTTAAATACTTTGCAAATTTAAAATCTTGCTATTTGTTCGTTATAAAAGTACTTTGTTCACTTTCTGCGATGTTTGAATTTTGACTATTTCATGCTCTTCTTAATTTTAAAGTAATGTTTCTAACGTTCTTATTTCCAAAAGTTGTTTAAATACTTTGCAAATTTAAAATCTTGCTATTTGTTCGTTATAAAAATACTTTGTTCACTTTCTGAGATGTTTGAGTTTTGACTATTTCATGCTCTTCTTAGTTTTAAAGTAATGTTTCTAACGTTCTTATTTCCAAAAGTTGTTTAAATACTTTGCAAATTTAAAATCTTGCTATTTGTTCGTTTTAAAAATACTTTGTTCACTTTCTGCGATTTTTGAATTTTGACTATTTCATGCTCTTCTTAATTTTAAAGTAATGTTTCTAACGTTCTTATTTCCAAAAGTAGTTTAAATACTTTGCAAATTTAAAATCTTGCTATTTGTTCGTTATAAAAATACTTTGTTCACTTTCTGAGATGTTTGAATTTTGAATATTTCATGCTCTTCTAAATTTTAAAGTAATGTTTCTAACGTTCTTATTTCCAAAAGTTGTTTAAATACTTTGCAAATTTAAAATCTTGCTATTTGTTCGTTTTAAAAATACTTTGTTCACTTTCTGCGATGTTTGAATTTTGACTATTTCATGCTCTTCTTAATTTTAAAGTAATGTTTCTAACGTTCTTATTTCCAAAAGTAGTTTAAATACTTTGCAAATTTAAAATCTTGCTATTTGTTCGTTATAAAAGTACTTTGTTCACTTTCTGCGATGTTTGAATTTTGACTATTTCATGCTCTTCTTAATTTTAAAGTAATGTTTCTAACGTTCTTATTTCCAAAAGTTGTTTAAATACTTTGCAAATTTAAAATCTTGCTATTTGTTCGTTATAAAAATACTTTGTTCACTTTCTGAGATGTTTGAATTTTCACTATTTCATGCTCTTCTTAATTTTAAAGTAATGTTTCTAACGTTCTTATTTCCAAAAGTTGTTTAAATACTTTGCAAATTTAAAATCTTGCTATTTGTTCGTTATAAAAGTACTTTGTTCACTTTCTGCGATGTTTGAATTTTGACTATTTCATGCTCTTCTTAATTTTAAAGTAATGTTTCTAACGTTCTTATTTCCAATAGTTGTTTAAATACTTTGCAAATTTAAAATCTTGCTATTTGTTCGTTATAAAAATACTTTGTTCACTTTCTGAGATGTTTGAATTTTCACTATTTCATGCTCTTCTTAATTTTAAAGTAATGTTTCTAACGTTCTTATTTCCAAAAGTTGTTTAAATACTTTGCAAATTTAAAATCTTGCTATTTGTTCGTTTTAAAAATACTTTGTTCACTTTCTGCGATGTTTGAATTTTGACTATTTCATGCTCTTCTTAATTTTAAAGTAATGTTTCTAACGTTCTTATTTCCAAAAGTAGTTTAAATACTTTGCAAATGTAAAATCTAGCTATTTGTTCGTTATAAAAATAATTTGTTCACTTTCTGAGATATTTGAATTTTGACTATTTCATGCTCTTCTTAATTTTAAAGTAATGTTTCTAACGTAAATATTTCCAAAAGTTGTTTAAATACTTTGCAAATTTAAAATCTTGTAACGTTTCTAACGTTCTTATTTCCAAAAGTACTTTAAATACTTTGCAAATTTAAAATCTTGCTATTTGTTCGTTATAAAAATACTTTGTTCATTTTCTGAGATGTTTGAATTTTGACTATTTCATGCTCTTCTTAATTTTAAAGTAACGTTTCTAGCGTTCTTATTTCCAAAAGTACTTTAAATACTTTGCAAATTTAAAATCTTGCTATTTGTTCGTTATAAAAATACTTTGTTCACTTTCTGCGATGTTTGAATTTTGACTATTTCATTCTCTCCTTAATTTTAAAGTAATGTTTCTAACGTTCTTATTTCCAAAAGTTGTTTAAATACTTTGCAAATTTAAAATCTTGCTATTTGTTCGTTATAAAAATACTTTGTTCATTTTCTGAGATGTTTGAATTTTGACTATTTCATGCTCTTCTTAATTTTAAAGTAATGTTTCTAACGTTCTTATTTCCAAAAGTAGTTTAAATACATTGCAAATTTAAAATCTTGTATAATGTTCGTTATTAAATTACTTTGTCCACTTTCTAAGATGTTTGAATTTTGACTATTTCATGCTGGTCTTTTTTTAAAGTAATGTTTCTAACGTTCTTATTTGCAAAAGTAGTTTGAATATTTTGCAAATTTTAAATATATTATTTGTCAGATAGAAAATTACTTTGTTTAGATCCTAAAATGCTTGGAATTTTAACTATTTTATGCTCTTCTTTTTTGGAAAGTAATGTTTCTGACGTTCTAATTTAAGAAAGTTCTTTTAGTACCGTACTTCCTCTAAAATTTCGGGACATTTTTAGTAGTTTCAAATTACATATTTTGAATTTTAAGAGGTTAAGTCTTCTTGTTGACAGGCGCTTTGCGAAAATCAGAGACTCTTCAAGAAATTAGAGACTCGTCATGAAAAACAGAGCCCGCGTCCTTACGGCCATTTTGGGACTCTTTTTAAGATGGCTGACGTCATATCGTTGTTGTTTTTCCCATCTCTTGTATTGTTAGAGCGTACCACGTGTACAAACAAGTTTGGAAACCTGACATTGGAAGAAGAGTTTGTTTGCTATATAAAAGAAGGCAGATAAACAGAAAATCGATTGTCGAAATTAGAGGGTCTACCTCGAATATTAGAGTTGGGCAAAAATCGAATTTTTAGAAGTAGTGGGAGGCAAAATCAGGCTGCCCTGTCGAAAATTAGATTTCCGAATTTTTAGAGGAAGTACGGTACTTTGCAAATTTAAATCTTTCTATTTGTCACATACAAAAATTACTTTGTTTAGTTTCTAAGTTCACAGGGTGTTTTTAACCGTCTGTTGCTTGTTCCGATTGTGGGCGGTGCTTGTTTTCAATGTCATCAGTTAGCGGCTGTTTTTATTGCGTCATTGAGCGTCTTTCAGGTGGCGTACAAAATTTCAAATATCAACAGAATGGGGGAAGAAGGCGTCTTTCGTGACGCTATGCATACGTATCTGTGTAACGTCACGAAAATGGCAGTTTTGTTGAGGGCGAAGATAAAGTCGCTTGGTTAGACCTCAGATGCCTTTGAATCCCACCAAATCCAACTTCGATGGAATTTTAAGATGTTTCGGTTTGTGAAAATCGTTTCGGGCATAGTGCTACAATTAAGCAGTTTCTCGCAAATGGACCATTTATGCTAATTTTTGGCCGTTTGGAGGGTGAAAAAAACAGGTTTTTCGGTTGTAACTTTCTTAAGGAAGATTAATAGCCCGGAATGATTTTCGGATAGCTCACCACTTGTTCTGTCTTTTCATGTTGTTCAATATGTATTGAGAGGGATCAAAAGGTGTAAACAGGGCGAAGTTTGTCTGAAACTGCTATGTATTCCTAGCTCGCTATCTTTCTTCCGACAATAGAAACAATTGCCAGTTAAGTACCAACATGCGCGGAATATATACAACTTTCATCCAGTAAGAAGAACTGGGCGAAAATCTTGTCAACTTAGTAGAAACGATCGATAATTCGTGCTGCTATTTCAAGATGGCCATTTTTGCATTTTATTCCTGGACGGTTATACATACCCTGTGGTGTTTGAATTTTGACTATTTCATGCTTTTCTTGGTCTTAAAGTAATGTTTCTAACATTCTTATTTCCAGAGTAGTTTAAATACTTTGCAAATTTAAATCTTTCTATTTGTTCATTACAAAAATACTTCGTTCACTTTCTAAGATGTTTGAATTTTGACTATTTCATGCTCTTCAATATTTTAAAGTAATGTTTCTAACGTTCTTATTTCAAAAAGTAGTTTGAATACTTTGCAAATTTGAAATATACTATTTGTCAGATACAAAACTACTTTGTTTAGCTCCTAAGATGCTTGCAATTTTGACTATTTCATGCTCTTCTTTATTTTAAAGTAATGTTTCTAACATTCTTATTTAAGAAAGTACTTTAAATAATTAGCAAATTAAAATTCTTGCTATTTGTTGGATACAGAAATTTTGTTTACACAGCGAAAATACTAGCTGTGCGCGGACTCCGTATTTTGGGAAACGTGTGTTCCGTACACATGTATGGCACAGGTTGTGCGCAATACCAAATATAAAGAACGGGACCGAGCTACACCTAAAGTGGCACTGTATGGCACTACTCCATGCCTAACATCATGAATTTCTGTACATATACCGAACTTTGTGAACAAAAATCGTGCATGCTTGTAACCGTTCACAGAACGTTTTTTGCCGCTTCCATTATTTGCAGGGTGGCTTCGCAATTGCGTTATGAATGCAAGCAAGTTCTTGAGAATTTCTCACAAAGAATACAAAGGCTAAGGTAACTTTAAAGAACAAAGTGTACATGTCTGAGGCTAGTTTTCATCAACAATGTCTGAATCTTCTGAGATGTCGTCTTCCTCTACCCCTGATCCATCGTTGTCTTCTTCAGGACTTTGGTGTTCAGGCAAGGGAGTCTCAGAGTTCTCTTTCTGGTAGCTGGCATCAAATGGCCCAAGCTGTACCTTCCATTGGAGAAAGTTGACTGACAGCTCCATCTGTTCTAGCTTTACATTTCAACCTTTTAGCCTTTTGTTCCTTGGTGTATCTATAGTCCAGCTTCCTGACAAACTTGGCAGCTACTATACAAGGGAATTGAAACATTTAAGATGTACAAACGTACTAATGTATTTGCATAATAATTATATTATCATATTAGCGATTTTTTGAATAAAAATTGTACATGTCTCATGCACTTACATTCTGATCTCCATGGTAGCCATGTCGGGTAATAGTGTCTTCATCCTCTCCACCACTTTCCTCTGTCATAAAGTGGTAGGACAATTCCCTCCACTTTGTTGTCTCTGTTTCAGGCTTCACATATCTTGATCTTCTCTTAAATAGCTTTGGAAAAGAGTAATATGTCGTACATACATACATAGGATGGTACTAGGCTGTGGCTTACGTTTCGCTGGAATTGTCTAATTCGCTTTAGTTCTAGGTTCAATTTAACCTTGTTTCTCCGTCCTGGGCTGCTATCATTCACATTTCATCTTTGGCCTTCATAATATATGTGAATGGCCTTTATGCAACAAAATCAGTGTACAATCTGTTTTAAATCAAATTATATATACCATAAAGGACGCTCACATACAGTACATGACACAAGTTACTTACGCTAATCCGCAAAAATCTTTTCACCTAACCGCGGTTAATCCGCAGAAATGGGCTGCATACACATGCGCACATACGCGGAAGGCGAGTTCCGCGGATGTCCGCATACTTTCGAATATTGTCTATGGTACTGTGTACTAAGAATATTCATTCCGTGGCGTTGGTGGGAAAAAATGGCTTTGGATATGTGGAGCGTCGAGACGAAGTTGAAGATTGTTACAGACAGGGAAATTAGGACAGGATGAAAACTGCAGAAAAGCCAGAAGCAAGTGACCATTTACTGTACTTTTGGCCATAACGGTTATTTGGAATAGTTACTGTACTCTTTTCCGATTGTTTTGTACCCAACTTCTATACGTGGTTTGCTCGTCTGTTTGATTACTTTTGACTGTACGTATTGTGACTGTGATTACTATTCTTTTTAAATAATCTGAAGTTCTTCATCTGTTTTGAAGCATGTTGTAGAAGTCCAGTCCTTGCGAAGTTCAGTCTCATCGTTATACTAATACGCACTATTCCGTGGTAGGCATTTGCAGAAGATTTTCGCAGAAACTTGGGATATTTTCCGCAGAAACCCAGAACGATTTTTGCGGAAATGTGTAAAATGAAATCTGCGTCTAATTGCGGATAAATGTAAGGAACTTGTGTCATGTACTGTACTTAGGAGGACCTTGTCAGCTGTATTGCCATGCTTGGCCTTCACTGAAGGTCTTTAAAAAGACAAGACTTTGTAGACTGGTTTTCGGGGGCGTTGTACCTAAAGTTAGGTAGACATTTAAAAAAAAAAAAGAATAGTACCTACATACAAACTAACTTTAGAGTGCTCTTGAACTGTCTTTCACGCTGGTAGCTTTTATGCAACAATTTAACAGATGCCTGTATTTACAGTGACAGAACCACACATCAATCTAGATTAAAGGGAAAACAAGTGATCAGTACTTACTGAAACCACGGTGGGTAGTCTGATTTGATGCTAACTGGTGGTGAAAGATTTACTGGTTGAATCTTTCAAGTCTTCCATCACTTTTGTCAGCTGTTTCCTCAATGATTCTTTCTCTTTGATAAGAATGTCTATAGCGTCTTTATTGCTGGCTGTGTGACCTAGAAGGCTGTCCAATTTCTGGTGAATTCCGGTGAATGAGGTAGAGTTAATCATTGTTAGAGGGGTTTGAGGATCCGCCGTATTCAAAGCCAGAAAAAAGGCAACTGTCAAGGAGTGCGCAAATGGTCACCATTTGATCCACCAAAAAAGCCTCTTCCCATGAATGCACCAGTGCTTGAGCCTGCCATCGCTTGATCCTTCACTTTTCCAAAGTACCGCCAAAATTAATACCACATTCGCATACTGGACACCTGGACACACTCGTCTCCCCACAGTTGCCAGTGCCTTTGTTTCGGCATCGCTCCATCCAGATGAAGAAGACATTTGAAATACTCAAAAGTGAAATACGAATAGAGGATAATACTGAATGTTATCAGAATAATTAGGAATACTAGGGACATTGCAGGGGCCATTCTCTACTTTCATGTTAACCAAAATTTCATCTTAAGCGAGTTTGTGTCAAGTGGGTTCCACTGTGAATCGCCCATTTCTCCCATGTGATATGGGAGAAATTTGTTGCTGAAGTACAGAATAAGTTCCCAACAATTTTTCTGCTTTTAATAAACATAGGCAAGCACGAAAACCCCCACCGAAATCTACCGTATCCTGTAGGAAGAGATACAAAAGTATCTTCCCCGCAGACAAAAGCCTCGATTGCCTCGGGCTCCTGCTGCTTCTCCTTCGAACCCGAGATACTTGAAGATTTAGTTATGGCCTCGCGCGGATAACACAAACTCAGGATAAGAAGACTAAGGCAAGCAAACGCTACGATTCAACACCAGGATCACAACGACATAAAAAGAACACATCGGATAATAAGGGTCCGGATAATAATGACGTTTCCGTTTTGTTGTCACCAGATGTCCGGACACGATAGACCCTCAGAACAAAAGTGGTATACGCTGTTGACCAAACCCATTCTCGCCGACCAAATGATGTCATAATAAAAAAATGGAGGTGAGAATAGGGTCTGTGTGACGCAAGACGAAGACAACGGCTGTTGACGCCATATTTACATCTTACGTGATGATTGTGCATGCTCTCATCATGTGATCGCATCCATGCAATCCGGATTCAGGGCGAATCCGGTGTCACAGCGATTTGAGCCCCCCAGTGATTTGATTACGGAGGGGGCTCATATCACTAGCGATTTAGGACCCCGGGCTCATATCGCTAGCGATCAACATCTGTGATCAGCGATCTGCAGGGATTCAGGCCCCCCTTCAAACTAAGAGAATATAAAGACGCTTGACATCTAAGACAAAAGAATCTGCTCTCTTTGTCGTAGGACAGAGAATGAAAGTTCTGAAGACTCAAAGGACAGCAATGAAATGAGCTGAGCTGTATATGTTTGCTATTAGTAAAGTTAATTAAGGACTGTTGTTGGTGTTCGATGTAATTCAAACCAGATCCCTAGCTTCCTATGACCACCAGAACTGGTAATGACATAACCCGGCATTGACTATGTGCATGTATTTGTAATGAGAGCATTATGTTTTGCAGGAGTTTTACAAAGTTCCTGGGCCAAACCATTGCCACCACCCTGCCCACCACAAAACGCCCTCCAGTAACAAGTAATTTGAGTTGAAAACTCATGGGGGCTACCGCCCCATGCACTCGAATCACTTGCAAAGCATTGGAGTGTAAGTGCACAGCTGAACATTCATTGAACATACTGTTTATTGTAACTGGACGATTGTTTTGAAAACAATTGTCATATTTGGCAATTGTTTTCAAAACAATTCCTATAACTCATTCCTGCATAAATTCATACTTCTCTATTACTATTATATAAATTCTCTATAATAAGACTTTTCTTCAAATCCATATTATATATATATATGTATATATATATATATATATATATATATATATATAAGTGAATAAAAACCATTTAAAATGACCCTTCGTGGCGACCTGTAGCTCAGTTCGAAAAAACGACGAGAAGAAGAATCTTAAAATGCTATGGTGTTGCGGACCCATACCTCGGCAAGTGAACTTCGCATTTCTTTAAAGAGATAGCTTTGCGAAGCTTTTAAACTACTTTTCCTTGTAGCTGGTGTGTCAAAATGCGCCAAAATCTACTTTTGAAAACTATGGAGTCACCATACTGTTAGTTTTTTGGTGAAAACAAATTTTCGCTAATGTATGGCGGCCATGTTTTTCCGTGTATATATATATATATATATATATATATATATATATATATATATATGTATATATATATATATATATTTGAAGAGCGTTGTAAACCAGAAGTCCAAATGACAACAATATAGGTCAAAAAAGGTCAACAACAGAATCAGCGAAGCACTTGAGAAGATTGACAAAATTAATCCAATATCCAAGGTGAATATAAGGTTTGGATATATAAATCATACCTCGTTCCATCCCTTTGTTTCAAATCTTCAAGTGGATGCAATCACTGAGCCCTCTATCAAGAAAGTACAGAAGAAGGTCATATGATATCTCAAGGGATGGCTCAATCTCCCCAGATGTGCTACCCTCCATCCTGAAGTTGGTGACATCCATTACCTACCACATACCCAGCAGAAATACCTCAAGTTTATGTATCCACAGACCCACTCATTCATGAATTTGAGAGCATTATACACCATCCATCTTTGCTAAGTATGCAGCAATATATTGCATTGGTGTGCATATCCATCACCTCCTCACACCAACCAGTCATTACAGTGATGAGGCAAGCAGCTTGTTGAAAGCGATTTATGATTCCCTGTCTGAACAGCAATCCACCTATTGGGATCCCCAGCTGGAATTCATATCTGTTCAGCGCAAGTTCCTGGACATTGTTCTGCTAGAAAATGATATGTCCCTGTATGGCACAGGATCATGTTAGGACTCCCAGCAGGCCAACTGTCAACTCCTGTCAGCCTAAAGCGCTGGAAGTGCCCAGGGGCATAGCCTGAAGAAAAAGAAGGGGGTTTCTTAAAGCCATGATCATGGTCACACATATGCATGCATGTATGTACAGAAATCTTTAGTGGTATGTTTGACACATCGTCGACTACATATAGCCAGTACTTGCTATGATCAAGTATGTGCGTGCATGATGCCAACAATGGGGCCACATGCACGCACATGGACGTACACCACTGGTATGGAAGTGAACATTAAAATTTGCAATGGTAATTTGAAAACTATAAGCCATAACAATGCATTCTTTTGTCAGACAAGGAGCTACAAACATCTAAAGAGAGCACAAAGCATCAATAGTATCCACAGCATATGTTAGTGACATGTGCTCTGCAGAACCATGTGTGTAGGTGCATGCTAGGTGAAAAGTGGAGAGAGTGTTGGGATTAATTGCATGATTAGCTTACTGGTGGCTTCACATTAAAGCGGATACTAATGAGGGGGGTTTCCTGGCAACCAGGAAGCAATGGAGCTACGCCGCTGGTGCCAAACCAACCCATTGTGTCCCCTGTGTGGAGTCCGTCCAAATCACATCTTCAACTGCTGCCCTGTCTCCCTAAACTATGAACACATGTCAGGAAGCAGAGCAAGGATAACTATTTATCCTTAGTCAGCGACCTGGAGCAGAAAGACTACTCTGTATACCTTTTGACCATCAAAATTGGCTCACTGGGGCATTACAAACAAACATCCATCAATGTAATCAGAATTCTTCTGTCATCACAGAACAGATGGAAATAGCCAGCAAACTGCTTGCCAGGCAGGTACACAACATGTTTTGTCACACATGCTTTACCCCTGTATCAGAGCTTTGTAATTGTTTGTCATGAATATATATAGTAATGACAATCAACCCCCGTATATATTAATAATTCAGTGATTGTACATTCATGTGGCTATGGTTTTGTGGTTAGATTTAATCATTCCAATTTCATGTCCTATTTGTAACGTGACACTTCCTTTTGTTTTGATCACATTGCTGTTTGTAATTACACTACATTTAGATCAGTTATTGTTGTACCACCTTTCTATCTCCTAGTAACCACTTTCACTTTTCCTTTTGTTGTCTAAGATACCAACCACATCTAAGAATATATTTTAGTTGATCTGTATGTCATCATCTTGTGGTTTCCTGTGCCACCAAGTATTTAAGTAGCTTTTACTTTGCTGTATACTCATCCTTTCAGTCCTCTCAGTCATCTCAGTGTTTGAGTAATTAAGAGATTTATTCTCGTTTCGAGGGAATTAGTACAGAACCATGAATGACAATGGAGGATCATACTATGCAGCCTTATTCAACTATAAGAAAAATGGATGCTACCCTGTGTGACTGGTGGTCAAACAATGCTGGGCTGAACCTACATAACTGCATGGGCTATGAAGATTGTGTAGCTTTGAAATCAATGTTCCTTGCAATTTGTATACCCATTGTGGCTTACTTCATGTTCTGATTATTATTGCAGCTATATTATGCCGTTCTTCTTTTTCAAATTGCCTTCACTTACAGGGTGACGATAAAAACAACAAACGAGCTCTAAGAAAACGTGCCAAGGCTTTTGTTGTGGATGGTTTGCATCTTCACTATGTTGGACCGAAAGGCACAGATTCACCAAGGTTTGCTGCATTTTATTATTACATGCTGCATACATGCATAGCAACTGTAGTATATTACATAGCTCAGTGCATGAGCATGCTTTTCTTATGTAGTAAAGATTTTAAATTTCTTTCAATACGCGTAGTTTATTCACAGTGTGACATAAATTTTTTAGGGCTGCCTTCCGGCGGCCCTATATTGTTTTTACTTTCACTGGAAGTGTCCGGAATGTCCGGAACGATGTCTATATCTGTATATATATATATATATATATATATATATATATGTATATGTCAACAACATGGCGGACGCGAAGTCGGTACATAATCTTTCGGCTATATTTCGGTAAAATTCATTCGTTTGCTCCTGATTTTATCAGTGAAGAGTCTTTTAGACCAGAAGAATTCCTCGAAGTATTATTTTAGTCAATTATGACGATTTCCATTTCCATCCATTTCCAATTGAATGTTATCGTGCATGGGTAATATGTTTTTACTTTTGATTCTTTTTACAACCCATGTTCCCTATTTACAGCTCAAGGAATATGCCACAGCCTCTCAATTTCCTATGTTTACAAGCACACAAGTTATTCATTGGCTGAATTACCACAAGTGGCGCGGTGAACCCATAACTGATGTGACCATTCTAGAAACAGAATCATTCATTATTATGAATGATGCCTTGGAACAGGATTTTAGCCAATTTAGGGAGACCTGCTCAAAGCTTTTCAGCTATCATGTCCTATTCAGCAGTGACCTACTACACCTATGGGTAGTTAAAGAATCCAAGGAAGATGTGCAAATTGGTAATGTATTTAGCAAGAATTTTTACTTCCTCACAGGGGAACAGTTTTGCCACTTCCAGTCATGGGTTATGTCATTGCTGTCCATGGATACTGTAGAAATTCAGAAAGAATTTGGGTAAGCATGTTCTAATGACCAGTGTCAGAATATCCATGCAACTGCATACACACATCTGATAAGTACCAGAGAAGATTGTATTCTAAGACTATGTTATGTACAACTAGTCTTCCTTGTGTTAATCTTTTTGTATCCTCAGGAGTACCTCGTCTCCATTCTCAGCCATTTTAAAGGTGACCAGCTCTACCTCGGTCCCCACCAAGACTACATCTGCTGTTGTCCATGCCACGCATACATCTGTCGTTATCTCTGCCAAGACTACATCTGCAGTTGTCCCTGCATACTACACCTCATTCCCTGCCAAGACTACATCTGCCGTTGTCACTGCCAGCTCCACCTCATTTCCTGCCAAGCCTACGTATACATCAGCCATTGTCCCTGCCAAGCCTACATCTCCCACTGTTCCTGCTAAGCCTACATCTCCCAGTGCCCCTGCCAAGCCTACATCTCCTGGTGTCCCTGCCAAGCCTATATACTTTGCAAGGTGTCCCTGCCAAGCCTACATCTCCCGGTGTCCCTGCCAAGCCTACATCTCCCGGTATACTTGCCAAGCCTACATCTCCCGGTGTCCCTGCCAAGCCTACATCTCCCAATCTCGCTGCCAAGTCCACTTCATTCCCTACCAAGACCACCTTGACTTGCGTACCACCTGTTTTGCCTGTTACTGCTAAACTTAAGAGGGTTCCATCTGTTTCACTTGTAAAATTGCAATAATTGTAATAACTTATGAAAGAAGGAAATTAATGTGTATTTTATAAGAATCGTATTTAAGTTTGCAAAGTATTTCAAAGTCTTTTCACACAGTTAACGTCATAAACATTCCTTAAAAATTACAAAATGCATAAAATTGCAATAATTGCAATTAACATATGAAAGAAGGAAACTAATTTTAATTTTCTAAGAATCGTATTTAAGTTTGCAAAGTATTAGAAAGTCTTTTCTCAAAGTTAACATTAGAAACATTGCTTTATACTGAAGAAATTGATAAAATAGCAATAATCGCAAATAACTTATGAAGGAAGGAAAGTAATGTTTATTTTCTAAGAATGGTATTTAAGTTTTCAAAGTATTTCATAGTCTATTCTGAAAGTTAACATCAGAAACATTGCTTTAAAATTACAAAATGCATAAAATTCTTATAATTGCAAATAACATATGAAAGAAGGAAAATAATTTTATTTCGTAAGAATCGTATTTAGGTTTGCAAAGTATTAGAAAGACTTTTCTCAAAGTTAATGTTAGAAACATTACTTTAAAATTACAAAATGCATAGAATTGCAATGATTGCAAATAACTCGTCAAAGAAGGAAAGCAATTTTAACTTTCTAAGAATTGGATAAGTTTGCAAAGTATTTGAAACTCTTTTCTCAAGGTTAACATTAGAGACATTGCTTTAAAATTACAAAATGCATAAAATTCTTATAATTGCAAATAACATTTATAAAAGAAGGAAAGTAATTTTTATTTCCTAAGAATCGTATTTAAGTTTGCAAAATATTAGAAAGACTTTTCTCAAAGTTAATGTTACACAGGCTCATTATAGCGCTTTTTGACTGGGGAAGAAAATGGCCGCCGCTCGAAATGGTAAAATATACATCAAATTTTACAGCTCAAACAACAATGTACGTCGATTTTTACAACTGTTTAGTATTTTAATGTTTTTTATCGAAACAATAAACTACAAAACAGGCCCATGTGTCATACGCAGAAGTATAAAAATGATTTTGAGAAAGGTACACTTTTTCTATAAACGTCGATTTGGGGACGTGTAGACGGTCTCCCAAAGAGATGAAACTGGCATGAGACGAAAGAGTATAGTTCATTTAAGATATGGATGCTGAGCGGAGAACATATAACTCCAACTGAAATAGTTATAACGAAAAATGTCGCATGTGGAACATGTCCAGATTGTTATGATAAGGCTCACTGGAGTGCATAGTGATAAAATTTAATGTTCGCCGCGTGAATTTGTTATTTGTCACGCGGTTCGCCCGTGATTCAGTCCTATTTCGTCAACCTGGCCGTCAAGATTGCATCACAAAACATCACAGGGGCATAATTATCACATGATATTCTCGTGATTGAGCTTCTTGATCGCCTTCTTGTTGGACATGTCACAAAAACGTCGGTGGGCGGTGGGAAAGAGCTTTTCAAAGGACGCAATCTCACTTAAAAGTGAGTTTTCGATAAAATCTAGCGATTCCATGTTGCGGGAGTTGAAACTCGAAGGTTGGACGAAATTCAGACTTTCAGTAGTTTTGCTCTTGCGGTCTTTTATAAATTGCTCACGAATGGAAGAGACTTTTCACTCCCGCAACATGCAATCGCTAGATAATCCCGTTTACTATGGTACTTATAGGTTTGCTGTTCGCCGTTGAGCTTTTCCCAGTGCCCACCGGCGTTTTTGTTCTCTTCGTATACGTCGTCTTTAAGGTATTGTAAATTGCTCGAAATTATAAAGAACCTTAAAACGCTTACAAATATATTAACAAAAACATAATATTGTTCATGTTCAAATAACTTAAAAGGCTGAATCGTTCATCATCAGCAGAAAAAAAAGATACAAAGCTTGGTAAGTAGATCGCGCCATTTTGGCCCTAATTGGACATGTACCACATGCGGTACTTTTAGCGGGTAAAAATGGCTAATAATGACAATTAAAATGGTAATATCTTGGGCTAACCTGCTTATATAATCCCCGCTCAGCGAAAACAAGTTGACAAAAGTATTTTAAATTGTTGGATTCTTTTGTTGTTCAGAAAAAGTCCCGGGTACACGTCCCCAAAACACGATATATTTGCAACACAGTTCCAATCTGCCATTTTTGGATGACGTAAGGTACGTGTCATCAGTATTGGGCATTTAAATTCGTATGGCACATTGGAAATAAGTGCCCTGCAATGTTATCGACTACGTGAACAATCGATCTGGTCGGCAATTTGTTGTGCAGAAAGTTCGATTTTTCAAAAAAAATAATGGTGCAACAAGTTTCGGTGAGTTCTTATGCATATATTCTTGTCATTGATAGTCATATCTGCAGCAAAAGTGGCATACTTGACGACTAAGACTCAGAGACAGTGGCACTGGCTTATGTGTGAAATCAATCGATTAGTACAAAGTCAGAAAGTAGACTGAGCCTGCTAACATTTTGCCGATTTTAACTAGTGTTTCATTCGTGATCTAGGATATCCTGGATAGTATAGTGCAGTTACCTGTCACAACACTTTCTTCATTGATTCGGCATTCTGCAACGATCATTCGAGGTGGGAAGGTCGATATTGGCGGTACCTGGCCCTTTTTGAAAGTACTAGTGTAGCTTGAACATTGCGACTAAGCATTGATGTGCTTTTACAAATACCTAAACAAAACTTATTACCGTAAATTCTCTAAAAATTCGGCACTCCATAATTTCATCATCCATAAATTTTGTGTTGAAAATATCTCTAAAATTTGACAAAATGGCCATTTTCTAAAACTTCGTCATGTTCTCTAATAATTCGTCATCCAACTTTTCAATCAAAAATAAACTGCAGAAAAGAGTTCAAGCTTTGTAATTCTAGAATTTTTCTTCTTTCTATGCTTTGGATTGAGTATTCGCTGTTTTTCGTTCTGTTGGAATAGTTCTATCGTCGAGTGCAACCAAAAAAATGGCGGCTACGCGATGAGCTATCCACTGAAAATTGCAAACTGTACACCAAAGAGCTATGAAAAACACTTTAGCATTCTTTTCACTACATTTTAGGGTTATCTAAATCGTTATAGTAACATATAGCAAACTCTACAATTTCGTCAGTTCTCTAAGTATTCGTCACTCGACTCCAAAGTTTCGTCAGCCATTCTCAAGGGTGGGAAGACAACTCTAAATTCTGTCGTTGGACGAAATGTCTGTGAAACTAGATGTGACGAATTTTTAGAGAATATACGGTAAGGCACAAAATGGCTTTTTGCCTTTTCAAAGTTGATAAAATTTGAAAGATTCTGCTATCGCTAAACCACTGTAAGCGCCCGCTACTGATGACATATTACAACGTTTACCTTTTGTTGGCAATGACGTATAGGTAAAATGTGACAAATTCCACTAATTCCATAACTTTGTCGCCTGTAATCCCCAACTTCCAAAAAGCACTATAATGCCCCTGTGTAGAAACATTGCTTTAAACTTACAAAATGCATAAAATTGCAATAGTTGCAAATAGCTTAATAATGAAAGAAGGAAAATAATTTATATTTCCTAAGATTATTTTCTAAGAAGTTTGCAAAGTATTGGAAAGTTTTTTCTCAAAGTTAACGTTAGAAAGATTGCTTTAAAATTATACAATGCATAAAATTGCAATAATTGCAAATAACTTATGTGAGAATGAAAGTAATTTTAATTTCCTATGAATCGTATTCAAGTTTGCAAAGTATTTGAAAGTCTTTTCTCAAAATTAACGTTAGAAACATTGCTTTAAAATTAAAAATGTATAAAATTCCGATAATTGCAAATAAATTATGACAGAAGGAAAGTAATTTTTATTTTCTAAGAATAGTATTTAGGTTTGCAAAGTATTTGATAGTCTCTTCTCAAAGTTAATGTTAGAAACAGTGCTTTAAAACTACAAAATGCATAAAATTGCAATAATTGTAAATAACTTAATAATGAAAGAAGGAAAGTAATTTATATTTCCTAAGAATCTTATTTAAGTTTGCAAAGTATTTGAAAGTATTTTCGCAAAGTTAACATTACAAACATTCCTTTTAAATTACAAATTGCATAAAATTCCAAAAATTGCAAATAACTTATGACAGAAGGAAAGTAATTTTTATTTCCTAAGAATCGTATTCCAGTTTGCAAAGTATTAAAAAGACTTTGCTCAAAGTTAACGTTAGAAACATTGCTTCAAACTTACAAAATGTATAAAATTGCAATAATTGCAAATAACTTTAAAATTGCCATAATTGCAAATAATTTATGAAAGAAGGAAAGTAATTTCAATTTTCTAAGAATCGTATTTAAGTTTGCAAAGTATTTGAAAGTCTTTTCTCAAAGTTAACGCTAAAACATTGCTAAAATTGCAATAATTGCAAATAATTTATGAAAGAAGAAAAGTAATTTTTATTATCCAATAATCTTATTTAAGTTTACAAAGAATTGGAAAGTGTTTTCTCAAAGTGAACGTTAGAAACATTGCTTTTAATTTACAAAATGCGTAAAATTGTTATAATTACAAATAACTTATGAAAGAAGGAAAGTAATTTTTATTTCCTAAAAATTGTATTTAAGTTTGCAAATTATTTGAAAGTCTTTTCACAAAGTTAACGTTAGAAACATTGCTATAAAATTACAAAATGCAAACACTTGCCATAACTGCAAATAACTTATGAAAGAAGTAAGGTAATTTTTCTTTTTTAAGAATCACACTTAAGTTTGCGAAGTTTTTGAATTTCTTTTTGCAAATTCAACGTTAGAAACTTTACTTTAAATTTAGCACATGCATAAAATTTCCAGAATTGCAAATAACTTATAAAAAAAAGTAATTTTTATTTTTAAAGATTCGTATTCAAGTTTGCAAAGTATTTGAAAGTCTTCACAAAGTTAACTTTAGGAAAATTATTCTGAATTTAGCAAATCTATACAATTGGCATAATTGCAAAGAACTAGGAAAGGGAAAGAAAAAGTGTATTTCGAAAAGATATCCTTGCATGTGTTGGAGGGGAGTCGCGGAAATTTCCACACTAAACATCCTTATAAGCTCGAAACATATGCAAAACAACCCTCATGCTGTGCAAAGTCGATCCACCCCTTGGCTATGCATGGCAGAAAATTGGAGGAGAATACACTACAGTTGACTCTCATTAATACGAACTCGGTTAAGGAGTAAGATCGGATATCGCGCACAAGGTTTCAATACCCCAGCTTATAACCCATATAAATTAATATAAATGAACTCCGCTTAGTACGCAAACGGATAATACGAATTATCTGATAAAACGTACTGATTATTTTTCCCCTACTAGGCTTTTTCTATACATAACTACATCGGTTAACAAGTACAAGGGGCCATAGCTGGTACTTTTTCAGCTTTCAGTTCCCACTAAGCATACAGAGTGATTATT
>CAUJGJ010000371.1:3228510-3296010 GCA_963170055.1 Halisarca cf. caerulea
GAAGTTAGAAGTCATATTCTAGTCAGGATTCGTCCGTACAACAAATATGGCGGTTCGTAGGCTTATACGGGCTATTTTCGAAATTTCTCCATTTCACAAGTAAGAGTAAAAAGAAGCCCTCAAGATCTCTTTCTAGACACAGCAGTGAGCTATCGTGAAGATTCACCCGCAATCACTCGAAGCGCGTGTCAGTGAACTGCGAACAAAAAATCGGCCTATCTTTATTATAATAAGATTTTATAATTTGAAAGGAACAGGTCAAAGTGGGACTGTGTAGTCATATCAAAAGTATGTGTATACTATCCTGAATACATGCATGACCACATACACATGAGTAGATTACCAGTACTTGATAAGATTGATAAATAGCTGATGTCAAAATAGGGATATACACATATTACCTTTCAGTTTATATATATATAATTATATGCAAATCAATAATTGTCTGCTTACCTTTTTCTTTACCTTTAGCGATGCCTGCTCTGTCCCAAAGTGTAAAAGGTGTCCACTAAACAAAACTGAAGAACTGTTCTTTGAGTATCACCAGTGTATTAGGTCAAATATTGTGAGAGTTCATCAGGAAGTCTTGGCGCTCATATCTAAAGAAGATGTCTGTGAAACACAAGAGCCTAATGCAGCTCCTATTCTCTCATTAGACCTTTGCAGCATTTGTGAGCTGACAAAACATGTCACATCCATTCCTAGGTTGCCTTCAATTATTAAATTGAATTCTCTTTCTGCTTCTTCTGATGATGTCTTTGGCAACATTGTTTGCAATGACAATGCCTATAGTATTGTTCTTGAAATCATGCATGTAACATTTTATCTTCCTCCGAGGAGCAGGTTTCTTATGTCAGATTTATCTAAACTTGATCCTTTGATTGAGCTTTGCACTCAAAGTTCTAATAAGTTCAATGTTGTCGTCCTTGATCCACCATGGATTAATAAGTCCGCATTACGTAGTAAAATATACAGATCTCTATCTCCGATTCAAATTCTTGGTGTTCCTATGTCTAACATACTTGCACCAGGAGCCCTGGTTATGATTTGGGCAACAAACAATAGACATGTCGTAAATTATATACGGCATGTCATGTTTCCAACCTGGTCAGTAGATTATGTTACAGAATGGATATGGCTCAAAATAACTACAGCTGGCGAGATGGTGTGTGATTTAGATTCAGTGCATCGCAAACCATATGAAGTGCTTGTTATTGGTTTATTCAATATCAGAGATGGAGATTCAAAACAAATCTTTCGTATACCTTCCAATTTCATAATATCCAGTATTCCCACAGTGGTTCACTCACAAAAACCTTATCTTGGACCAGTAATTGAGCATTGCTTGAAAGGAAGCCGATCTCTTCAAGGTATAGTATGCATGCATGAAACATTTCCAGTTCATAAGATATAATATAAACTGGTTTAATTTTAATTATTTTACACTATCTTTAAATGCAGAATTAAATTGTTTGGAGCTTTTTGCAAGGAATTTGCTTACTGGTTGGACATCATGGGGTAATGAAGTCTTGAAATTTCAGCAACTTTAGAAATTGTGTGATTTTCTAATAAAATTAATGTCAGATGTATTGCATTTATAATATAGTATTGTCAATTGATTACTGATCAAGGCAAAAACCATAATAATATAGAAGGCTGTATATTATATATTATTATATTATTAATATTAACGTGTCACGTGCAAAACAGCACTAGGGGACGAAGCCCTTTGCATGAGGCACAGAATAAACAAAATGCAAAACTCCAAAGAATAATTAATCAGTTACCAAATCTGTTTTCATGGAGGTATATAATATATATATATATATATATATATATATATAAATGTGTGTGTGTGTGTGTGTGTGTGTGTGTGTGTGTGTTTATGCATGCATAATATTATGTCCATATATACCAGGAAACTCATATAGCCAATATCCTCAGGCAGAGAACCAGGATCGTGCAGTCTCGAAATGGGCAGAGCCAGGAGTTTGAGAATGGCAGCATTGTACATAAACAGAAAGTGATTCCAGGGAGAGAAGAGAGCCAACAGCAGCCCCAAAATTGAAAGAACAGGAAGGTTCAAGATCATGCATGATAGAGTCATGACAGAAAGTGATTCCAGGGTGAGAAATGATAATCAAGGTTTGTACATTGGTGCCAGGAAGCTGTGGGGTACAAGCAGTAATGTTTCTGTTGAGCTAGTGAGGGAGAAGACACGGAAAATTGCATGCATGGGGAGTGATGAAAGCATTGAAGTGGTGAAAGTTTTTAGGGAGGGAGCTAGGTTGTGCATGATGGTGATTCTGGCTGTAGGGCAAGGAAGACGTGTTGTTGAATTTGGATGATGTGGAGCTGGATGACTATTGGAAAGTTGAGAATAATATTATAGATCCCGTTTTTGGATGTAGCTTCAGTCCAAGTGCTCGGCCAATGAGTTGGTCCAACCCAGCATGGGATGAGCAGTGTGGAGAGGAGTATAGACAGGATTGTGACAGAAGATCGAAACAATATGTATGGGATGCATGCATATGCTTGTAAGATTTCACCACTTCTGAATAATGAACCTATGATGTTATGTAATAGTTATTGTATGACCAATTACTGTGCATTGGCGTATTTATTGCTCGAGTCCAGAGGGCGAGTGCAATGAAGAGCCAATGCACAGTTGGTCATACAATAACTTACTTGTTGTGCATGGGCGCCTATAACTTGCAATTGTTAGAGCGATCTGCAGGTGTTTTGTGTCACATTGGGAGGTGTTTTGGGGTATAGCTGCGCTATACTTGTGTATGGCAAATAAAACGATTACCATTTGGTAATTGTTATCATAACACTGGGCACTTATTTGATACTACACACTTTAAATTTTGACAAAAGGTCACAAAAGTGTGCAATATACACTGCAAATGCACACTTTTTCCCTTTGATGTTGACCACAACCATACAAGATAATCGATATGTTCCAAATTGCATGGTAGTTTTTTTATTGTTGTAACAGTGGTTGATGTGGGTGTGATCCATGCACAATCGAAATGTTTCGATTAGAAAGTTGTGTTTGAGGGCAATACATTAATAAAGAATAAAATTTAAAATACTACCTTTGAACGAAAATCAACATGCTGCCGTGACTCCAAGAACACTGAGGGGCCATTTGCTGTTGCTGTGAGCACAGAACGATTGTTAGCCATGCTTCTTGAATCACATCTGCCACGTGTGCCCTATTCCTGGCTATAAGCAAAGAACAATTACTTGCACCGTCATTGGACCATCTTCTCGTTGTTTCTCAGCTAATAATAGGAGCCAACTAATAAGTTTTGTCAGAATAAAATTTGGCGACTTGGTACGAAATTTGCCAATTGTCAAATTAGAGTCCTCGGACAAATTTCTGGCTATACGGTAATTATCCAATTGTATCTCAAGAGCATCAAAGGCATGTATTCAGATCCCTCAACCATACATGCATGCATGCGGACCATCTTAATTCCAGAACAAGCATCTCACATGAAAAACAGTACTGCATGATTGTCATGCCATATGTTACAGTAAAGAATCGTAATAATTATGAAGGAACGAAATTAAACTTGTGAGTTACAGAATAGCCATTATAATGGTCTCTTATAGCTATGTAATTACAGTACATACGTATGACAAGTACAGAAGGGTGAACACTTACAATGCATCAATGGAGTGATGACAAAGTGGGCAATTAGTAAAAGCCATAATCTCCCTTTCGCAAGCCCTATGTCTACATGATGAGCACACCCACACTTGATGATCAACCAAGGGTGTTCCAGAGGCTATACAAACAGGAAACTTTGCACCACAGCTTCTACAAAATGTTTCCCTACAAGGATGCAAAATGAAATGCATTGTTAAGAAAAACACTTGGATGTACAGTGAATACGCTAAAACACAACAATTGGTTGCATATACACCTGCAATTCTTGGAGGCACAAGCAAATTCATGCAATTAAGCACAAACACCATTGAGTTGGCACTGATATTACTTTCAAACTTTGTAAGAGCTGCAAGCTGCAACTTTGAGTGGGTTAATATGTACTTGTAGACCATTGCTACTTAATGCAGCATATACATTGAATCCTTCCCAAAAAATTAGATGTCTAAACATTTCTGATGACTGCTTGTGAAAAATAGTCTAATCATTACCATTTTATGAATTATAAATAAGCACTAATTAACACATGGGAAAATTGTAGCATTCTTGTTCCTAGTTTGTAAGAAACAAATTCAATTGAAAAGGCAATTGAATGGAATAAATAAATGTCCACATGCATCAGGAAATGCTTAGCTCACTTTGCCAGAAATTGACATGTACTAGTAGTGCCACATTGCATTAGCAGTCACTGTTGAAAAAGCATGGCAGAAAACATCAAGTGAAGAATGTTCAAGCACCCTGTGGTTTGGTGTTTGTGTGCTGTGCCTTTCTGCATTTTCTCCACTGAAGTACTGTAAATTTGTAGAGATTGTCTCCACCATACTCTGTTTGGAGTAGACTACTGTGATGGTTAAATCACTCCCTATCTGTATCTACCACTGTGTCTGTGTGTGGCTTTTCAACAGGGAGCCTCTATGGCTATCAATGACTAGGGCAACTACTTACTACAGTCACATAAAATTTAGCAAAGCATCACTATAAATAAGCACTACTATGTAGTTCCATAATAATTTACAGTAGATTCAGATGTCAGAGGACACTACAGTATCTCTAAAAGACGCTGCCATGGTTGTAGTTTTGAAAAGCACCTTCAGCATCAGTACTCATACACTAGTGACATCATTTGAAAACAAATTTGAAAATGACACTGCTTTGGGATGGAACTTTCAAACTGCTTGTTTGTATGTTTGTCAATAAGTACTGAAATATTTCGTAGTTTCCACTTCAATCAGATGTGGGAATCTGTCCCTCCAACACATATTGGGAGATTGATGGTGGGGCGTTTTGGTGTGGATAGATTGGCATCCACGGAGGCACATGATGGCTGATCTAATGACAGTAGAATACGACTCATCTCTGTTCACAGCAAGCAGGTGGACAAGTTTCTTGTAGACAATAGCAGTTGACTTACCCATCCCACCGGAAGTTGAAAAGACAAGTGGAGGAAAGGATGTATGCTCAACTTCTCTAATACGTTGCCCATATTATCATCTCTTCTCTTGTTCATGTCTTGAGGCAAGTGTCGGGATGGAGATCACGATATGATTCAGCATTAGGATTGAAAACTCTCACATCCATGAAGACCTTCTCAAACGTGATCCCCAGAATCCACTGGCACTGATGTCGGATCTAGCTTCCTCCTGTCTATTTGCAGTCCTGTATTACAACACCTCCCCTGTAAGTGGTTGTATGTGAGGCTCCATGCGTGCATCATGGCATACCTTGTCTAGGAAAGATGCAGTGAGATCACGAACCTCATTATGCCTCAGGATGGGAAATCCTCCTTTGAGGCAGTTCAAGGCATGATGAACACTGAATGGCTTTCTGTACTCACATCTAATTGGCACACCGTCTGGGGCCAGCCATATCTGAGGGCCACAGCATTGTAAAAATGGCACTTATGGAGAACGAAGTCATAAGCTTTTAAAGGGACAGTGAACAGCTAGGAAGATGCACCTTCCTGGCTGATTATTGCGATCTGACGTTGAAGCTTGGGTGCGAGGTGCTCCACAGTTCTACTCGAGATTCCTGCAGTTACCGAAAAACACTCGAAATGATTGTACGACAATTAAAAGTTACGGCCAATAATTATATCCAGACAATGAACAAATCATACCAGTTAGTGTTATTGGATCTGTGTTCACCATCATCTTCATTGTTGCTACTGCTTGATTCTTTGCTGCTGTCCCTAGAACTGGTACAGTAGCAAACCTAGTTGCCCATCCTCGTTGTCGAAGCTGCAGCTGTCATCTGAAAGCTTACTATCTCCTCCATTCTAACCCTTCGAATCATTTTCATAGTAGTTTGAAGACATTTTATGCTCTACTGGAGCATCAAGAGATTTCAGCATCCATTCAACAACAATATATCACCATTTTGCATACACTAGCCAAGACAGTTAGTAGCTTATGACATCATGCACAACGCAAAATGGAAATAAACAGAAAGTGTGAGCAAATTTGGAAAAAATGTCTGCTTTTGCAAACTTTAACACATGTTGTACTATAAGGAACCGGAAGTGGTATGAGCACCCTGTCTAAATACCACAAGAAATGACACCTTCATGCGCCTAGTGTTTTTTATCAAGCAAGTTCAATTTTTCATTATAACGGATATAACCAAGTGCTGTTCCAGTTACACTTTGAAAGTCAAAGAGTACAGATATCAAGTCACAGAAGGGGTTTATGGTGTTTTTCTCAGAACACATAAGACATAAAGTTACTGTTATTGGTTGATTTGATGCACTTTGATATCCTCAATTTCAGAGAAGTTTGTAAGGACTTGTCTTACTCAATAAAGCTGCCTGATGGTTTACAAGATACAGTAAAGCAACTCTACTGCAACATTCTTGAAAGAAAGCTTTGTGCTGAGAGTCAGTCGCCTTTGGCTTGGTAATTTAACAATTTGGCCACATGAAAAACAGTAGTTTTTCTCCTCGAATCAGTCACAGGGTCTTTTTCTGAACACAAACACTACTCCTCAATGCTTTTGGCACCCCTAAACTGCATTTGGGGCATTCAATCCAGTGAAATTGGGTTGCAGCGAAGAGTTCACAACTGGTCGCAAATACTTCGGCTTGAAGGATTGAACATCCCGAAATAGACAGTTTGGGCCATCGTACGCAAGTACCAGAAGTACGGGACGCTTTCTAGATGGCCAGATTCATGAAGACCTTTCAAAATGACGAGTGATATACTGACCATCATTGAGAAAAGAATGCGTGAAGATGATGAGACAACAGCTACACAGTTGCTTAAACTTTTGAATGAGAAAGGCTATTGAGTTACGCTAACGACTATCATCTGAGTAAGGTTTCACAAATTCTTTCTCATTGTATCTGACAGATTTGTTAGGAAGAAAGAAAGACTTTAAACAAGCAACGTTTATCTCTACAACAACGGTATGAAAGATAAAACTGTGGCTGAAACTCCGCCAAAATGCAGCGAATTTTCTTTAAAATGGCAGCAAAGGCAAAAAATACTAAGTTGAAGGATAAAACCCCTTCGTAAACCTGATACCATTGTTGCAGAGACAAACCGTTATAACATATTCGCAAGTAATTTGGGACGAAGGGTGGCAGCCCCACAGGTTTTTTACACGAATTACTTGTTTCCTTCGTATCTAATAAGAATCTTCTCCATCTCCAAAGCAAATGCCCAAAAATATTGATACTATAATAATATCGATATCGATATAGTAACTCAATAGCAGAAATACTCACACTAAACCGTGAACCGTTGACACTTTTAGTACTAACAGCTAATTACCCATTAACGGATATCCACTAACTGATATCGGATATCGGAAAACAGGTATCCGACAAACACCAAAGCAAGCACTAAAGGCAAAACGGTAAACAATCTTTACATCATGTTTTTTATGACTTGTACTGCATACTGTAAGCCCAGTATAAGGCACAAAACATTAGTTCTGTGTATATATAGTATGTACTGTATGTAGGACCTGCTCATTGTACTGTGGCTATATGAACTCTTCACACTACACCGTACCAACAAGAATTTTGTCCTTAAGACTTGCAGAATGGATGGACAAGTTACATACACTTCTAGGCCCAATAACAACAGACATATTGTCGTTCAGATGACACAGCTAGAAAATCCACATAACCACAAGTTTACCAACAATCCATGTGCCTAGCCTGTCACACAACATACAGGAGCAGAAGACCACCAAGTAACTTACCAATCATGTAGCAGTGATCCACAAGTAAAACAGTCAACATTCTCTGTCTGACTGTCCTTTACAGGAGGATACCTTACCAATAAAATATGAAACATAGGTAATTATGCCAAGAGTTGTACATTGAAACCTCCGAAAAAAAGGACACTTTGGGTACAATATAAATTCAGCTGATTTGTTCTTTGTAGAGAGGTTTTCCTATTTGGGAGATTCAAAACGTATGTAGGAATTATACTGGGACTGTAAGCCATGTCCTTTGTAGAGAGGTTTATCATACTGCATCCTTATTCAGGAGAGTCCACTATCGGAGGTTCCACTGTAGTAGTATTCAATTGGAAATGTACAAAAAATGCAACAAAATCACCAAAGATAGTAACAAGGGTTACATATGTATCAGCAGAAATTACCATACCACCATTTGTCCACACATGTATATACAGCATAATTGCACAGGGAAATCGTACTGGGCACATGCACATTCTGGAAAATACATAAAACCAGATCATGCATGCAAGTAAAGAACACATTCTAACAATGATGCCAGCAAGCATTGATCCACCAAGGAGTACTGAGTAACTAATAATTAACTTCCTATATACAGTACAGGTCAAAAGCAAATTAAGGATTCCTGAAAAAAAAAAACTTCACAGGTTATGTAGACTGAGAACAATCCACAAAAAGAATTAGTTCAGGCTCTTGTATATACAATGACGCTAATAAGAAATAGTGCAGTGCCTTGCTTCATTCTTTTATGGCTTTTGTCCACAAACAAAGGTCTAGTAAAAAGTGCATAGAATAAAATGGGAATCTGCGAAAATGAAACCTTCAAAAATTACGAAAATCAGTGATTCACGTAAACTTCCTCCCATAATTATGTCTGTGCATACATCACATGCAAAACCACATCCTGTACTCTTCGATAAATGCAATGATTGTCAGTGACATTTGTGCAAACTACAATGTACCGTGTGCTCAGAAATTTTCGAGGTACTAAATTTTTGTGGACGCAAAACTTGAGGATTTTTACGGTACTAAATTATTCGTGGATGCAGAATTTCAAATTCGCGGATCTTAGATTGGATTTTATATTAGTTCAACAATATGTAATCCTATATAAATTATGCACTGAAAAATGGCTGCTCTGTTTGTTAGCGTGGTTGTTAGTCCGTGGAACGGTTATCAATACAAGTGCAAATTGTCGCAGTTGATCTTCTCCAGCTGCCTTCCAGATTTTAGTCAGATATGGAGCGTCTGATGGGGGTAAAGAATGACTTGATCGACATTACGGACGAGAAAACGAACGGTATAATATACGAAACGTTCGACACTCCTGCTTCTTTGTTCTTTGCTAAGACTCCTGTGCATAGCACTGAACATAAAGGGTCGTGTAGGATTTTCGCAGATTTAATTTTCACAGATGCTGTGCAGTACCGCGAAAACCGTGAAAGTTTAGTACCGCGAAAGTTTCCGAGCGTACGGTATGTGTTCCTTCAGCAGATAACCTACCTGAAACTGAAAATGTACTTATGCATCAATGTACTGTGTAATATCTCTAAAATATAGCGCAAAAGGAAGCCAACTTACAAGTACTTGCTGATCATGCACACATTCGCTCATGATTTTCGAGAGAACACATGAAATCTCTCATAGAGTTTGTGCGTGAATGTGCGAAAACACGTAAGTTACTTTTGACCTGTACTGTACCTGCTAAAGGCTTTTAGTTAGCGTCATGATTTCTACTAAATGTCCTGTACTCGTGATAAATGATAATTGCTTGTTGTGTTTCATGGGTGTTACTGAAGGTAGACTCATGTATGTCCTGTGCATGCATATACAGTTCGCACACATCACCTCTTCTCTCAGAGGTGAAACACACGAGCAACTTAACAAAAAGTACACATTTGGTACAAACATAGAAACATACTCAGTAAAAATTTCCATTGCCAAATCCTGAAAAAGTTGCCTCTCTCGGGAGGAGATTTCATCCATGGCTTCAAGCCTAATAAAAGCTTTTGAACACCAATCAAGATTGTGACAGGCAGAACTGGAAAGAGCAATTATTGAATATATGTCCTTGATAGGAATGAAATCCTCATAGTCCCTAAGTATCAAAGCCTGAAAAAGATACATATACAAAAATTGTACACAGATATTCATACATGTTTATATTTACAAATGGACCACTATTCAGTAATGAAAACTTGTCAAGGATATATAATTAGAGAAGGAAGAATACTAAATAGGATTCAAAAGGTTGCAAAAATGACCAGTATGACAGACCCTTCAGAGAATGAATATTTCAAAAGGGGGAAATGTGTTGCATGAGGATTCCACTATAAACAATCACCATATTTTCTATTATTTTCAGTTATCATTTTCAAAATCTTGTAATTGCAATAGGTATCAATGAACTCAAGCTAGATTAAAGCCATCCCATGATTTGATGAAAATCTTGCATTCAGTGAGTGCTATGGGATAAAGTTACAAACCCAATACTTCTCAAAATAAACTTTGTTGGAAAAAACGTCAGTGGTGTTAGCACGTGCAAAAATCAACTTTCTTAAGGGAGGATTTGCTGCCTATTCTAGTGCCTTTCTAGTGTCTTTTCTAACAATTAAAACGTAATGTTTCCATTGGTAATATTTTGAATGAGCTGAAAATATTGGGAAAGAGAAAATGAGGCACTTGAGAAATTGTTTGGGGTTTTATGCAGGTATCCTACCATTTTAAATCCTGCATACAAAACAGCCCATGTACTACTACATATCTGAAATAGGTCTAAGTGGCTAGGTAATTCAATAATTATCAATTTATCGTTTGGTACTAGCCAGTAGAATTTGAAATAAATCCAATGTTTCTGCAGTGAATGTACTGCCTTCATCAGGGATACAGGTCAACAAAAGATACTCAAAATATAATACTGGTGGGTGACATACCATAATATATATATGACAAGTATGATAAAAGGAAACAACATGTAGCACAACAAGCAGAACATGTAACAAATGTGACAAAACAGGTTGATGATGTGGGATAAGAGAAAAAATAGCAATAGACTGATGTACGCTGCATGCAAAGGAAGAAAAATGGCAATCAGAGATGCTACGTACAGTATCTAGTCAAGCAGTGCCACATACTCATGAGGTAACATGCCCTTGTCTCTATTCAATGTGTCAGGGTGACGTTGGATGTGCCAGCTCTCAATAAGGCAGTGAGGAGTAACCCAAGCGTGCCCATCAATTACTTTTACCTTGGTACATATCGTACACAAGTACAGAATACAGGAAGATGTATTTCAACATACAGTTCTCAAACAGGATTCTACTTGGCCACTGTACCACTGCTGTTGAGCCAACATGTAGAAATGATAAGCTTCAGCTCCCCTCCAAGCACTGTCTATTAGAGCAGTATCAGAAGCTGTCAATGAATCCACCAAAACCATTTGATGCAGTTGATTGGCAACCTGAATAGACAAAGTAAACACATGTAAAGACTCTAATCACAAGTCCTCAACCGATTCACATCAGTATGAAAAATACACAAAAAGGATGACTCTAAAAAAGAAAGCTATATGTAGTGTACTCCACATATATCACATAATACATTCAAATCTAAGCAAACAATTACAGTACTGTTCTATGTCTTTACAAGGCTGTCCGTTGCAATCATTCTATTGATCAATGTTCTGTTGCAATTATGATTGAGAATTGAACCCCGTTGAAGTGTTCGAACATAACGAATATTCGCAATAATAACTTATAAACATGCAATCTCACATCTTCTAGCGTCACAAGTGTCAAAACATCACATATTCCTCCCTCCTAGATTTTGGTAGGTCAATTGGTCTGGGGGGCTGGACACTCTCTTTAATAGTATCTCCCTTGAATTTTGCTGGGAATCTTCAACTATGGGGTTCCAATAATCTGCATTATCTGGGAGGCACCTTCTTACAATTCTTGATCTAACTTGATCAAGATGACGTCTCCATTGTAGATCAGTGTCTTCACAACAAACGACCATTGACAACAGACCTGTGATTCTTTCTCCAATTGCTGGAACCATTTGCCTTTGGCACTGTAATTGCTGCAATGAAGTATTGCGGTAGCTGAATAAAAATCACAATAGCCCATCTGTGATAGATCTTTTACTTGACAAGACCCTGATTTATAGTCTGAACAGCACATCCAGCTAATCCATTAGATGATGTATGGAACAGGGCAAAAGTAATGTGCTTGATCGCATTGCTGCGGCAGAATTCTTGAAACTCAACACTTAATTGGTTCTGTTGTTAGTGACTATGATGTGAGGAAGACCAAACTGTGCAAATAATGATCGCAGCTTCTCAATACAGTAGTGATTGAGGTTGTAGATGACATTGGATAAGCCTTAATCCATTTTGAATGGGCATCAATAACAATGAGAAAACGATGCCCTAAAATGGACTAAGATAGTCTATATGTAGTCTTGACCATGGCTGAGACAGGCAAACCCATGGTTGCAAAGGGGGTAAAATGATCGCAAGTCCCCCGTAGATACATGGGATTTGCAATCACATTGACAAAGATCACATAATCTGACAAGTTTTTCAATGTCTTGATCCAACTGCGGATACCACAGGAACTTGCAAAAGAGAGATTTTATTCTCACAATACCAGGGTGACCTTCATGAAGCATAACCAAAACGGTCTCCTTTAGCTTTGAAGGAATGACAACACAGCTTCCTCAGAGAAAACATTAGTACTGGATGGACATCTCTGATCTCTTGATCCAAAATGGTTTCAACTGATCATCAGTACAACTGCTAGGCCAGTCAGAATGCACAAAATCCAATAACCAAGACAATACAGGATCACATTTTGTTTCCCTTCCAATCATGTGCAGTGGTCACAGGCAAGGATTGAAAATGCTCTATGAGTAACACAGTTTCCAGAAGCATCGGGGTAGGATCTTCAGGAAACGATGGTAAAGGCAACCAATTTAATGCATCTGCATTGCAGTGATCATTTGACAATCGGGAGAAAATATTGTGGTCATAACCAGATAAAGTCAAAGCCCACCTCTGAATCCGGGCAGAGCACGGAGTAGGAATAGCGCGAGCTTCACCAAACAAACACAAAAGTGACTTGTGGTTTGTGACTAAACTGAACTTACAGTAGGACCAAACAAAACATGGGAAACCTTTTCACACCAAAGATACAGGCAAGTGTTTCTTTGTCAACTCGAGAATATAATTCTTCTCTGCTGGGGACAGTGTTCTAGAAGCAAATGCTACAGGACACTCAGAACCAACAGATATCTTGTGTGATAGTACAACACAAAGACCAGATTGCAGTGCATCACAAGCTAACACTACAATATCCATACTTGCATAAAATGAATGAGCACACTATCTGAAGACAGTAGCTCCTTTGACTTTCCAAATGCTGTTTGTTCTGTCTGAGTCCACCTCCACTGCAATTACTTCTGGAGGAGACAATACAAAGGTGCAACTTCCTGGCTCAGATTTGGCAAGAACTTCGAGTAGTATGACAGTAATTCCAGATATGCCTTTAACTCTGACGCATTTCCAGGTGAGGGGGATGCTCTGATGCTTTCAGCTTCACTAAAACGGGAGGAATACCCGAGCATCAATCATAAATCTCACGTATCCAATCTTTTTCTGGAAGAAATGGTATTTCTCTTTCTTCAGATGTAGACCGGACTTTTCCAACCGAGACAGGACTTCTTCAGACAAGCAAGATGCTCCTCTTGACTTTTGCCAGTGGTTAGAATACCATCAAGGTATACCACTACGCGAGGAATACCCTATAAGAGATTCCCTCACCCTCTGGAAGATACTAAAAGACATACAATTAAATCGAAACAAACCTTTGTGTATGTTGATTACCACAATTTTCCTTGACTCCTCATCTAAGCAGAATCGATATGCTTGAGTCAAGTCTAACTTGGTTATAGCCAATAATAGCAAGCTTACCACCAGCTAATGTTGACAGCAAATCATCTACTTTGGGAATGGGTAGTGGTTGACTTTGGTGAACTTGTTGACAGTGACTTTAAAATCACCACAGATGCAAACAGAGAGAACTTGTCACTCTTCAGGACAGGCACAATTGGTACAGCCCAGTCAGCAAAATCTACTGGATGGATGACACCTTGCTGGACCAGGTTGTCAAGTTCCTTCTCAATTAGCGATTTTTATGGACAATGGCCTCGTTTATGGAACTGGGATGTTGCATTCTCATGTAGGTAGATTTTTTGCTTCATACCCTTTCAAGACTCCAAGCTCTGAGCTGAATACACACCCTCATATTGAGACAATAATTCATCCAACTGCTTCTGGTAATCAGTGATGCTGAAAATCTGCTGCCAGTTCAGCTTCTAGGAACTCGACCAGTCCCGACCCAGAAGACTCTGCCCACCTCCCTTGACAACCAGTAGAGGTAAGGTGACTTTCTGCTCTTCATATTCGACAGTAACTGAGAGCTCGCCATACACAGTGACTTCATCACCACTACAAGTCTTCAGTGATGACATCTTAGGTACTGATACAGACTGATGAACAGAATCAACACCTATGCTCTTGACATCCTGACTGGCAGCTTCCGTTGATGTGGCCATATCCGAAGCTTTCTGGAAATCTAATGTACGTTAGGATAACAATCTTTTCTGGATAGATGAGTCTTCAATCCCACAAACCAAGCAGTCTCACAGCATGTCGTCCAAAAAGGTCCCAAACTCGCAATTTGCCGACAAGCTACACAAATGGGTAACATACTCGGTGATCGATTCTCCTGGAAGACGCTTCCTGCTGTGGAACTTAAATCTCTGCATCATTTGTGAAGACTTGGGGTTAAAGTATCTTTGTAGTGCCTCAGTAAGGGTACCCAGGTCTTTGTCGCCAGGTTTCTTGGATGCTACTAGACTCTTCAAAACTTTGTGAGTGGGCACTCCAATCGTCGACAGGAACACAGACAGTCATTGCTTTCCTTCAATCTTGTTTGCTTTGAAGAAATGTTCAAGTCGCTCCACATACAATAGCCAGTCACATACAATAGCCAGTCTTCTTGATCTTTGTGGTACTCTCCAACATGACCGGATACCACTAACATCCTCGTCACCAAAAACATGTTATATTTGACATTTTAACGGGGTTCAATTCTCAATCATAATTGCAACAGAACATCAAGAGAGAGAATGATTGTAATGTACAGCCTCTTAAAGACATAGAACAGCACCATAAATCATCATGAACAATAATGTTAAAAGCATGTATAAACATGTCAGTCCGAATCTTCTAACGTCACAAGTGTCAAAACATCACAGTATTATAAAAAATATTCTTTTGGTTGCATGTCATATTATAAGTAACCAAATTATAATCATTATGGTTACTGATATGAAAAAAATATTATAATTATTAATTAATTATTATAATGAAAATATTATTTGCGAAAAGGAGCCACTCACAAAAGTTTTACCCTGCAAAACATTCTCCACTATACAGTATATACATGTACTTGAATAATAAGTATCAATGAAGACCATTTACTGTATGCTATCCAGCATCTTCCTACAACATAGCATTTATTGTGTACTATAGTCAAAATAGTCCCCAAAGTGTACCAAATGTATGTACCCTTAGAGAGTCTCAATCTAAGGTGCTTTTGGGAGCATGTCCCAAATGACGTAGGCACATGGATACGTGGTTTTACCCTCCCCCCCCTCCTTTACAGTACAGACCGATAAAAAGGTAATGCTAATAGCGGTTGGCGTTTGTCGTTTCAGCTTCTCGTTTATTCCATTGGTTAAGTAGCATTTACTTTAGCACCATTAGCGCTTTATGTTTGACAGTTTCCGGTTAGCACTTAGCTGTTTATGGTTCGTGGAATATCGCATGGACATATGTACTATTCTCTTCCCCTGAACCTTGTTCGTTTATGACAATTTTGGGCGCATTCACTTCCACTGATGCTTCTGTTGTAAGCTTCGACAGTTTTCCGGATCCTTTTAAATGTCCGATCATCCCATGCTCCTTGTACTTCTTAACTACAGTACAAATTGTCTTCTTCAGAGCAATATTCTCTTTACCTCTAAGCCCATACACAATGTCTCCATACAAGTATTTCGACTCCAAAAGGTTAAACGATCCGTTGTTTCCAGTACGTGTTCAAAGACATTCTCTAGTGGTCTTTCTTGTTCTCAGATTCACCACCAAAGGACTACGAAGTACATTTTAAAGGGCCACTGACAAGAAAAAAAAATTTTGGCGAAAATCAATAAATACCCCCAATAAATAACTTTGGGAGCTTTTAAATTTGCAACAAATGTTGCGAAGTGAGCAAAAATAGCCCACTTCCAGTTTCGACTGCAAAACCGACAGTCATATTTGCTAAGACGTCACAAGGTGAACGTTTAGTACAGCTAGTATAGGGAATTTGCAGCAATTTTCCAAATAATTTGCAAATGAATTGAGGTAGGAACCTATTGAGCTCACTAGTGAAGCCATGATCAACAGTGCACTGCTGGGAGGTTTCAATAGGGATACTAGGTGAAGTATTCGTGCTTGGTACACTCTCAAGTATTCCCGAATGAAGATTAACCTGGTCAAGTAAAGCCAAATAGCTGTAAAAACCGAAATATACTTACCAATACTTCTGCATTAGGTAATGTGCACATCACTATGGTCACTTTTCAACATTTGCTGCCCTTTATGAAGGAATATGTGTACTACCAAGTAATACATTCTATGTCAGTTATTCCATTTCATGCAATTACGTATACATGCTTACTAATTGCTCCTTCTGCTCTTTGGGGTCATATTGCTCACATTTATGCTAGCCAGCAACCTGAAGGACCCATTTTGCAGTTCATGCTATTTAGCAGAACCCTGTTCCACCGATACCTATTGCAAAAAACGCTAGAACAACAGACATTTCTTGTATCTCCCTTTCTAAGACTGTCATTAATCAATACCGAAGACAGCTCTTCAAAGTGTGCGCGGAACTGCATCTTCCACGTGCACACTAGTGATAAATGGACACAAGTCACATTGTGAACGAGCGTGTTGCATATTTGAACAATTTGCAAAAAAACTTCATATACACAGCAAAAAATTCACAGATGACACAGTAAAGTTTCCAGTTAGATCCCTTTCAGTCCCTTAGTAGTAATCTGCAGCGTCCAACGTTCGTTTTCAGACAGCGATTCGGCAATCGATGATGGAAGTTCGAACTGGCAACGCTCCATTCGTAGGCCGTCTGCGGAGCCCTTGTGCTATCCTTACTGACAAAAATCATACTTTCACCGATTCTACCATCAAAAAGAGTCAAACAACATCTTTCGTCTGAGGAATGGGCTGAGAAAATTTTCGTTTTTCCCATACTGAAGAATGGGATTGGGTTACTTCCATTCACCTTGTGACGTCATGAGTAACCTGCACTTTGAAATCATCAACCCACGCATTTAATTGAAAATGGCTGATTTTGCGTACTAAATCTTCCATTTATTCCCATTTAAATGCAAATTTGCAAGTAAAATTATAGCATAAGGTATTTTTCACATATAAACCATCGATTAAGTGAATAAAACTTTTTCATGTCAGTGGCTCTTTAACAACGCACTGCCTTGTATACTATTTACCTAAAGCTCAATTTAAAGTCTTTGCTAACAGTTTACATCTCTCAGTCAGCATTTGTCATCTCTCGGTTAGCTCTTTACCATTCACTGTTAATATTTAACATTTCTCTATTAGCGGTATTGTCACGAATGATTCTCATTTTGCACAATTGTATATTGTCATTTCATGTTACCTTTTTTTGAGGTCCATACTGTACTAGGATGCTTTTTGCCCACCCACCATAGAAAATCTCTAAATGAAGGCCTACTCAAGGTACACTCACAGTAGTTAATGGCATACTTCACACAAGTACGTCAAATGATTTGCAACATTACAGCTCTTCTACATGTGTGCAGCAGCGGAGTACAGTGAATTATGAGAATCACCATGAACTACCTTGAGTATCAATATACCTAGATACCTAATCTGGATTTATACAATAAATGTAATCTTTTCTACTAACACTTTGGATTCATAACAAGCCATGTGCCCATAAAACAAAATACATAAACACACGTGCACTTGTACTGTCTTACAGAAGTTCCTCCTTCATTGCTTTTACCATGTCTTTCTACTAAGCTTTGAGTATATTGCTCAATCAACAGGGCTCCGCTAACAAAAATTTTCTTCATTCGCATAGGAGAGGTTAAATCTTTAGGCATAACTGATGGCATCTAGATATATACAGAGTGCAGAGAAGCATAAAATATATTATATAGCAACCATAAGAACACAGAACCATAATTAGTGTTGCGGTAACGGTAATTAGTAATTGTAATTAATTGTAATTAGGTATACAGTTGCTGGTAATGGTAATGTAATTGTAATGGAGTTGTTTCAGTCTCAAAGTAGTTGTAAAGGTATTCTTTTGCTACCTTGAATCACATTAAACAATTACCATGCAACTACTGTGATATATATTTTTATATGTACCTGTGAATATATTTCTCCTCCTAAAGAGGTAGATTTTGGTTAGTTTGAGGCTACTCTGTGTGCTACAATAAAAACAGTGACTTGTTGAAATGACTAAATGACGTCGTTCTTTAAGCACTGATATGAAATCTTGGTAAGGAGTACTAACTTTCACACACATCCAGGAACAAATTTGCAATTAGTAATTGTAATGGCAAGTGTGGAAAAGTAGTTGTAATGGTAATTGAGTGCTCTAGCAAAGATCTGTAGTGGTAATGGTAATTGGAGTGTTATCAATACAGTAATTGCAATGGTAGTTGATATCAATATCCCTGTAATGGCCACAACACTGACCATAATCTACTGCACCACATAGATACAGTATTGATTAAAGATAGGTATATAGCCATGCTACACGCGTGTGACACAAGCGTAAAATACTACTCATGCGAGTAGAATTATTACTCATGCGAGTAAAAATGGCAACGTGTTAATAAGCTGGTATTTTCAACGTATAATTGTAGTACATTAAGTGTTATTTCGGAGAGCAAATTGATGGTTGATTGTAAGAACGAAGTCATGGATACCACCTTGGGATCAACTCGTAGCGAATATCCCTATGCCCCCCCCCCAATTGCATAGAAGATAGTTCATCTTTTCCCAGCTGCTTGTCAAAGTAACGGTCTATTTTCGGAAATTAGCCACTTCGATGCTATCTTGTAATCTTGCAGGTAAGAATGTGCATGTATCGTGAATGCCTATAGTCCCTCCTTAGATTTTTTGTAGTTGCTGTCGCTACGTATCTCCTCTTTGTTGTGTTATCATGACATAAGTGCCTACGGATTGTCTGTAGCCCCAGTCGATTGTAGCGTACCGGTGCAGTTTTCTTTGTTTTAGCCTCCCCAGCTTGGGTCTGCTGCTTACGCATGGCTGTTAGGTCGCACGTTCTAATGTTGATCTGGAGTTCAATGTATAAGATCAAGCACAGTACCGCGATAGCATCATGCATTAGGCTTCATGACTATCTGCGATCTCCACGCCTAACCCGATGCCTTGCTTCATGTTTATTTGGTTTGTTTTATCGGTATCTTTATATTTCAGCCACTTCTTCACTAGTTTGCTCGCTTTTCGAGGCATTTTTAAAGGTGTTAACTTGTGTGTATTTTTTTACTCGCACAAATACATGCGAACCATCTGCGTGTCACACGCGAGTTGCTGGTTACCTATCTTTAATCAGTAAAGTAATATCAGGCCAGTAGGCAGAAATTTGATAGGGGGTGTGTTCTTTTTCCTGATGTGGGCATATATATTTGAAGTATGTATTGATGTAATGTATAGACTACATAGATACTTGACATACATTATGTACAGGGGTGTAGCCAGCAAGTTTTCCAAGGGTTTCAGGAAAACCCCTTTGGACAAATCCTCAAATCACAAAACTTGCTTGCACTTTTGGAAATTTTGCAGAGTAGCAAACTTGCATTTGGTTTACTGTTTGGATTATATGGCTGAAGCCGCTTTTAGTCATACTTTAGCTCCTAAAAACACTTAGTTGCTTTTATCAAAGGTTTTAATTCCTTGTTTCAAGCGCTGCACTTTCTAAAATCACATTGCGCGACGGGTGGCCATTTTATCAAAGTAGTCATATTACGTCACAAGGTTATCATTGCTAATTAGGCTGTGACCCGTGTACAAGGCAATGACAGTAGATAATGCACAACATAAGCTTGGCATGGCGACTATCTAGATAGTTTATTTCAGTTTTCATATATCACCAATAGTTTCTAGAGGCTAAATACTGGCACCTGTTCACATTGCACATTCAACTAGAGCAGCTACATGTTTCGACTATGATTTGCCAAACTTTCGAAACACCAATCCTATTTTAAAATTTACATGCCCCGATCTGTTGATACTCTAGTAGTTACACAATATCAACATGGAAACCCGTGCAGGTTGCACAGGTCATTTCAAAAGTGTGTTCTTGCTACAGTTTACGAACATTGTTTCAAACTGAAAGCATATACAACCTTTTGGTTTACTTTGAGTTATAAGATAGAGGATCATGCCAATTAGGTTATGGAAACAAAATATAGAAGTACTTTTTCTACAAAAAATCTCTGCTTCCTAGAAGAGGGGGGCTCAAAACTCCCCAAACGATCCCTGCCTATGGGTTTAAATATATATCTGTGACTAAACAATGCATTACTTGAACATTTAAATGTGTAGGACAAAGGGTCACCATTGAGCAACTTGTACAAGTAAAGTTTTAGTGATGACTATATATTTAAATGAAACCTAAATTAGGCTTTCAGTGGGGTAGGAAAATACTGCGCATTATTATGTGGGTAAATATGTACATTTCTGGCAACTTAATTACCACATTTGTCACTTTAGTGATAATTATCTTATTAAAAGATAAACTTAAGACTATGCACTGTTGAGAAGTTCAGTTTGTTTGTCTTTTTCTCATTATACTTTCTGATTGATCCTCATTTTTCAGGGGGCCTGGCCCTTCCTACTGATTTATTGGGGGGGGCACTGGCCCCCTGATCCCCCTTGTTCCTACTCTACTGGCTTTTACTCATCTCAATTAATGTCCCCCCTGTTCCTACTCCACTGGCTTTTACTCATCTCAATTAATGTCCCCCCTGTTCCTACTCCACTGGCTTTTACTCATCTCAATTAATGTCCCCCCCTGTTCCTACTCCACTGGCTTTTACTCATCTCAATTAATGCCCCCCCTGTTCCTACTCCACTGGCTTTTACTCATCTCAATGTCTCTATTGGTTACATACTGGACGATACCACACAAACAAATAAATCTGATACCCAAAACATTATGCAGAACAGTACACAATCAACAATAACCCATAGATGTTTTATACAAAGTATGTTTAATATCACTCAATAGGTTTGGATTTTCTGGACTAATTCTGTGATGGAGGTGTGAATCGCTAAACCTTCGGCTTCCGTTCCCATTGTATAACTATCTTTTACTGCTGGACATACAAAGGCGTAGCCTGAGGATGTTGTAACTGTTCATTTCCCACCTATTTCTCCCACGCTGCAAACAGGGAAATGGCTGATCCTTTCCTATCAGAATCATTTTGCAATTACCTTCAATCCTGGTCCATTTCTTATCTGATACAGCCGCTTATGACCACCTCCACTCAACGATCAGCTAATATGGCCACCTACAGCCAGCTGTTCATTGACCAGAATGTCTCTACGCCACCATTTGATGGTGATCAAAATGCTTCCATCTACCTGTTTACTGATCCGAACGCCTTCAGCCAACTGTCTGCTGATCTAACCGCCTCCATCCAGCCATTTACTGACATGAACGCCTCCATCCAACCATCTGCTGATGATAACTCCTAACTGATGGTTGGGTGGACGTGTTCAGGTCGCAAGTGGCCGTATCAGCTAAGGTATGGACCAAAAACTCATCTGGATTGAAGGCAATCGTGAAGTCTGATAGGAAAGGATCAGCCATCTCCGTTCACAGTGTGGTAGAACAATAAAAGAAGGTGGAAAAATGAACTGCGCTATCTGAAAGGAATAAACACCTTATGAATTCTTAATGAGGTGGGTCAGTGAATTATACACTCAGCCACATCAAAGGATACACCCACGCATCATGGTACAACCAAGTGCATCCATTTCTACTGTTGCTCTAGAGTCTAAAGTCTAAAGACTCTAGAGGGGTAGAATTCCTTGAAAACCTAGGACTTTGAGTACACTGACTAATAGCAATGGTTCACCTGATTCTATTTAGTAGTACTATACACTACGTACTGGCAGTAGCCACTAACTTTTTAGTTGGAACCATTCAGACGTTACCATACTTTCTTTTAAAATCTGTCCCACAAAAGTTTCATCAACACTTCTGTAAGTGTTTGAATGATTCTAATAGATGACAAAATTGTCTGCTCATGTTTTGCATCTCAGTGTTTGTGACCAGCCCTAGACTAATGCTATGTCCCAGTGGCCTGTACTGCCAAAAACAACTCCACTGTTGCTAACAGAGACTCTAGTGCTCATCACAAGTAGACAATCACACAGTGTCATTGGCACACTGAAACGACTACTTTTAGCACCGAGCGAGTGGGCATTTTGAAATTGTATGTATACATACATTACCTATGTACCTCTAAAGTTTCAATGCACACAGAAAAGTAATGGTCTCCACTTCTGAGTTATTGATTTGATGAAATTGAGTGAATTTGTCATATGACAATGTTTTAGGGAAAATATGGTCAGACTGTGATCACAGATCTACTTTGCATGCTGAAGTGGTCTGTCCTAATTACTATCACTACTTCCATGATAATACCGTAGATATCAGCAAAAGGGTTGTAGTTGTGCTTTGACCATACTATAAAAAGCACCATCACGGTGGCAAAAAATTCTCACAGTAAGAAGAGAGGACTTCAACGCGTAAAGATGCGACTATTCTAAAATTCTGTTCCTGACTTGTAAAAAGCTCCAACTAAAGCTAGGGTAGATAGAAATGTACTAACCACGATAATCTGAGACAAAACATCGCTGTTTTGCCAATGTGCTATAAGGCCTTTTCTGGGAATTCCACCCTTCATCAGTAGCACTGGGCAGAGCAGTAACGGATTGTCCTTGGATGCTTTTTATAGTATGGTCAAAGCACAACTACAACCCTTTTGCTGATATTTTAGACCTGCTAACAAACCAGTACTTGGCGTTAGTCTAGACTAATGCCAAGTACTGGTTTGTGAAGTTTGGTGATTGTGCGTTTGGTGAAGATGTCTGTTTAATACCATCTAGCGGTTTCGGATTTTCCTTGACCAATCCCGTGATGGGAGGTTTCCAAGGACAATCCGTTACTGCTCTGCCCAGTGCTACTGATGAAGGGTGGAATTCCCAGAAAAGGCCTTATAGCACATTGGCAAAACAGCGATGTTTCGTCTCTGGTTAAAGTGGTTATTACATTTCTATAATACCGTAGAGACTGGTTGTTAAGCGCTTGTGCCTATGACTGTAAGCAGAAAGGAATTGTGCACCTAAAAGCAGTATACACTTAACAAATTGGAGAGCATATATTGACACCTCCAGCATTAGTTTATAGCACCTCTGCAGCAAGAGAACAGCGAAATAGCCATAGTGGGTCGATGAAGATGCTGTTTTTCTTCATGAAAGTCTTAATTGTGTTCTAGATCTGGGAACTGGGACTTTCGAGAGAATTTGACTCTTTTAGATGCTTTACTGCTCTAGCTCTGCAAAACTAGAGCTTTCATATTCAGATCTTTTGCGAGCAGTACTTAGCCTAGTAAGTTTAGTTATCGGATGATCACCGTCCTTATTCACTGAAGCATCAATGTTAAGCTTGAGGAGATGCTCTGACTATGGCAAAGTTCAATGTTGATTGAAGGTTGTTACTGTGTTTATAGCTCCTTTACAGCTGATGCAAGTACCCATGGTATATGTGCCTAATAATTATTATGCTAGGACGACAAGACAATATGTGCTTAAGTAATAGTGTGCACTTATCAACCAGTCTCTACGGTATTACACTTTCTTCAAAGTAGTACAAACCATGGACAATCCAAACACCCAACAGCCTGATTCACATAATTAGATACTGTACAATCTTGGTAAATTTCTTTTTCCCAAATCAACAAGTCAATTCCTAAATAATTCACACTTCATTTGGAGGGAGGCAGGAAGAATACCGTGTGCTCGGAAATTTTCGCGGACGCAACACTTGAGGATTTTCGAGGTACTAAATTATTCGCGGATGCAGAATTTCAAATTCACGGATCTTAGATTGCATTTTATATAAGCTCAACAATATGTAATCCTATATAAATTATGCACTGAAAAATGGCTGCCCTGTTTGTTAGCGTGGTTGTTAGTCCGTGGAACGGTTATCAATACAAGTGCAAATTGTTACAGTTGATCTTCTCCAGCTGCCTTACAGATTTTAGTCAGATATGGAGCATCTGATGGAGGTGAAGAATACTTGATCGACATAACGGACGAGAAAATGAACGGTATAATATACGAAATGTTCGACACTCCTGCTTCTTTGTTCTTTGCTAAGACTCCTGTGCATAGCGCGGAACATAAAGGGTCGCATAGGATTTTCGCGGATTTAATTTTTTGCGGATGCCGTGCAGTACCGCGAAAACCGTGAAAGTTTAGTACCGCGAAAATTTCCGAGCGTACGGTAGTTGCCCCTTTACAGTACAGATCACAAAAAATTGGCATTCGTTTCAGTATTCTATCTTTACAGGTATCTGAGCATCTGCCAGGTTATGGCAAGTCTCTTAGGGTGAGCCTTTGAACACTTAGTCCACTTGTGTACAATGTGTGCACATATGGTAGCCTTTTTTGCTCAAATTCCAGTACCACCCTTCCGTACTTGAAGGAAAAGAAGTTATCTGACATGTACGTACAAACATTTCTTAAATTAGGAATTATCAGAGAATACAGATACAAAGCAATCTACTTCATTCAGCCAAATCTTTGCCAAAGCCAGTTTCAAGCAAAGGAGGGTAATATCACAATGCAACCTTCTTTGTGTATATTATGGCATTAATACAATATGAGTAGTGGAACTACAGTAAGTGCTAAATGTATAAGTACACAAATTCAGTACACATACATACATATGTACAGAATACACAGTTGTCACAAAGTCCATACTTTAAATATCAGCTTTGCTGCCTCCAAGTATTTGCCTGCCTTTCTGTACACAGCAATAGCACTAAACAACCTATTTTTACTCAGAAGAGAAGATGCATATTCTGTTAACAAACTCGGAACATTTGCTAAGTTGCTCTTTTCTGCAAGGTGCAAGGCTTCATCCCACTAAGATGAGAAAAAGATATATCCGAATTACCTTCGAAGTTCATGCTACACAAAAAATTGTTTAAATACATACATGATTGAGAGATATGCACACTTCCACAGCTCTATCAACTCTGCCAGCTCGTATAAAAGCACTTGAAGCTTCTGGGCACATTCCAAATGAAGCAAACTTTTCAGCAATATTCTGGGAGATTACAGAAGACTACAAACATAAAAGAATCTTAAACGATAATATACAGTACAGTGCATAAAAAAATGACGATATTATCACTTTTCCAGATAGAATTTGATAGAATTTTGCAGAGATTTCTCGGTTATTACTTCAGTATTTCGCAATAGACAAAATAATTATCATCAGATACGAAGGCAAGAACTCCTCACGATATGATGGAAAACTATTCTACGAACTGTCTTCGAGAGTTCGACGGATCAACGGCTCAGAAGATCGCGGCGTTTCGTCGTTTGCCTTCATCCACTCCTCGATTATTGTCATTGCTTCCGCAGTAAGCTTGAAACGTCGTCCTGATCCTTCCAACCTCTTGAGTGTCCCATGCGCATTGTACTTGCAGACTACGTTCCAAATAGTCTGCTTGGAAACGTCAAATCCTGCCAGACGCAGAATATGTGATAGCTGTCCAAAAGAGACCTTGTGCTGATAGTAAAATTGAATTATGCGCTGCTTCACGAAATAGCTAATTCTCATTCTTTGCACCATAGAGTATAGAGTATCTATGTTTGCACGAATCGCTTATACAATAATACTCGAGTACTCAATGTTGCGCAAGTATTGATCGTAAGTGGCTAGAGTTTAACGTTATCGGTTATCGGTAAAGCGCTATCGGTTCGCGCTTGACGCATAAACAGTCAGCGGTAAAGAGCAAGCGGATAAACGTTGGGATAACGACAATAACGGTTTACAGTTTTCGGCTGTCGTCAATTTTTTATGCACTGCACTGTACACATGCAATACTTACAATACATTTACAGCTTAGTGCTCTTTACAGTCACACTACACACAAAGATATGAATTGCTCCAAAATATGTAACAGATAAATTATGTTATCACTGTTCTATCAACCTATTGTACAACAAGGAAATACAAAATTCTGCAAAGTATATTGCACTACCCCTTGCATGACTTACCTCGAGCAATGGGTGGCACTCTGGCAAACCTTCAGACAGCTTTAGCATTCTTTCGAAATCCTCCAAAATATACAGACAATCCAACAATCTGCTACTATTTTGACCTTGACTGTAATATGTTAGAGCATTTTGGTATTTTTGCCTCTCATAGTAATAGTCCCCTATTGCATTCCATGCACTACTCAATTGAGTGTCATCTCCTAAAAAATTATGACATTAGTGTCACAGCACAGAACTTGATGCCCCCCTCAATGTGCATCTTACCAGCACCACCTCCAGTTTTCAGTAACTGCACAACACGAAACCAATCACCCAACTTCATCCTTAAATCCACAGCAAGATCCCTTAACAAAATAAAAACAAAAACTCATGATTCACAATCCAGCAAAACCAATTACCCAAACTTTATTCGCAAAACTAGATGCATGCAAAGCATAGTACTTGCAAGATGGCCGGTGTCACGGGGAATTCTACCCCCCCCCCCCCCATTTTTAGTCCCCTGGTTAAAATATACTAGCCTAAGGATGCTTTGTGCCCCAGGGTAAAGTATCCTAGGAAATTCAACCCCCTTTCGGACAAACTATCCCCTACCCTTAAGGTAGCCAAATATAGCAGTCAAAGGTAACTATATTGTTAAAATTAATGCTAAAACAACAGGCAATGTATATTGGAAGTGAAAATAAGAATCAATACACTATGAAACATAAATATAATACTACATGTAAGCAAGATAATAAAATACTATTCCTTGTTTCTGGTGACTGATTGTCTTTTTGTTGTTCCTGTACCTCATTGGGCATGCAGTACCCTAGTATTGCTGTATGTCAATAATTTGATCGGGTGATTGAGTCAATAGTTGGAAGATTATACAAAAAATGAAAATGACAGTACCATAGGGATATGTATTTTCATGTGAGATAAATTTTCACTATATTCACAGTTCGTTCCCGATCTGCAAACATTTGTACTCGAACCCTGCATCGGTGGGCTTCATAGTCATTATGTTGTTGTTGTTTTCGAGTTCTTAAACTACCATTATGGCACTATTGTGCCGGTCAAAAGTCATACGGTGAAACCTCTATTATAGGACACCTCTGAAATACAGAAACCTCCTTATATATGACACCACTGCTCTGTCCTATTTGAAGTCCTTCACATTGACATATGTATACTTGAAGCCTCTGAAACTGGGACACCTCCATATTACAGGACAGCTTACTGTGGTCCCAATGGTGTCCTTATTATAGAGGTTTTACTGTAGTTCCCAATTCTACTGGTACTCCTTCTGCTGATATCCCACCATGGCCATTTGGCAAACGAACATCTAAGTCTTGTCAGTAGACTCCAGGACGTATGGTCAACTAACTAACGAGCAGCAAGCACATGCTGGCAAATCGTCTACAGCACGTTCTTCCACGTGTCTACTGACACCCTACAGGTACAGGCGAGTAGCTAGAGTATTAATATAGTGGCCATTTTTGCGTGTAAGGCAAGCCATGAAATTTAGACTCCGCAATCTTTTTTTATATAAGGCAATCTACAGGATTTCCCAAAAATAAATATGGTATTAATTGTACACTACATGAAAATGGCAGCCAATATCAGCAAGAAAGAGGAGTCACAGAAACGACAGATTTATAAGTAGGAAGTCAAAAATATCTTAAACCTATCGTGAATTGCACTCTTATTGCTAACAAAAGTCGTTTTTTGCTTCGTCTTTTCAGTTTAGGCGCTTCATACACGTTCGCACTTTGCAGTGTTCATATACCTATAGCGCTTGTTTTGTGAAGAGCAGGAATTAATAAAAGCAAGCACCAACTTGTTTATCGTATTCAAGCTGTTGCTCTCTCCAGGCAGAAAGTGGAGAATACATTCTAGAACTATGATTAGATTATTTTAGCATTTTTATCAGCCATTAAGTGGTAACTGAATTTTAGCGCTTTGGTGTAGTTGTGTTATCTGGCTTCATTCTCCATGTTGTCTTGGTCTTCCGTGGGATTTTACCTGGATCTCACCTAAAATGTTCCTTTTGCTATCCATTAGGCTTTATTTACCCGAATTGGTTGAAATAGCAAAGTAGAAGCTTGAGTCCTAAGAATGCAGATAATATCCGACGCATACTATTCTGGGAAAGATCATTTGCAGATAAGTCTAAGACTTTGCGTTTGCAAAGTATTACTAGAGCTGTAAACCTTAGGACCTTATGTGATATCTCTTTCCCTTTGTGAAGATTGGGTATCTTGAAAAAAGTGAAAAAGAATCAATATTATCGGCGAGCAGCGCGATTTGTACAGCTGAAGAAATCGTTATCGCTTTTGGGTAAATTTGAATCCAAAATTTATTGTAACGAATTTATGGTACAATTCAATGGTTGTTGCAAAGGTTGGATACATTGTTTCGCTGGTAGCTTCTTATTTCGCTGATTTAAAGAAACATTTTACTTTTGTTCCTAGCCCCCATTTTCTCCAATTACGTAAGTGGTCACTTTCTTTTAGAGGGCAGTGTATATAGGCAAAATACGTACGAATTGAAAAATACAAAACAGAAAAAAAATCAAAATGTTAAAAATCAATACTATAATGGCTACAGTGCCAGTCAATGGTCTTTACATCATGCATGTCATATACATTAGAATGGTGTCTTCTTCGTTCATGTGTTTATAATTTTTGGAAAGTGTGAGTATTTGCCCTGAACAGTAGTGACTGGTATGACAACCACTGTTCTGATATACATCTTCAATGTTTGCCGGTAGGGGGGTTATTTTCTCAATGCATGGGGGTTGATTCTTGCTGGTTCAAACTAACCAGGGGAATAGTTTAAACTAACCAGGGGATACTTTAAACTGTGATACCGGTGTTAAATTTGAAATTAAAGGGAAGTCAAAGGATATATCAGAGGAAGGTACCACACAAGGCCAGGCAAAAATGAAGGCTGCATAATTCTATCGGGGGGGGGGGGGGGGGAACCTTTCTACCTATAGAGGGGAAAATCACACCCAGGATTCCCCCTAAATAATACCCTGCTAAATTTTGGTATTTGCATACTTTGTTGGGAGCACACATATTCGGAAGAGACAGAAATCCAGTTTTATGAAGGAATAGAGATTAAGAGTACTGTATATGTTGGCACTTTGAACATTGAAAATCTTGCTTCTTGCAACAGAGTACTACAGAATCCGTATGTCTGGACAAAATGTCCGAACACTTTTCAAGTTATTTGGACATTCAGGGATTTTATACGAAAATGACCAATGACCAACCATTATTTTGTGCACTGTAAGGGGTACTTAGTCCTAGACAAGCAAAACTGAAGACTTATGTCCACCAAGTTGAAGGCAAATATCATTGTCTTCTAGAAAGGATGACACAAGTACATAGTGTGTACAAAATGCACAGATCACATACATATTGTACATAACTACAATTACTACCTTTGGGCAATATATATATGAAGGAAAACTCAAAATGAAACGCTTAAAAACTCATTATCCTTGCCATACAGTACATGAAAGATGACTAAATCTCAAAGAGACACCAAATCACAGGTAATACCAAACCTACCCAATAGCAGTTTCAAAGATGTGGACCATGGAAAGGTTTCACAGTATGTACATACCTTCTATCCAGCTCCAAATATATTCTTTCAGCATCTTCGAATCTGTTTAAAAAAGCAGCTACTTCAGCCTTTTGTTTGACTTCTGACTAAGAAGTGAAGCACATAAAAATCAACCATGTACACAATGCATTCACACCAACAAAAACCTTCATACATACGTCCATTTTCCGTAATTTCTTTACAAATTGTAGACCAGCATAGTCAGAACATTTCACAAATGCCTTTTCAGCTACAGAGAGATCCAGCTGACTTAAAGCTGACTCGCACACAGGTTTCCTGATAATACAATTTTGTAAGAAATAAAACCTCTTCATGTAGTTACAAATACATAGCTTCAAAGTGCAGCTCAATGATGAAAAACATCAGTGAAAATACCTACTGAATAAATTTACACAAATATCCCTCACTACAAAATATACCCATAGAACTGCGGACATTAAGCAAATTCAATTATAGCAGTACTGTGCTTGAATAAACCTGACAGTAAGTACTATACTTCTCATGTATACATGTATGGATACATACCCAATACTCACTATACTACTATTAACCCCTACTGCACCACAATGTCGTCTTACTATTACAATATAATAGAATTTACCAAAATTGTTTGCCCTGACAAAAATATAGAATTTCAGACAAAAATTAGAATACATGACAAAACTTTAGAAAGTACAGTGGAACCTTGTAAATTGCACATATTGCGGTCACCATTGGGGAAAAACTTTTTGGCTGTTATAGACAGGTGGCTGCTTTAATGAGGTAGAATACCATACATTACTGCTGATTCGGAGAAGAATTAGTGGCTGGTATAGACAGGTGGCTGCATTACACAGTGACCACAATAGACAGGTTCCACTGTACTCTCAAATCCTAAAATTCCAACTTTTAGTGATGACAGATACCATATAAACTCTAATTCATAAAACAAGAAACAATAATTGCTTTCAGAGTGACCAGATCTAAAAGAGCTTGATAAACTCAGTAGGAGGCATAAGTTTAGTCATGTTTGTTTTTACAAAACAGTGATCCGTTTTAGTCTTACGCAAGAATGTACAGAAATGGAATGGAATAGAACAAAATGGAAATAAATGAAAAACTGTAAAAGCATTAAGATGGCGGGACAAAACGCAAGGTGTCAAAGCAGAAGAGGTCAGCCACGTCTACGTTATCATTGCTGTGACATCATCAAATGCATTGCTCCATCACTGTTAAATGACAGAACGAATATGCAGGCTCATATGCAGGTGGTGTACATCTGAATTGTAGAAGAGCAGTACCTTCATTCTATTCACTGGCGTAGGAACCAGGGGGGCTGGGGGGGGGCTGCAGCCCCCCTGTAAATTGCACATGGGGGGCTGAGCCCCCCTTTGAAATAACCAACTTACAATGGTAGCTTGAGAGGAAAACTGTATATTGCTAAGAAAAACTTACAATTAAGTATGAATTGTCACAAATCTATTTAAATTCATATCCAAAGAAGGCAAGAATTTCCGTTTGAACATCTGTAACTTTTGATTCTGTCCAAAACTCAGTTAGGTTGGCCATTTTATTTGCCTCAGAAACGTGAATAAAATAGTGGATTTTGGCGTCAGTCAAAAGTATACTAGGTCCATTCTGTCCAGTTATTCCCTGTTTGGTTATTAGAATGATGAATATCAAAGGCAAACTACACCAAGCTTGAACAATCTTTTTTTAAACTATCACCAAGAAATTAAAGAAATACAAAATGAATTACAATCAACTAGACAAGAACTAATAGTAGAATTGATATAGATTAATTTTGTATATTCACCCATGTTACCCATTTTGCTAGTAATATACATAGGTGCTGGTCTTTGAGTGCAGCCCCCCCCCCCCCCCCCCCCCCCCCCCACTGTGAAACAACTTCCTACATCCCTGCTAATTGTACTATCAGCAGGAGTGCATTAGTTTTATTGTATTAAAAGATTCCCTTTGTATCGGTGCCATTTCTTTGCTCTGTGGTGCAGGTCTTTGTCAAGAATGAATGGGGTGCAGTAGAGTGCTTCTCTCTTGCTGAAATCAACAGAAAAGACAGTGTCTAATGCGGTGATGTCATCAGTAACATGCGCTTTCATCTTCTAAACAGTTCTGAGTACTAGGGTGTCATTGATAAGGCAAAAATGACGGCAAAGATTTAAGATGCCGTACGCAAATCTTACACTTTGACCGCTTCTTCTTAGGTTGTAGCCGAAAGAGACAAACAGGCTATGGTTTGACTTTTAACAATCAATTCGTCCCACTGTGTGGTCATTTGGTGGAAAATCTTGCTACTCTAGCACATTTCACAACTTTTCAAGGAAATTTGGCCACCGTGGTGTACTTTGTGTCACAGAAGTTGTGTGCATTCAATATGAAGTGTCGCAAATTTTCGCAAAGCTGTATACAGAAAGATCGAGCACTCTGCTAAACAAAAACTCCCGGTCACTCAATTCTTATGAATATGCACATTAGCGAAGCTGGGGATTTTTGGGGTGGAAGCTCCCCCCCCCCCCCCTGGATAGAATCCTGTAACCCTTTGCTCAACTAATCAAAACTACCAACAACATCTTGCAGACTATCAGCCCTTGACATTCAATACCTAAAAAGTCTCTGTAAAGGACATACCCTTAATTAATACTCACCACAGCTGTGGATGGCGCTTAGTTTCCACAAACTGACAGGCTTCTTCCAATGAGAGCTTGCCAAGTACATCACGGGTGTCTCGAAATTCCTGAGGATAGTTACAGTAAGATTCCACTAGTAATAGAATTCATATTCAGGTGAAAAATATAAAATTAGGGCTTTAATTCAACTACATCTTCACTTAAGTAATAATGCAAAAACTACATAGCTAAAAAACTGCTAAAATGAACCACCAAAATCAGGAATAGAGATGATGTATTTTCAACGTTTTTCAACATTAGGGTATAAAGTAACTTGATATATTGTGTACGTTAAAGTATGATGGACATATGTATCAAATATTGTGTCATGGTGAGCAGGTAGATCAAAGGCAAAAAGTGGGCTATAAAATCTCTACAGCACACTTTCAATTTACTATACAGCACACTTGCAATCAGGGTTCAGCTCTACAGCACACTTGTAATCAAATCATTAACAACTCCTAACAAACAATTAACTTAATTTCCCTTGACCTCTCATCATTGTGCAAGATCACAGGCCAATGTATGGGACAAATTCATTACTACCATCACATGGCACAAGTTAGTTGTATCCCTCCCAAGTGGGATGTACAGCCATACAATCACACTTTTCTTTAATCACCTCGGGCTGATGCCCTCAGTGATTAAGGAAAAGTGTGATTGTATTAGCTGCACATCCCACTTGGGAGGGATATAACCAACACTTGAATCATATCAAAGTACTGTACACAAAATAAATACAGTACGCTTCATAAAAATCGTGCAGCCAACTGAAATCCTTTAACAGGTATTAGTGCATTTCCGGTGACGGAATAGTGGTTGCAAAAGCAAAATTATTGCTTCGCTGTGCAATTTACAGAAAGCCGTAATCTGATAGTGTTTATCTGAATTCATCTTTTCTCGGTTCACCCACAGATACTGGAACACCCTTACCCTTTACGTATAATGAAAATGCTGTAAAGTGCATGTATACTTCTATCGATTCCAAAGAAATTTGAAGGTGCGATGCTTGTCAGCTATTCTACGAAGCAGCAAATTGCCATATGCTTGACTTTATCTTCGCAACGACTGTTTATCCGTCGCGAAACTTTCCAGACACATCATCTTATCTTCAAAGCTTTGAACATACCTCAAGGTACATCTTGCCATCATATCTAAACGAACTGTTACCTTCACAAAGAATCTAAGTTTAAAACGTAAGCCAAAATGCATAAACGCTTCACGCTTGATACATAAATTAGCACTGGTCAAGCACCAAACACCTACCGCTAATAGAGACTCGCCAAACACTAAACATGATGGAAAGTGTCAAATTCAAATTAGACAGCACTATTCTCGTCAGGTTTTTAATGAAGTGTACTGTATCTAGTGATTATATTAGTAATGCTGTTTCCATTGCTCAGGGGAGTCAGATAAACTGCCCCATACCATGATTGGAACATTTTGGCCAACAAACAAATCTTTGTCCACTAATTGCAGGCCACTTTCAAAGGTACATAAGTCATGCATAGAGTTACTCATAGAAGTGAACAAAGTTGAGCTACGTGTATATCACAAAGTAAAGTTTATCCATACTGCCTATCTGTGTACTGAAAAAGACACATATACAGTCACTCATATTTCAATTGCTGACAGTCCAGTTGTAGCAGTCTGAACAGTTTAAACAATTATTGTTTTAGAACGATGACCTTCAATTCCTTCACGGTGAAGTTCTCCCAAAAAGGAACAGGAATAATCATTCTGTCAGTCAGATGATGAAATTCAATGGCCACTGTGAATGTTGGTGAATTAGACATCCTCATGGGCCACTTAATATACGTACTTCATGACTGCATGTAGCTACCCCAGCATTGTCTACTTTTTTAGTCATTTCGCAAATTTAAATCATGCATTCAATTTTTGGCAAACAAAATGTAAAATGCTCCATTTTTCCCCTTTGGCAATGTAATTAGAAGTCTTTACCAGCTGAGAGAAGAAATTTTAACCTTTTCAGGTAATTCATGACCTTTGATCGCTAAAACAAAATCTATTCTTACTAATGAAGATCCTAATTGGATCAAAATGGAAGACTGTATTGTAAGTACTTTCCCACTGCAGTTAGTGCATGTTTTCCCCTTCGCCAACCGTACATGACAGCAAGGTGCTGCACATGAGTTGATAGTAAAAATTGAGATTCTTCAAATCGTAGGGTGGGCAATGCAATATGATGGGTAGGTAACTATGCTTAGCATTTCTTTCAGAAAACTAGAAGTGGTAAGTCTGTTATAATAATGTGGACGAGTGTATTATTATGTAGGTAGGGGAGGTCTGGGGGTATATTCCCCCAGAAAAAAAATTTTTAGGCTTCATAAGGTGGCATCTGAGGCCAATTTAGATCACTTCAGCAGGTTTGTAAATACACCAATGCAGTCATACACACATGATATACCAAGGGGGGGGCAACGGGGTCACAAAGGAGGGGAGAGTGAATACTCCCTGCTTTGTTCTGCCCCAAAGAAATTATGACATCCTTGACAGTAGTCTCTAGTATTTGTACGGCTTTTATTATGAACTTGAGATGACTCCTGATATTGTGGACTGTGTCGATGATGTTCACAATGCTTGTAAGCCTTGAAATGATAATATTGTAGTAACCATATGGGGGGGTCAAGGGATTGGTGACAGTGGTCTCAAGGGATTGGTGACAGTGTTCTCAATGGACTTCTTTTAGTCCGTTTCCCCGTTAATCCTGCCTTTCAGGAAAGCTTGCTGTATGGTCAGATACACATCTGGGGGAGGGGTAACAGCAATCCTGGGGGGGTGGGGTAAGATTCCCACCCCCCTGAATGCAGCCCTGAGGGGTATGCCATTACTGTAAGAGTATTTAACTGCAAATTTATGGGTTTTAGCAACACAATAATATAATATACACACGGTACATACTAAATACACATGCAGCAACATTACATGTAACTACCATAGATATCAGGCTTAATAGTTTATTTCCATTAATTCCACATTATGGTGAATACTGTATAGCAAGTTCTAACGAATTTAATTTGCACCACAAAGCCGGAGTAGTTAGCACCACGGAATGTAATTTGTGCCTGAACTTGGTAATAGCAAGTATATATTCAAACACATTATCCTTCAAGTTTAAAAATGCGGTTATTTATGAAAGCAAAACCTCAAATAAGATAATCAAGTACTGCACGTATCAAGCTGAGTTGTAGAATACCTATGCACATAATTCTATGTACTTGAATGGGAAGTACAAGTGATGGGTGAAGTGGCAGATACAGGAAGTGATGGTGTGGCAGAAACAGGAAGTGATGGGCGAAGTGGCAGACACAGGAAGTGATGGGTGAAGTGGTAGTACAGGAAGTGATGGGTGAAGTGGCAGTACAGGAAGTGATGGGTAAAGTGGCAGTACAGGAAGTGATGGGAAGTGGGAAACAGAAAGCGATGGACACAGGAAGCGATGTATCGCAGCAGTCACATAAACAAACAATTTATACCTTGCTTTCAAAATTGATAATGTATGACTGGCAAGGATTTTCTGGATCCTGTCAAAGAGAAGAATATTTGAGTGCAACAAAATTCTACGTACAGAATAGAATAAAGAGAATCAATTATTATACTGTAGATAACCATACACATACCAGCATAATTTCATCAACAAGCAATGCTTTCACTTGAAGGTCTTTAAAAGCACATAGATGTCCAGAGCTCTGCAAAGGCTCTTCAGATTCGGTTCCACGAATAACATACATTTTTGTCTTTTCCATAATAACAATGAGTTCAGGATCATCATCAGCCCATAGAAGATCCCAAACATCCTTATGATCAGGTCCAAACTTTTGCAGGTGGCAGGGATCAGAGAGGGACTATAGTAATTAAAACAAATTAAAACTCAAACATTGGTAAGTTAAGGATTCCATACATCTACATATCTTTAGAAGCAACAATATACACACTACAAGCGCAGCAACTTGTACAAATACGTAACTGAGCAAAGAAAGTTACACTAAAAACAACATACGTACATATCACACTCAGTTGAACATTCAAAATAATTTACAAAAACATATTATATTGTCATGGCCAATAATTTTACTCTATGACAAACATCACTTGAAAGTAGACAGGGTGTATTAACTATGCAATCCATAAATTTGTCTCAGCACTTACTGTACATATATATACACAAACAATACTTAAATAATGCTTGCAATGCTTCTAAATTCACAACAGTATCATAACAGTTCTTCCCAGAGATATTTTGAGGTATGAATGCTCAAGTTAGTGTGACACACATACTGTATGTACATACTGTACTGGGCAATAGTTAAATACCGTGTGCTTGGAAATTTTCGCAGACTAAATTTTCACGGAAGCAACACTTGAGGATTCTCGCGGTACTATTCACGAATGCAGAATTTCGAATTCACGGGATCTTACATTGGATTTTATATTAGTTCAATAATATGTAATCCCATATAAATTATGCACTGAAAAATGGCTGCTCTGTTTGTTAGCGTGGTTGTTAGTCCGTGGAATGGTTATCAATACAAATGTAAATTGTTGCAGTTGAAGATGAAACTATCTTCTCCAGCTGCCTTCCAGATTTTAGTCGGATTCAGAGCGTCTGATTGGGGTAAAGAATGACTTGATCGACATAACGGATGAGAAAAACGAATACTAACAGTATAAATATATGAAACGTTCGATGCTAGATATAGAATGACACTCTTGCTTCTTTGTTCTTTGCTAAGACTCCTGTGCATAGTGCTGAACATAAAGGGTCGTATAGGATTTTCGCGGATGTAATTTTCGCGGATGATGTGCAGTACCACAAAAAAATGCGAAAGTTTAGTACCACAAAAGTTTCCGAGCATACGGTACTGTATACACTTTGATTTTCAAGTAGGACAGCATGGTGGACCGCATTGAAGCTTTTGAGGCATCAACAAATAGGACGATAAAGAACTCTCTACGGCCCAAGGATTAGTATTACAGAAGAGATATTTTCTTTCAGTTCATGACTTACACTATTACAAATTCATGCTGTAGTCAAACTTCATACATGCCAACGTAAAGCCTGCATTTTGGTATATGGCACCTCATAGTGTGAAATTCTTGAAAGCATTGTATGAAGTACAATGTCTGGTAGGCATGAGCCAATTATTCACCAAATACCACCTATTATTTTATTCAATTATTCATCCAAACTCCACCTATTATTCTCAAATGCACACCCTATTATTCAGCTCCAATGCCTTCCTTAGATGACGTTCTATGTACTGTTACAGTAGCTTTGTCTGTAAAGTTTCCCACTTGTAAAGAATCATGTTTGTGACAACTTAGACAGAAGACTCAACATTATTTATACTCACTGCAGCATGAATTGTGTGGTCTTACGCATTCTTAAGGGAATAGTTCCTACTGTGAAATGAAACAGCCATTTAAAGGGGAAGGAACACTCCATGTTGGCCTGATTGGCCATTTTGTGCTACAAATTTTAGAATGTTCCCTATTATTTGCAAATTATTCCTGATTCACAGAGGTGCCTATTATTCATGAAACTACGTATGTGCGCATAATTGGCTCATGCCTAATGTCTGGGTGAATACACATGAGCATGTATTGCATATATAATTAAAGCAAATATAGCAATAATACAATGCAGATACAACTCACCAACTCATACAGCGACAATACACCATTGACATCAAGAACAGCCAGCCGACTACAAAATGCAAGCACAAAATGAGAATGCTAAAGCATGTATATAGGGAAGCATGTTTACTATGTAAAAATAAGTAATAGTTACAGTATACAATGGGAATTTGCGGAGTATGGATTATACATGCACAAGACCCTAGAAATCGAAAAGCGGCAAGTTTTCATGACGGTATATTTTCGGCTACAAGAGGTTAGCTATAACAAGGCAGAAGCCACCGCTGCTTCAGTAAGACTGTCCCATCAGTAAATTTGTAACTTCGAAAAACAGTACCATCCTTGACCTCGATCTATCGGCAGCTGCTAAATAAAGCCATACAATGGGCTAGATTGTTATTGTAATGGGGTATAACTGCAAAAGAAGCCAAGCGGGCTCTTGTTTGCAGTTATACCCCGGTTATGGGATTTAACTTGGCATGGTTAACCCAGAGATGGGGTAAATCTACATATACAGTACGTACAAACCTTGAATCACAGTTAAATGACATCTTCTGTGGTCTGCAATTGATCACAAACTTAGTAATGAATATAACACCTGGGAGAGAATAAAACTGCACAGTTCCCGATATCCTTCCAACGGTGAAAAACTTGGCAGAAATGCACACCGAACAAACACTGTCCCACGTTGGCTAAAAGAGAAACACAAACACAGCAATGGAAAATATGTATACTCATGCTGGCATTAGTATGGTTTTGACAAACCTGCACATTTACAGGAGTTTCCAAGTGCTCCTTTGTATGATACGATGGGGCTTCATCAATATGAAAAGACCTGAATGCACACATAACATTTGCAATTTGTGGTGTGATGATGATGGAACACATACCACAATTCATTGAACCATACCATTCCTTTCCTTCTCTTCCTTGTTGGTCCATTCTACGTACAACGTCCACTCTGCTCAGATTTGCAACGCTTCTGTACTGCCACAGATAGACTGTAGTATTTGTTGCCAATAGAACACAGCTCATTGAAAGTGATACATCCACTGGTTCATATGGTATGTGCTTTGAAACAATAGGAGTACCCAAAGCATTGCACAGTAGTAGAGCATACTAAAAATAAACAACGTAACACTATGAAGAAAAGTGATATAAAAGTACAAAACATAATATTTATGCATACTGTACTTTACATACTGTATATATAGGAACCATATAAAAACCAGGAAAAAAAAAGAAGCATAATAATATTTATGCTGCGGGATGTATGAATTTGTTTAGTGTGCACTCAGAACAACTAAACTCTGTCTAGCCCTGTACTTGTCTTGCCTCATGTACTGTAGGTATAGCCCTATGCTCATGCAGACCCACGCCCATCTTGACCTTTGCCTGTCTAGCCCTGTGCACATTTCACAATTTACTCTTGTTACAAGTGTTTTGGAGGATTCTTTAAATAAAGCCTTTTTGCACGATCCTGTGTCAATCCTACATCATTTTACCAATTGAAAATGATTTTTATAAGCCATTGTTTGTGCATTTTTCCTTTAACTTGCTCAAATAGAGGCTGTTAAAAGAAGGTTTGCACTGCAGTTGACAAGGAATACAATGAAATCCTGTAAGATAAAGAAGCTAAAACTACGCAGCTACATACGTGACTATCATCAGTATACCCACGTAGAAGCAAAGGCTCAAACAAGAGTGCTCAAGTTGATGATCATCCAACACAGTACAGTACTACTCATACAGTATACTCATACGTCTAGTCTCGCATAGCCACTATGCTGATTCAAAATGGCTGATCCAGTATGGGATATTTGGTAACCCTTTAATAACTGAAGTCCCCTTTAGTGGCTCTTCAGTAAACAACGGAACTTCATCAAATTTATCGTAGCGCTTTGATTTTTGTATCGTTTGATAGCTTACTTCGAGCATATTACTCATGTATGCATTTTATACTGATATAACGTTATACAATGTGAATAAAGGCCCCAAATATAAGCAAAAACGCAAATGTATGTCAAGGAATGCATGTATACGACAAGTATACAAAATTATGCGGTGATAACCACAAAGGAAAATGGCCGCTCCTCAATACGGAAGATTTCAAGGCGCATGATTTTTTTCAATATGGGAACAATAATTTAGCATTACAGTGGTAGGGGTCACAACGTAAAATTCACTGCCATCGGAAACATCTGAAACTGATGTTTTAGGTGAAAGTCAGTACGGCGATGCTAATGGTGGTAACTACTTTTTGATTGGTCGATGTATGACCAAGTTATGCATAAAAAATAATCATAATTTTGTTGCAACGTGCGTGAGAAGATTACTTTCCACTAATGCAGAGTTAAATGAAATGGATCCAAAATTATAGCAGATACTCACCACTTTCATGATCAACTAGGAAAGGGAAAGAAAAAGTGTATTTGGGACAGTTATCCTTGCATGTGTTGGATGGGGATCATGGAAATTTCCACACTAAACGTCCTTACAAGCTCAAAACATATGCGAAACAAACCCTCACGCTGTGCAAGGCTGATCTATCCCTTGGCTATCCATGGCAGAAAATTGGAGATTGCTCTACTTAAACTATCTGTGTCAGACCAAAATTATGATTTTATGCATAACTTGGTCATACTTTGACCAATCAAAAAACGGTTGCCACCACTAGATTTGCCATACTGATTTTCATCTAAAACGTTATTTTCAGATGTTTCCGACAGCAATGAAATTTTTCATTGTGACCCCTAACAATGGTTAAGAAACTTTCAAAGATAATTGAAAATTTTTCAGGCGCAATTGCGAAAGGTACCGCATGCATAAGATCAGGTAGCAAGGTTAGAGCCACTAAAGTGGTCTTCAATTGTTAACAGGTAGGTGAAAAATCATAACACAGTTGTTAAAAGGTTAAATATGTAAATATAATTAAAGCAACAGCCACACAAACAGGAATAACTCAAAATAAGTATCAATAGATTACTGTCATGTTATGTCAATAGTTAGTCAGATATGATCCTCTGAGACCTCCAGGTGAACATTTGGAGCTAATTGGTTACTGAATCAGTAGGATGATCGCAATCCACAAATGCAGAGGAGTGCTGATCTGAGGAGAGCGAAACCTAATTTGCATCTTATCCATTGTATCATCCTCCTGTATGGAGTGTGTTGCTTTTCACTCAACATTGATACAATGCAACGATAGAATGTAGTGGTAATGGGGGCCATGCCACTAGTTGACAGACAACATGAGAGGGATAAAGTAAGCTCTCCCTACTTCAAGGATTCTTTCTTTATAGTGCTGCCTTGTCTCATTTTCATGCTTGCACTAGGTGAAATGTATGGAGGTGGCACAATTCAATTGGGCGATGGGGCTGAATACCCTCACATCAAAAAATATCCTTTCAAATCTGCCACAGATTCCAAAGGGCATCATAGGTTAGATGTCTAGTCCTGAAACACCTGAAGACGAAATCCAGCAAATCCCCTTCTCTATTCTAGTCTAGGAGCTGTAGGAGCATTTATTTGGCAATAAATAGGTTACTACACGCCTCGCTTGGGAAGTATCGTATTGACTGCACTCGCCTCAAGCACTTCATATTCTGGGGACTCGAGCAATAAATACAATACCTCACTTGGAGGCATGTAGTTACCTATAATTCCATGAGACCCAGAAAATGTCATTTAGGCCCAAAATACTAACAACTGTACACTAAAAATACAAGAATTTGATCCTCTTGGTCGGTGCACATTTTCCAAAGTTCACAGTTCATCCATAAAATCCAAAAACATTATCAGGGCAGTTAACAGTAGTTGCAATAGTGTCCTTATTATAGAGGGTTCCCAGTACTTACAATACTTTTTCAGTCTGTAAAGAAGGAACTACCCATAACACTGCTTGTGTTTGTTTCAGCTTCCTTTACTAACTTGTAATGTCCCAAGTTGAATGGTGTACACAATAGGGTCAAAGAACGCAGTCTGTACCATCACGATAAGTACGAGCTTTGAGACTCTTCAGTTTTGTCATCTACGTATACCTATGACATACCTAAAATTAATTATTTTTGTAAGGGCCAACAATTTGTCTAAATCGTTTTCTAGTCTAATAGAAAGACAAAATGTTTCTCACACTAGGGGTGACAAATATTTAGAGAGAATATGGTATATTTCACAAAAGCAAACCTCATTTTCAGCAGATTCAGTTTTGACAACTAGTAAACATGAGTCTTCACAGGTAGCAACCAACAACAAACTCTTCACAGACTTGACAGTTTTCTGTAAAGTATCAAATGTAACTCAGCTGAACAAGATGGAGCATACGTACATAAGCACAGTACATGTATGTATGTAGTGTACGTATGTAGTAGATTGTAAAATTAACAGAAAAACTTACTTCTCCAGAACTGATGTTCCAGAACACAAGACTACTGTTCTCTTTCTTGTGATTTTTGAAATAATACACCACAGTGTTGGCAAAATATCCCCACTAAATATGAGATAAAAATGACATAAACTTAACATGCAAGCGGTGGGTAAAGCCCTATAAATCTAGTTAGACAATTCCAACAGATGTTAATGAACGGTGGAGTATATTATACCTGGGCCAAACTGACAACAATTACTGTACCATTGCAAGATCTTGAATAATTCACAAATAAATACCACAGTCACAACACATTTCGAGTAAAACATGTAAAAACATAAACATAACTACTACAGCATACTGTAGTACAATGAAGCATACAAAAATATAATCAATGCACACACACACACACACACACACACACACACACACACACACACACACACACACACACACACACGTACACACAACACAGAGACAGAGAAGGGAGAGAGAATTAATAAACTTTTTACAAAGTACATATAGCAAAATAGTAGGTCTCCCCTCAAATGCAGTCCCAATCAGATTAGATCTTTAAAATTTACTTCCATCCTACATGCATTGCCAAGCGGTTAAGCAGTTAGCTAATTCAGTCGGTAGGGGAGTCAATCTGGGTGCCCACGCATCTCGGTACATAAATCATGAGATACTATGGCTAAGGAAATTGATCGCGGATGGAATATTGCACCATTCAGCTGTTTTCCAAGTGTGCGAGATTTTGTGTGCAGCGGTTCCCTTCCCTCCCCATGCAACAGCACGTGATGCACGTGATGTATGACTTGTGTCATTTCAATGTATACCAAACTGGAGGGGGTCTCCATTGACATCAACGAATTTTTGAAGCAAATTATCAATAGTTGTAGTCAGTTAGGCTTACCGGGTGCCTTCAAAACTTAGATGAATAAGTGTTTTCAAATTCCAGCTAAATCAAATGCTAAGCCTGATACAACTACACTGGCTCAAAGTAGCTCGTCACGAAAACACGGCGCTATATCTGAGACAGATCTGGAGCCTACACCACAAAAGAAGAAAACCAAGAGTGAACAAAAGGAAGAAGAGATCGACAGGATATTTTATCAATTGAAGCATAAGCATTCAAGCAAGTACACAGATCCTCAGATGAAACTGTGGGCCAGAATGATTGCTAACAATTTGCATACTGATTTGGAAGATCCTCCAAGGGTTCCTATGATCACAGGAATACCTGAAGCGTCTAGAAAGCCACAGGGAGAGCATGGAAAGGAATCATTAAAAGAAACAGTGCTTGTGGCAGAAAAGGCCGTGGCTGAAACATTTTGACCACCACCTTTGCTTACTAAGAAAATGGACACTGTATCTGTGTCACCAATGATGACAACAGATATTTGTTCAAAATCTTATGAACAACATTGACATATTCAACAGCTGTTCAATGATGGAACTCTTACTGTTGAAGAATTTTCTGAGCAGAAAACATCCATTTTGGGTTCTCTTAGGAAGCTTCAGCTCCATGCATGCATGCCGGCTTTTCCATACATGCATTCAAGATACATACTGACGATATATATTATGCTAATTTTGCAATCAGTCAGCATGCAAGCATTCTTGTCAATGTGATTGAGCTCATTTGCATCATTGAAACTATTTTATGTTATGACAAACATTTACTTGAATTTTTAAAGTTGACTTGTAATAATTGCATTATCATGTCCTTTGGTCGACATCATTGACAAGAAAAGTATTAACCAGCTGATGTAAATTGAGTATTAATTTTTTTCCATCCAGAATCATTGTACGCATGAAATTCCATGCATGACTACATGTACGTGACAACTGTGTACATGTAAATTAATAAGTTTTAATTATAGCCTTACTGTAACACTTAGTCTATTGATGTGACCATCATGCAAGTAGTGCATGTATCTCATACACTAAACGAGAAGTATGTACAGTACTTAAACATACTTCTGTATAGTCTATGTAATAAATGGTGCAGTGTTCAATAAAATTGTTGCAGTCTTCACTTGTCACAGTAGCATAAGGAGCAGATACTGAGGGGTCCACAACAAGGTAATATGATGTGCGAGATTTCAAAATCCCACTAAGATTTCACAAGATTTCAAAGATTGCACTAAGATTGCAAAGATTTCGGAATAAGATTTTGCAAGATTTTGCCTAGTGAGATTTCAAGATTTCAGATAAGATTCCTGAATTTCAGGCAAGATTTCAAGATTTTGTTAGTAATTTTGGGATTTGGCGGAAGATTTCTCATAGGATTTCAAACATGCATAAGGATTTTAGATTTCAAGATTGCACAAAATTTCAGGATTTTTTGTGATTTGATATTTTGTGATTTCAATAAGTGTACGAGATTTCACCATGTTGCAGACCCCTTGGCAGATACAGCTACATCCAAAGGAAGTCCTTGAAATTTTAGCGCTTCTATTGACTTCAAAACACTTTTCACTTTTGAAAATGCCTCTTCAATTGGATTAAAGTCTGGTGAGTATGGTGGCAAGAAGATTAGTAGCAAACCTAGATCACTGAAAATTTTGGACATTCTACTGTTGTGATGAAAAGCACAGTTGTCCATGATGACCACACTAATAGGACTGATAACATTAAATGGCATCAGTTTAGGTAGCACATCATTTTCAATAAAAGACATAAATGCTTCTGTGTCTACAGATCGGCTGAAGAGCTTGACTGTTGACATTTCTGTGCATGTCATAGCTGCAATTGCCGTAATACGCACTCCCCATGGCAGAGATGTCTTAGATATAGGCTTTTCTCTGAGACTACAACTGTGCTTTCGTAAAGTATCATGTTTGTCACAGCCCATTTCATCTATGAAAACAAGGCTTTGTGCCGGGTAAAGACTGACATTGCTAATGAAAATATTCCTTAAACAAGTATCGTGGGCTTGTGCAACAAGTCTTAGCTTCTGACAAGTGAAGCCAGAGATCAATTTATCAATTTTTACTCTGTAAACACCCAGCAAGTTCTTCTGCATCTCTCGCAAGAAGATTCCAGGTTTTGACAACAGCAAAGTAAAAATAATCAGTTGAACTGTACTACTGATGGTCACTCTCTCTAAAGATGGCTTCAGGCAAGAATTTGGTGCAACTGAGTTGACAATATTGAAGCAGTGCACTATTCTGCAAACAATAGATGGATCAACGCTGAGATTTTTACCAATTGATCTATAGCTGTGACCAAGTACTTCCTTCTGCCATATCATTCTCCATCTAAAGTCTAAATTGTAAGCTGTATGTCTTTTATCACAGGAAAACAATTCCAAATGTAGACTCATAGCACAAACAGTTCAAATTTACTGCGTCCAACCATAAACACACGGTATTACATAGTACCATAACTAGACACTTAGTAGTATATAGTATGGAGTGTCTCTCTAAAGCACAATATAGAGTGCCTATGGTCTGACTGTTCAACGATCATGCTCCCGTCCGAATCCATCACAGATTATTATATCATGCAGACAAGATTATCACTTGCTGTTGCAAAGGGGACCCAAAGCACTGTATCAATACCTAACACTTAGTATATTCCTCATGTACACAGCAAAAGTGGGGTATAACTAATACATACATACATACATACATACATACATACATACATACACTACACACACACACACACACACACACACACACACACACACACACACACACACACACACACACACACACACACACACACACACACATACGTACGTATATACACATGTATATATGCAATATTCAATACCAAATTCTTGGCAAGCAAAATCCTTCTTTCAAGTGGGATACATATTAGTCATACCCCGCTTTAGCTGGGTACATGGGAATATACTAAGTGTTAGGTGTTGATTAACATTTGGGCTGTGCCCTCTGACAAATTCACAGGATGATTCTAAGGTATCTCGGGACGAGCTGTTTGAGCATTTATCCGCTTCGAACATATTTGAATCCGCTTGAAAGTTGACGTGATCAATATTGAAATACCTTAGCAAGAAAAACTCCTTTAGACTTAGTAAGGTGCAGTCAGGTTGGTAGTCTCAGGTTAGTGTGTTTGGTAGGAGCTAGGCTTACCACAGTAATTTTTGGAATTCTACTATTTAATAAATTAGTCACATATTACGTTACATGGTACCTTATGAAACAACAGCGCATCATTTTGCTTCACGTCGTAGATTTGAGAAACCAGCTAGAACGGTTTGAACATTTTGCTAAAGTTACAGAGTTTACAGCTATAGATTGTTTTGCAACACCAATGAATATAATTAATGCGTACCGAATCACTGTATGGGGGAAGAAACAGTCTTGTTCCGTGAGACTAAGAGGCGCTCCGGTTAATAAGAAAAGAAAATGAGCATAGCACACGAACGACGCACACAGAGATGGCATTGCTTGGTATATAAAGTACCACAACCATAATACGTGTTTCAGTACTTAAATGAAATTGATAAAACAACAGATTGACAAGAAACCATTCGCCGTCTCGACAATATCCCTTCAATAGCAGACGATGGAAATTTACCGAGGTATTTATCAGTTTTAGATATTTCCTATTTCCCATTTTCTAGGATATGGAACTGAAATTCCGAAACTAACATGCACGATTGACATTCCGTAAGCGAGGACCGCTTTTACTGCAATTCTTTGCAAAAAGAGAGGGTTGAGCATACCGATAAATTACGGAACTAAACGGTCGCAGTGGTAAGCCTATAGGAGCTTAAGAGAGACTCTACAAGTAGGTCGCGCTGGCCACCATTTATAGCGTGTGCAACATTCGCCACTTTTATAAAAGGCTTTGTTTAAGAATTGACTAGCATTTGAAGGCTTTTTGGCTAGAATTTAGAGCCTTATAATAAATTTCACAAGACACGATCTGTAATATCTCTGCAATGACGCTCCTATGCCATCTCTGTATTAGGTATTCACAGCTGTGAAGCCAAACAGTGTCAAATTCATTAGTTTATGACTGTCTGTGTTTACATTAGCATGACCATATAAGGAGGGGCGCTTCCGTGATACTGCACTGCAGTGCGAGTATCACATATACCAGCATACCAGTCTCTTTGATGTATGACGTCATCATGCAATAAATACACACACACACACACACACACACACACACACACACACACACACACACACACACGTACACACGAACACACACACACACACACACACCACTCTCGTTAATCTGCCGCAATTCGTTTTGAATATTGGCAGATTAATGAGTTTGGCGGATTAACAAAATCAATGTACAGTCTTTATAATAATTCATGCACAAAATTGATAGTGGTTAAAAGGGTTTGGCAGATAAAGCGGTGGCGGATTAACGAGAAGTCACTTATATATATATATATGTGTGTGTGTGTGTGTGTGTGTGTATTAGATATATCCTGTCCAGGTGCAGGTGTGCTGCAGCAGAAATACAGTGCTGATTGACCAAGGGCAAAGCCTGAGGTCATCAGCACTGTATTTTCTGCTGTAGCACACCTGGACAGGATATAACTAATTTGTATCCTGGCAACCATTCACTGTTGACTGTTGGTGTGTACAGTCTCATCTAGAGTTGATCAGTTATAGCCACTTACCCTACCAATAAAAATCAATTGACATCAATTAGGAAGTGTGCGTATATCAGTGACCTGTGCTACATCACAAATGTCAGCACACTTTTTCCTTTGATCCACCCATAATTTGCCCCCACACCAGGATACAAATATGTATATCTATATATATAATTCCGTAGAGCTGAATTAGTCTGTTCGCAAACTCCTCCCACAGCTCAAGTGCGATCGACGTGAAAAGCGGCACACTTTTGAGGAACCTCATGGGGAGTGTCATGGTGGGGTAGACGGAAGGCGATTCTCCCCGTCCAAGAAGAGCGCCGCAAAAATTTTCTCCGTGCGGAAAGACGCCATGTTTTTCTTTGTTTTTTTTTCACGTGATATCTGCATAATCAATTAGGAACATACAGCATGCTACAATAATAATAAAAAAATATTAGTAATAGTAAAGTTAATAATAGTGATGATAATAATAATAATAATAAGACTTCTCCAGTTCCCGAGGAAATGCCTCTACACACCTCCAAGAGGGGGGAAACGATGGAAGTTATCATCCATTGTCAACAACCAGATCTCTCAGGAGGCTAGTGACGTTGGTGAGCTTCCCAGCAATTTGGGTCGTAGAGGTAAGCCAGCAAAACCACACCACACCATCGAATCCCTTGCTGCTAGGGTCTCAAGTAAACTCGAGGAGGGCAACTATAGAGGTGCTGTAAGATTAGCTTGCTCTGAGGATGTCTTAGCCGAGCATTCAGATTCTATCCATGAGACCTTAAGGCTTAAGCATCCTCCTCCACATGCAGATTCCTCCATTGATAATCTGGAGCAAGCTTCTCCCTTGCCTTTCCCCATTGATGCTGACCTCATTACGAAATCAATCATCTCCTTCCCCAATGGATCTGGGGGGGGACCAGATGGCCTTCTACCTCAACACTTGAAGGATCTCACAGGGCCGTCAGCTGGCGAGGGTGGTGTGCTCCTGTTGAGGGCTTTGGTGGGGATAATCACATTGATCCTTGAAGGTCGTACCCCTAAGTCCATATGCCCTCTCCTCTTCGGAGCTACACTCATTCCTCTTAGGAAAAAGAGTGGTGGCATACGCCCAATTGCCATTGGGTGCACCATCAGAATACTTGCATCCAAATGTGCAGTTCTCCATGCTCTCAACTCTGTCCCACACCTGCTGGCCCCCCATCAGTAGGGTTTTGGAGTCCAAGGTGGGACGGAGACTGCTGTGCATGCGTGCAGGGTGTACTTGAATCATCTCCCACCCAATGAAGCTGTTGTAAAGGTCGATTTCCAGAATGCCTTCAACAGTGTCAGGTGAGACAAAATCCTCACTGCTGTCAAAAGATATATCCCTGATCTGTTACCTTTTGTCCACTCTGCTTACTCCAGCCCATCCATTCTCCTGTGGGATAGCTTCCAGATCTCCTCCTCTGAAGGTATTCAACAGGGTGACCCCATTGGTCCCTTGCTGTTCTGTATCACCATTCACGAACTTGTGTCTAGCTTGAAGTCTGATTTGAACGTATTCTATTTGGATGATGGGACCATCGGTGGTACATTGGAAGACATCACGGCAGATCTGAGGTTCATCAAAGAACAGGGCAAGGACCTTGGCTTGCAACTCAATGTGGAGAAATCTGAACTGATTGCCAAGGACCAGTCATCAGCCAGTAATGTGCTATCCATCTTTCCTGGCCTTCAGTATGTACCGCCAGCCCAAGCATCTTTGTTGGGATCTCCTTTGGGAGAGGAGGCCATGGTCATCTCTTTGGAGACCCAAATACACCAGCTAAAAGTGATTGGTGAACGTCTTCACCATCTGCACTCTCACGATGCAATTACCATTCTACGCCACTCATTTGCTGTGCCAAAGCTTCTCCATGTTTTGCGGACTTCCCCAGCATTCCTGTCTCCTTTACTGCTCTCTTGGGACAATTTACTGATATCCATTGTTTCTAGAATCACCAACATAAATTTTCTTCCTGGTGATCCCTCCTGGCTGCAGGCATCCCTCCCTGTCAGGTCTGGTGGCCTGGGCATCCGGAGTGCCTCTCATCTTGCCCCCTCTGCTTTTTTAGCCTCGGCTGATGGAGCCTCCTCATGTATGCACGAGTTACTACCTGATCACCTGTCCACAGCCATTTACCCAGAAAGGGATTCTGCTCTGTATGCATGGAGGCAGGACCTTCCACCCGACATATCAGAGCCTACAACTTCTAGTCATCAGAAAATATGGGATAAGCCCAGAGTTGAATCATTATTCAACTCTCTCCTTGCAGCATGCAGTGAAGAAGAAGGAAAAGCCAGGCTTCTGGCTGCTAGCTCCAGGGAATCTGGTGCCTGGCTAAATGCCCCACCAATCTCATCCCTTGGTCTTCGTATGTCCAACAACACCATTCAAGTTGCCACAGCCCTGAGAGTGGGGGGCCCAATCTGTCAACCCCATACGTGCACTCATTGTGGCCAAGATGTGGATTGCTTTGCCAGGCATGGCCTCAGTTGTAGGTTCAGCCAGGGTAGGTTGCCGAGACACAATTCCATCAATAACATCATATACCACTCCCTCGAAGCTGCCAAGATTCCCACAAGACTGGAACCATCTGGTCTTTGTCGCTCTGACGGGAACCGACCAGATGGCATTACCATGGTCCCTTGGTCCCAGGGGAAGTACCTTGTCTGGGATGCCACTTGTGTGGACACGTATTGTCAATCACATCAGCACAGAGCCTCACAAGTCCCAGGGGGTGCAGCATCCCATGCTGAGGTGGAAAAGACAAGGAAGTATGCCCACCTGGACCCCATGTACCAGTTCCAACCGGTTGCTGTCAAAACCAGTGGTACAGTAGGTCCCACCTCTGCCTCGTTCTTGAGGGAACTCGGCAAACGCCTGAAGATGGCTACTGGGGAACCTAGATCCTACATCTTCCTCCTCCAAAGGATCTCAGTGGCCATCCAGGTGGGGAATGCCACATCAGTGCTTGGGTCCCTCCCAGCTACCTCTTCTGATGAGGACTTCTTAATTTAGTCTGTAGTTTTCTTTCGAGTTTTATTTAGCTGTATCTGTATTAATTTTGTATCTGTAGCTAATCGTAAGTGTATAGTTGTGTATAGTTATTAATAATAATGATTATCTGTATCTAGTGTTTTAATTTAGTTGCACATGTCCATTGTTTTTTCATTTATGATATGATAATAATAATAATAATAAAAATAATAATAATAACAGCATTCAACATGGTTTTGAATGTGTATCCAGAACGTGAATCAGCCTTGATCTTATGGAAAGAGAATGTGCCTATTGATGAAGAGCCTCCTGCACCTCCATCATCATATAAGCAGAGGGCATGGGACAGGCCTCGGGTTTTGGCTCGCCACAATGCTTTGATGAGTAATGCTCAATACTTGGGCACGAAGGCCCGCCTGCTAGCAACTTCCACAAAGGAGTCAGGAGCATGGCTTAGTGCATTGCCTTGCTCGGCCCTAGGTTTAAGAATGTCAAATGACACTGTACGGATAGCCGTGGGGTTACGGCTGGGTATGCCTCTTTGCCAACCACACTCCTGTATTCATTGCAACTCTGAGGTGACAACTCTTGGCACACATGGATTACATTGTCGTAGGAGTCAAGGAAGACACCCACGGCATTTTGAACTTAATCAAATAATCCATCGTTCTTTGCAATCTGCCAAGGTTCCCTCTAGACTTGAACCCATAGGGTTATCTGCCTCTGACCGTTCGCGTCCAGATGGATTGTCCTTGATTCCTTGGTCTAGTGGTAAATTCTTAGTTTGGGATGCCACATGCACAGATACCTACTGCATCTCAAACATCAATCGCACTAGCACTGAAGCAGGAGCTGCTGCAGCTCATGCAGAGGCAGAAAAGAGGAGAATTTATGACTACCTTTGTAGATCATACTGTTTTATTCCTGTCGGTGTTGAGACCAGTGGTGCTTGTGGTCCTCAGGCTTTGTCCTTATTCAGGGAAGTAGGGAATCGCATTAGGAGAGTGACTGGAGATCCACTTGCCTTCACATATTTGATGCAAAGAATTTCTGTTGCAATTCAGCGGGGCAACGCCATGTCCATTATGGGTTCAATGACCCTCGATTACACCCCACCTTGATTGGTGGTATACATTTTTGGAACTTTCATGCATGCATTCTATTGATTAATTAGGCCTTGTATGTAATCATTTTTTTTTTCTTTCATTTTGTGTTGTCTGTAATAATAATCTGTGTTTAGTAATTTCCGTTTGTGCTTGTGACTGGTATATTATATTAATTATCTATGTATCATGTGTTTAATTTTGTTGTACACACCTGTTGTTTTTGTCTAAAATAATAATAATAATAATAATAATAATAATAATAAGAGTCCCTGCCCTTCCTGCAGGAGCTAGGGAGGCGCCTGAGAAGAGCCACTGGAGAGCCAAACTCCTATTCGTACTTGTTGCAACGCCTGTCTGTAGCCATCCAAGTGGGCAATTGTGTATCTGTTTTGGGGTCCCTCCCATGTGATTCACAGTCCTTTGACATGGCATGATTAATTTTCCTGCATGCTTATTATTGCAATATGTGTACATGTGTATAATAATAATAATAAATGTATGTTGTAGGTGTACTGTTTTGTTTCTGTATGTGTATACACGTGTTGTTATTATTATTTATGGCATTTTCTCATTACATATTATTTTGATAATAGTTACAATAATGTAAAGTGGACCAATAATAATAATAATAATATGTGATGACAATAATAATGACGCCTATCTATAGAAGTGAGTTAGATCTTTGGAACCCGCCCCTCACAATTTGCAAGGGGGATGTCACACATCATAGAGTGAAAAGGAGATCGGGATCCTCTGAGGCATATGATGGCGGAGCGTAGTAAGGCAAAAGAAATCCTGCACCAAAGCCAGCCCAGCACCTAAGAGTATGGCTCATGACGCTTGTCAGATAGCATAGATGCCAATCTCTTATAGGAGATGCAGCATTCTTTGGCCATCCCTCCAGAAGTAGAAAAGACGAGTGGGGTGAACATTCCATGCTCAACCTCTCGAACTCTTTGCCCATACTCTCTCTTCTTGTTGGATTTCGTAAGCATTTACGGAATGCGTATGCGGTATAACCCTTCGAATTCTGCTTCTTGCCAGAGTTTAGGGGAGGTGGAAGACTAGACGAACGATTGTCTTGACGGCTAAGGCGCAACGCCTCCATGGCACTTAAATACAAGAGTTCAGGGCGGGCAGGCAAAGGGCAGACTGAGACATATCGGCGTATCGCATCGGTGCAGCGACGATAGAACCCCCTCAGATAGTGAGCTGCCTCTCCAGTTCAAAAGACTGCAGTTTCCTATTCGAACCTGTTTTGCAATGACAGTTAGTAAAGCACAAGGGCAAACACTGCAAGAAGTAGGCATTGACTTGAGCACTCCATGTTCTGGCCATGGGATGCTGCATATTCTACTGCCAAGGAGTGGATCATGTAACTCGATCAATAGTGATGCATGCACCAGGCAGAATGACTATGTGTGCACAAAAAAGTGCAGAACTACACGATCAAGCCTTTAGAAAATACGCACATGCACACACATGCACTCGCACACGTACACACACACACACACACACACACACACACACACACACACACACACACAAGCACACACATGACATGTACAAACACACACACACATGTACACACACACGTACACACACACATCACACACACACACACACACACATGTACAAACACACACACGTACACACACACACACACACACACATCACACACACACACACACACACACACACACACACACACACACACACACACACACACACACAAGCACACACATGACATGTACAAACACACGCACACACACACACACACACACACACACACACACACACACACACACACACCACACACACACCACACACACACACACACACACACACACACACACACACACACACACACACACACACAAGCACACACACGTCATGTACGTACATACAAACACACACACGTACACACGTATACACACACACACACACACACACACAAGCACACACACGACATGTACAAACATACACACACACACACACACACACCATGCACACACACACACACACACACACACACACACACACACACACACACACACACTCACACACACACACACACACACACACACACACACACACACACACACCACATGCACACACACACGTGCACACACACATACACCACATGCACAAACACACATACACACATACACACATACACACACACACACACACACACACACACACACACCACACACACACACCACATGCACACACACACACACACACACACACACACACACACACACACACACACACACACACACACGCACGCACACACACACACCACACACACACACACCACATGCACACACACACGTGCACACACACATACACCACATGCACAAACACACATACACACATACACACACACACACACACACACACACACACACACACACACACACGCACGCACACACACACACCACACACACACACACCACATGCACACACACACGTGCACACACACATACACCACATGCACAAACACACATACACACATACACACACACACACACACACACACACACACACCACATGCACACACACACACACACACACACACACACACACACACACACACACACACACACACACACACACATACAGCAGGGTTCTATCCGGTGGGGGGCAAGGGGTAAGCTTCAACATGCATGTTCACCAGACTCTCCTTTCACCCCCTAAAAATTCCAACAGCAAATTGCTTTTACCGAAAGGTATTCTCCATCCGCACCCCAACCCGAGCATTGACACGCCTTGCTCCCAAACGCTTTGATAAACGAGCATTTCATTAAAGAAGAAAAACAGAATTGGGACAAAATCGCCAATTTGCACAGCCACACAGGCCAAATGAGAGATCAGGTCAATGCACAGCAGAAGTAATCAACCATGCTTCACTCGGTAACTAGAAATATTGTCTATATACAGAGAAGTTTTGCACTAATCATTTAAAATTTGTATTTTCATTTGTCATATTATAATACATGAACTACTCCTACAACTGTATAGTACACAATTGTCATTAATTCCTGGAAATTATTGTTCACAGTCACTGCTCATGCAACTCAACAATACACACGATGCAACAATGCACATGATACGACAATGCATACGTCGTGACATAGCAGGTGAGCCCGCCAAAGGCGGGCTTACCTGCTAGTGTAACATATATACAGTGGCACCCCATTTGAGAGACCACTGCCTGGAGTGACCACCTCTTTTCAGAAGACCACATTTTTGGGTACTGTCATTCAGTAAAATATATTTACCTTTGAAGAATGACCACCTGTACAACGTGACCAGGGACAAGGGTAATTGGTTGAAAATAAGGCAAAATTACCTGTATTAAGCAACCATTCTGAGGATGATTTAACATAACACATAGGTATAATCCTTCTTTCCACAAATGTAAGTATATTTAGCCTAAATAGGCTTCAAGAATAGTTACAATTGATAGCGCAGATATGATATCAACGAACCGACATTTTATTGCCCACCTGTTTAAGCTCGAGTACTCAGGGAAAAAACATCCTATCTTTAGAAGAGTGGGTAAAAGGGATATAGAGAGCAGAGAAAGTAGAAATAAAAAGGAATAAAAGCAAGCATTGTACCTCATTTATACAATGATTACAACAATATATAAAAGATTTAAGTATATAGGTACGTAGTTTTATTATTTTATGGCTATTTGAGGTGAGCTTCTGATGAGACTGCTTTTTGCACAACCACAGGGTGGTCTGTCAAAACAAGTACCACTGTACGCATATGCATCTACATATACTGTACTTATATGTACATATTATACACAACTTCACAATACCTTGTAATCATGCCGCACATTGGCAAAGTATATATAAGAATCTACAGCTAGTGCCATTCTTAGACTTGCTGCTTCCCAAGCCAATGCAGTCAATTTTTTTCCTGGTACACGCAATGTATGCAAGTGCTGTGAAAAAAAGTAGATGAAAATAAGGAAGTCCCTGCAAATTTATAAATACATACTGCACATACGTAGCATATACAGTGAATTCTCATTAATCTGCCACAATTCATTTTGAAGAATATTGGCAGATTAATGAGTTTGGAGGATTATCCAAATTAATTTACAGTCTTTTGTAATAATTCATGCACAAATTAATGGCTGATAAAAGGGTTGGCAGATAAAGCAGTGGCAGATTAACGAGAATTCACTGTGTAGGTTCATAGTCACCTCCACTAGAGCAGACTGAGGCACATACATATCTACAAGCATTGATTGAATAACTAGAATAATAAACATTATTAGTTTGAGTCTGTGAGATAGTATGTGAGGACATGTGGAAGGGATCACTATTTCCAAGTTTCTTTCTGTATGTCCACCCATAAATGCCAAGCACAACCAATGCCAAATGACCTTCAGTAGAGTTTGGATAAGTCCAATCTCAGAGTTGATCTAGCAAATTGATATGGGATTATTAGGACTTCCACTTAGCAGAACGTGCTCACCACCAAACTACGCACAGATAGACCTGGACGGGACAAACATAGTCACTAAACATATCCAGCAGTTGGAAAAGGACAAATTCAGAGAGTAGTTTTGAAGCAATTTGGAAGAAATGCTGCATGCACATGCATGTCTCCATTCCCGTTGAGTCTTAAATTAATATCAAATAGCTTAGCACATGGCAAGTATTCAACAAAGGATCGGATGATGTACCATACACCTATGTTTACATGCATATCATGTACAATTCAAAGTGTATGTCAGATCCCTACTTGTTGTTGGTTGAACATAATATGCAAATTTGCCCATATACTACATACTACGGAGTACACATAATATAACGTATATAATATTATAATTGTGTCTGACTCACTTCTGTACATACAATTTTTACCCCTAGCTGCTGTATAAATTCTGGTACCCATTTGTATACATATATAAATATACAGTTTTGAAGGTGGAAATCACAAAGAATTTCACACAATCTCAACAAACCATACATACGTACGTACGTATCTACATATGTAACTCAACATGACTTGACTTCAGGTTTGAACACTGTGGTGGACAGTACTTTAGGCCTTTGACTTTCATATTTACCGCTTTATCTGTTACAGAAATTAATTGTACTTTTACACGCATGTGCACAACAATCATACACATGTGTCCTGTCCATGTCTCGTCTCATGCTGGTTGTTATTCAATTAGATTAACTAATGGTTACGGTTCCCCTTTCGAACCTCACATTAACCATAACACCATGCAGATTATAGAAAAATGACTCAAATTCAAAATGAGGACACACACAGTAGCTCTAGTAATCACAACAAGAGTTTGCAAGAAATTCATGTGCTAATCATAACGTTATATAAATTCCTGCAGCACACACGTACCTCCCCAAATATATTGTAAAATTGAACAACATTGAATTCTTTGTCCTACAACAGTGGAAACAGAAGATGCAAACATGAAAGCCAGGGATAAATTTGCACATACTGCATGTACACAGGAGTCTACATGTGTACACTACAAAAAGCAAACCACATACAATGCCTTTACAGCTGTAAAATAGTACAAGCTGTACCGTCCAGGTATACACTTCAGCACACAAATAAATCATATGAAATTGATCAAAATCTCGTGATGTACGTACATACTGAACACAATTTTTAGGTTGACAAACATTCCAGTACATGAGGACATATAAGGTTATAATACACAGTACTGCAAATCTCCAATGTAAAATCAACCTGAGATGCAGATTGCTGGGAACCACCAACTGCAAGAATGGATCCATTTGAATTCCAAGCAAGGCAGCAAATCTGCATGGATGTGTCAATTCTCACAGGGTCTATGACAAAGGGAACATCACTGATGATTGGCAAATAAACAAATCTCTTAGTCTCCAAACTCAAGTGCACATACTGTACATCTCACATGCTTATGGGATAAGATCATACACACAAGAGACACATACTGTACATATGTAAATAAATATCCAAATTTAACAAACATTATCCTAAATCATTCCTAATTGGAATCATTCATTTTTTACATTGCTGGAATACACCTGTGATCTTGGTATCATGGTGGATGCATGCCTAGCTGTCAGTAATTATCAATATTACACAGAAAAACCTACTAGCCTACTCACTTCTACTCAACAAGTGCTACTTACGTACCAGAGTCCAGATCATTCTTCATAATCTGTAAGCGACCATTATCAAAACCCACTGCTAAACAAGGACAAGACTCCTGCACATATCCATTGATTCCATTATACCAATCCAAGCCAACTAGCTGCACGGCTCCAGTGGCATCATTCAAACAACTGATTGGAAGATTTCCCTATAAATTGGCAACATAAAATTAATATGCATGATAACTTAGTAACTGTGTAAGTGCAACATCTTCACAGCCTTGAGACAATATGCACTATTTGAGGCATATCAACTCCTCTACTCCAAGACCAACAGGTGTAGATTGGGAATTATTATTGCTGTAATCTCACAAAATTACTACTTCAAACAGAAAACCCAAATAGACTTATAACACATACGTACATATAAATTTAAATACTGTATGTATTCTTACTCCTCTTCATAATCACACCATATACGTAAATTTCACAAAATGTGTACGTACGTATGTACATACAATGCAAAAAATTGTGCTAGGCTCCACTTGTAGCTGCTGCTCAGATAATAGCATGAAGTGATTCAAGTACAGTTTTTGACTACACATCCAAAATATTACACAAAGAATACATTGTAGGTGCCAGAATATGTAAGAAGTACCTATTGATATACGTAGTCCACTGTTGTGTAAAGACAGTACTTGATGCTTGTACCACATAACATGCTAAATTCTTGTATGTACGTATATTTGCAATTACCGTAGATGCGGATTTTTCTACGGGCTTAAAATTTTGCTAATATTGCATACTGAAGAACATTTACAATCTAATTTTTGAGGTTGACACTGTACACATACAATATCTACACAGACAATGGCAGCAAATGACTTCTAAATTTTCACGATCACAGCCTAAACCTGCTAATTAGCAAAAATATCATCCTAGTAAAAAAATCAGCATCTACGGTACATACTGTATGCAGTAACTCACTATGAAGTTCCCTTGTGAATCATGAATCATAATCTCACTTCTCCTTGTTCCAAACAATAATCGCTTCCCATTAGGTGACCACTGGTTGATGCAGATATAAGCACATGAATGAAACATACATTTAAGCATTATTGCATCAATACAGTACAAAATATAAAACTATTCACACACATATAAACAGTGAAACCTTTCTAATAAGGATACCATAGGGACCACAGTAAGCTATCGTGTATAAGGAGGTGTCCCTATTTCGGAGGTTTCAAATGTACACATGTTATGTGAGTGATTTCAAATGGGACAGAGCAGTGGTGTCCTGTTTAAGGAGGTTCCTGCATTTAAGAGGTGTCCTTTAATAGAGGTTATACTGTAAACTCATTCTATCCAATGGCTTCTATGGCACAACTTCCACGTCTAATGTTATAAGTGTTCCATAGAATACATATGCCACATAGATTCATGTGTTAGAGCTAGTAAGTAGGCATGAGGGGTTAGGATTTTTGCTACAAAAGATGAGAATGGGAAACAACACATTATACTGTGAAGCAGAGGTAGAATAAGTAAGCATGCATTGTAGAGGCTAACATCTAGGGAACCAGGATACTTCTGCCAAAATCACTCATCAGAGTCCACATTTGACCATTTTTAGTAGGTTTATGAATAGATACCTCCTGCCATCATGTATGTATGCTATAGAATAAATTTACGTGGGGGAGGGGGGATAACTCCTCCTTGCCCTCCCTCTCCTTCAAAAATCAAAGTCAAGGAGCTATGTTAGCAGCTTGTAATTAATCTACTTCCAAGGTACCCAAACTTCACTACTACGATAGCTTAACAAGAAGAGGTTTATTCATTATCCATCTGTTCATTTATACAAGTTAATAATGATTGATTAATACTGCAAAGTTACCTGTACATGTGACAGTTGTGTTCCCTTTAAATCTTTTCCCCACATTCTGTCACCGCCTACTGATCCCACAATAACAGCTCCATCTTCATAAACAATGCATATTTTCTGTCCGTCTTTACTCCATGCCATATCTTTCACAACACTTCTATTCCTGTTGTTTATCATCTCTTCACACCACTGCCCTACAAGTAAAACATCAGTACAGTGTAATCGATGTATTTAAAATATCCATGGAAACAGCAGTAAGCTTGAACTAGCAGGAATTTTGCATTATGACTGTCCATATTGTACAGTGGCTATTACTGGATTCCCTATGATATGAACTGTAATATATGACATAACAACAAAATGGAGGGGAGACATCAGCTGAATATTACCTACGTATTTACGTGGATAGTCCAGCCAGCTTGTACGTATGTGGGTCACAGCTGGCTGGACTAGTACGTGGATAAAGATTTCAAACAAAAAAAATTGCATACATGTATTATTACGTGAGAAGATTTTAATACACCGGTACTATACCTAAGAGACCAGCAACAGAGTAGTTGGAAAGTGATTATTTAGAAAAACTAAACTGCTAGATTTTTATGATTATCAAAGTCTCCTACTTGAGATTCTTCCATATATTAATGTACATCATGTTGAAGAGGGAATTTCTTCCACTTCTGATCCCGAGTTATGTAAATACCTCTGCAATTCCATGTACAGTAAAACCTGTCTTAAACTAAGACAACGCATATAGAAAGACCACCTGTCTATAGTGACCACTGTAGGCTGTTCTGTGGACCACCTCGGTGATACTAACGCACCTCCGCAGGGTTTTGCCCACACTGGTCAGAGGTGGTTGGGTCCAACCAGTAGCATTCATGGCCAACCACCTCTAACTTTACAGAGGTCAGAGGATTTGATATCACAGTAATAAAGTTTTATTGCACATATGTATCTGCCCCCTCTTATATCACTACACTATACTATAGCCTCCCTCAATTGTTTTCTTGACAGAAACCTAGGTAATGCACTGCAAACTCTACTATTACACTTACTATAATGTGCTGCATTTGTGAAATACTTATAATGCATGGAATAATTAAATTGGAGTACCAGTTCATAGTTTTTTGATACATTAGTTCCGTGACCAGATAAAGAGGTAAATGCAAAAGCAATTCTCTATACACACTTCATGATACTAGCCACAAGTATGTAAATTGCGTAAAGAGAAAAGAAAATACCTTTGTACATCATCCAAACAACAATCAGCCCCTGCTGATCACTTGAAGTTAATTTGTGATGTTGCTCATTCCATTTCACAACCTCCACTGAACTGTGGTGTGCTTCAAGTCCCTGATTCATGGTTAAATTACTAGGAGCTGCCAAACCACACAGCTTGGAGTCTGGACCTGTGAGGACGCCAACAATGGGTACAGGAGCATAAATGAAAATAGCAGTTGCCATTATCAGCTAGGATAACACTGGAGAATTAAATACACAATGTAACCCCACATCAGCAATGGTGAGACACCGCTTAGGGATATAAAATGATCCATACAATAATCTATACCATAGTTGCTACCATAGATACTAGAACCACCTGGTTCTAGTATCTATGTTGCTACAAACCATACCTATGTTTACAAAAGGAAGGTATCATAGCACGAAGCACTACTGCTACAGCAGCAAGGTCTTTTGGAAATCATGATTAGACAGTTCACATAATCTAGAGTTTAATGAGTTCCTTGGATGGTGAATATCCGAAGAAATGTTTATCAACCGAGACAGGTGCATAGGCCTAAATGAAATTTGTAACACGAAGACAGTCCGAATCTGATCTTGAAGGCTGATGATCAGCCCAGGACCAAAATAACATGTCTTTCCTCGCGAATACTACCTTCTATGACATAGCCAACGTACCTTGCTGATGTTCCAGCTTCAGAACTTTTAGCAAACCATCGTCTCCTCCACAAGCAATCCAACCCTTGGCAGCACACCACGATAGCGACCGTAAGGGAGTGCTATGTGGTATAGCAATCTTTACCAAACGAAAGGCCACGCCACGATTAGGAAATAAAGTAGGTTACACATCAAACAAGTGCATAATACTTTACAAGTCATTTCCTACCTTCTTACTCAAGTACACAAGCATTCCCAGGTGTGACCATATACGAGGCAAATCAATGCAACTATGGCAACAACAGCCCGCCACGCGTAGAGGGAACTCCCCTACAATTGGGCTATAATAATAGCCATGCATGACTTTTGGTCTAGAAAGCTATATAGTACAAGCCCGTACACATCGAGGGGGTTCGACCAATCCCCCCTTTTGTCTGCACAACTAAACACAGTGATGAAGCACTTTGAACTGAAAAAAGTATTTCATCCCTGTGATATTCATGTTCATATTATCATAGTAGAGACATAGCATTTAAGTTCTGAATACAATAAACACTAATGCGTTCACAGCAGGAGACCAGATAGTCTTACTATCACATTGACACCGTGGTCCAAAGTTCGTGCCCTGGTGTGGGATGTGACCTTTAGGACTCCTTGGCCACAACCCACATTCACCGGCATGTCCTCGGTGAGGGCTGCATGGCAGACAGAAAGCAGGAAACGTACAGAGATGTAATCCCATCGTACTGCTTTCAACCAATTACTCTCGAATCCACAGGCATCTTCAGACAAGATTGATGCACCTGATTTTATTCATGATGAAGCAAACGTTCCAGGCTTATCACTAATAATCCCCTATCCTATCCCCAGCATTTGTCAATGTATCAGTGTTTGTATTTAGAACTTTAATGCCATGTCTATTTTAGGTTGCTCAGTAGTTTCTGTAGTGTAATTGTCTCTTTAGTTTCTATTTTCTCACTGTGCTGTATGTACTGTATGGATGCACCACTGTTAGGCTATTATATATATATTTTTTTTTTCTTGTATGTTCTGTATATGTGTATAATAATAATTATTTAATAAATAATATATATATATATATATATATATATATATATATATATATATATATTATATATACACACATATATGCATATTTTATTAATGAAACAGGACAAACTTAGGAGATAAAATATAATAATAAAAAAAACTAAAATTGTCACTTAGCCTTATCATAGATACTCTAACCTATGGTTGCATATAGGTTAGAGTATCTATGACCTTACCTAAAAAACCTAAAATTGATACAGTATTGAAACAGTGACTATGACACTAATCCTTTGGCAAAGTTTATGATAAGATGAAACATCATTAGTTTGTGATCTTGCACGTCTACCTAAATCTTGGAAAAATTCTAGTGCATCCTGTCCAATTGTTCCCGATGATTCTATGGCAATCAGTACGAAATGATACAATCAAACAAAGTCAGGATACTTCTACTATTTCTCCATAGCAGCCGGTCTGCTACAGCTCCTGCTCCCAAGCTGAAGAGGTGTGGGTGCAAAGGAATCCCTGCAAGTGACATCCCATACCAGAGATCAGTCATTTCTCCATGGGATGATGGTATATGATATATATATGTATATATATATATATATATATATATATATATATATATATATATATATATATGATTAATATTACATACAATAAAGGTAAATACAACTATATGACACACGCACTAGCACCAATTACACCAGAGTTAAGCACAGCTACCTAACACACACACACTGAGTTATATCTTTGATCACTGAGTTATATATATATATATATATATATATATATATATATATATATATATGAATAATAGGTCTTGCAATTATATTGCAAGACCTATTATTTATAGTGATAGATGTAATATCCTAGGCGGTAATTACTCAATGCGCCGAAGCACTTTGCAATGGGAAAGATGGGAAAGCCCCCAGACCTGACAAAATCACTAATGAGATCTTAAAATGTCTACCTTCTTCCTGGATCAGTCTGCTAAGTTGCCTATTCAATGTTATATTACACAGTGGGAAATACCCTAAAGAATGGTGTCACTCTCAAAGATTAAACCAATTCACAAATGTGGTGATGAAAATAATCCTAACAATTACAGATCAATAGCACTGTCTAGCTGCTTATAGGAAAAGTTTTTTTTTTTAAATTCCATTCTTTCCAATAGAATTTTGTCTTAGGCAGAAGACAGTCATGTACTTGCAGATGAGCAATTCAGATTCAGGAAGCTAGGGCATGCAGATGTACAACTGATGCTGTTGACGTCTTAAACCTACACATCCAAAAGTAACTAATGAAAAAGAAAGAACACTACAGTTGCTTCATAGATTTTATGAAGGCATTTAACACAGTACCCCATATGCAATTATGGACCAGACTATAATCATTTGGTATACATCCTCAAATAATAAAGTTATTCCAGTCTTATACTACAAGCAGTCAAAATCATGTGTGTGAACATCAGAAGGAGATACCGAATGCTTTAATATAGCACAAGGAGTTAAACAAGGTTGTAGTTTAAGTCCTCTCCTCTTCAGCATCTATATCAATGATCTACCCAAGTTAATAAGTCAAGCTAATCCATGCAGCACCGTCATCATCTGCCTCCATCTCAACTGATGTTCACAGATGATATTGCTATTTTACTGACAACCCAGACTCTTTGCAAAACCCCCTTTGCCATCTTAATTTGATCTGCAAAGCATCACTGTTACAGATTAATATGAACAAGACTGAAATTATACCATTTGGCAAGAAGCCTCAAATCATGAATTATCAATGGATGATTGCTGGAAACCCTGTACAGGAACTGGAAAGGCAACTACACACTTTGCCTCACCAAGATTGTGGAGTCAGCTTTAGGTATTCTACAACACAAGATCCACACCCTTGGTATATCAGACATCGATATTCAACTGCGCACCTATTTGATACCATGATGAAGCCTATATTATTATATAATTAATTTGATATCTGGGGATTAGACCGTATATTATGTACACTGGAACCCATGAAATAAAATTCTACAAGTCCATATATTATTAAAGGTTTCCCAAACTCGCACAAATACTGCAGTGTACAGTGAACTTGGACACATGCCACTTGGTTTTGATACAATCATGTCAGCCTTCAATTTCTTCCACCGGCTGCATAGTCCTTCAGTACCTAACATTGCCAGAAATACATTCCAGCTGTCCAAAACATATGCAAACAATCACCTCCCATCATGGTTTCACAAACTGAAGCTCAAACTGCAGGCACTGGGATTGATCAACCCTTACATATCCCGATCATTGGTATGGTACATTAGCAGAACAAGCTGTCAAAGTCTTGCAATGAAGTGGGCAGATATATCCACTCACCAACTCTAGTCTCGAATAGGACCTGCCCTCTCTGTAATAAAGAGATCATAGACGAAGTCCACTTCTTAATTAAGTGTCCCAGCCTAGAACATCTATAAGATCTGATATGCTATATACATATATATAGCATCTTTTTCCAAGTCAATGCCTAGCGTGTCCCAAAAGAGGTGGACGCAGAGTCAATCTCTCTAATCTTGTCAACAACGCTGTGCAAAGGGAGTCTGATAACAACACGCCAATACCCGTGCGAAGAAGAGAGGACCCTGAGAAATCGTTGGCAGCTAGAGTCTCTTCCAAACTTGAGGAGGGAGACTTCCGTGAGGCGGTGAGATTAGCCTCTTCTCCTTCTACCACCCTAGTAGCAGACAATCCTGAGAACCTGCAAAAACTAAAAGGTAAGCACCCGGATTCCCATCCCGATACAGACATACCACCATTTCAACTGGCAACTACTGACTTCCATCTAAGCATCACTCCATCTATGGTCCGCAAAGCTGTCTTCTCCTTTCCAGCTGGCTCAGCAGGGGGGCCTGATGGCTTGAGGCCCCAACATCTGAAGGACATCTTGGGAAGTTGCAGAGATGACCTTGAGTCGGACTTCTTATCCTCCCTTTCCAACTTCATCGGATTAGTTGTTGGGGGGGAAGTCCCTCAAGCTGTTCGAGCCTTCTTTTTTGGGGCCTCACTTATTGGTCTTCCCAAGGAGGATGGGGGAGTTAGACCAATTGCTATTGGCTGTACACTGAGGCGTTTGGCAGCTAAATGTGTTGCTACTACGATTAAGGAAGAGATGGGATCCCTGCTTTGCCCCATACAGCTAGGATATGGTACTCGTCGTAGAGCAGAAGCTGCAGTGCATGCTGCCAGAATCTGCCTTTCTAATTTAGATGTGGGACAGGTGATGTTGAAATTGGATTACAGCAACGCTTTTAATACCATTCGCCGAGACAGGATGCTTTCTGCAGTCTTGAAGAATGCCCAGAAATATATCCTCTAGTCCATTCAGCTTATAGTCAATCTACCAATCTATTCTTTGGAAACCACATCATCCAATCATCAGAGGGTGTCCAACAGGGTGATCCTCTTGGTCCACTCTTGTTCTGCTTAACAATTCGGGAAATGACGACAAGGCTTTCATCCAGCTTTAAGATGATTTACTTAGATGATGGCACATTGTGCGGATCGGTGGAGGATGTCCTGGAGGATTTTAGATTTCTGAGTGAAGCTTCTAGTGACTTAGGTCTTGTTCTTAACACTAGGAAATGTGAAGTCATCGGGAATGACAAAAACACAGTGTCAGCTATGCTATCAAGCTTGCCATCCTTGTCAAATGTCAAGCCAGCTGAAGCCATCTTGCTGGGATCCCCCATTGGCGGTGCTCCTGCAATCAATTCAATCATCCTTTCAAAGATTCAGGCTCTTCGGTCCTTAGGGAAAAGGCTCAAGCTGTTGCAAGCGCATGATACCCTTTGTTTGCATGCTGCAGCATGCTTTGGCTATTCCCAAAGTCCTATACATATTGAGGACTGCGCCCTGCTATCAATCAAGTTTACTTGAAACATTTGACAATGTTTTGCGATCTCTCCTTGAGGGCATTTGCAACATCCAGCTCAACCCTGACTCCTGGCTCCAGGCAGCCCTACCTATCAATGCAGGAGGTCTGGGAATCCATAGCACAGTCATGCTTGCACCGTCTGCCTTTCTAGCTTCAGCAACTGGTTGTGCTTCAATCCTT
>CAUJGJ010000371.1:3306010-3358510 GCA_963170055.1 Halisarca cf. caerulea
TCCTTCCGACAGCATCAGCTGGGATCAATTCCCCAACAAGAAACCTTTCTACAGCACAGTCATCTTCGGATTTGGAAAGCCACCGGTCACCTACAAATTTATATATTTGTCCTGTTGTAATGTTGTGTGCAAGAATGGAGTGAACAAACAAACTCCTGACAGCACCACTGTTGTCATGTCCAATCCTAAGGCATGTTATGGTTCCCAAGTTGAGGCATTGAAATTCAAGCTCATTGCTCCCATGATTAAAAATCTTTACTCCAGATGATCTGAACTCTCCTGACAAATTGCAGTACAGGTTTGTTGTGCTTAAGCCCAAGTGTTTTCCTTCACCGAGAACTAGAACTCGATAATTCATCACAGCATTCTTAAAAGCAGAAGTGAAGCACATGTATTGCCGAGCACTGAGGGTGAGAAGGAATGTGAGAAACTGCTCCCGTTCTTCTTCTGTTCTCAAGAAAGCATATCCCTGATAGAGTTGAACAAGAAGACCATGATTTGCTAGCAACAATTTTAAATGATGTGCAAGGACTTTCTTCTCCAAGGCAAGGCGAACAAAGGCACGAACACGGCCAACTTCAGTCTTGATCTCAGGTATGCTATTAACTATTTTCAAATCATCGAAAAAATTTGGCTTTGGAGGTGCAACTATAGATTTAATTTTAGATTTATTCTCAGGTGACTGAATCTTTTGGCGATGGATGTTGAGCTTAATGGACTCGGTTCGATGAGCAAGAGGTGTATCAGATGAAAACGACACAGATGTTGGCATTTCAGAATTTTGAAAGCTCTCTTGCAGACTCTCTGCATCAACTACTTGATGTGAATCACAGTACGCCATTAGATGAGACCACAAAGGAGACCTACTGTTTCTCTTCCGTACACCATGACCCCATATACGCTCTAGCAGATCACAAAGCTTAGCGATCATAGTATTTTCTTCCTCCATGCCTGTGGCTGAGTCTGCATCAGTACTCAAAATATGCTTGACACGCATCCGTGTCTCACGCCAGAGCTGAAGAATGAACTGAGAATGTGATGACAAAGAAAATGATCCTGGAGAAACTGATGACATATGAAGCCTCCGATCAGGTGTTGGATTCTGTCTCTTTGTAGGAATAACAATAGCTTGCGGTGATCTCTTGAGGATGGAATCATTCATGAGACGAGGAAATACACCTCTATCCCACGAACTAGTGCCTTCGCTAATAGTGACAAGATTTTCTGCTACAATGGATGATTTCTGAACTGGACCTTCTGCAGCTTGTGGCCGAGGCTTAGGGGACTGAGAGACAAGCCGCCCAGTTTTCTCCAAGTGAGCTTTGATATGATCATCAAAGGCTATAATTCCCTTATGTACATCAGGAATCTGCCATAAAGCAATAATCTTTTGATCAATAAAATAGCTGAACATTTGCGACTCAATGAAACTAGATAGGAAAGGAATTGTACTGGGACTTTGATCTGACAGAAAAGAAGTCTTGTCAAAGTTCTGAAATTGCTCCCGGTCCCGTGTCCACTGTTCATAGCTTTGCTGGGGAATGATAACGAAATCTTCATAATCGCTAAACAATTCTACCATATAATCAAAGAAAACTTCACGTAAATCTTTACAAAAGAGTTGATCATATGATGGAATACCATTCTTTGGGGACATCGTTGACAAGTCCTGTGCTCCTGCACCAACCGGGGAGTCTTGAACCATGGGCAATCGGGACATTATAGAGAGCAGCTTTTCAACATGCGGGTTGCTGCTATCACTAAGAAAACCACTACTTGGTGCGCCTCGTAATTGAGAAGTGACATACTCTACAGCTTCCATTATGCTTCCTTTGCCAATTGATCTGGAGTCTTCATGAGTAGGTAAAGGGGCAATATGCATGTCAAAGCATTTAACATCATATGTCTCCATTGTCTTCCTTATATTCTTCAATAAATTCTTCTCGAGTGGTAGCCTTGGAAGATCATCAGAGGATGTAAAAATTCTTTGATCTATGTCGTAGATGCACAATGATGACACTTCGGGAAACTCCATATCTGTATCACTCTTGCCCACTTTGATTCCCATGATAAAAGGGACTGGTGCATCCAAGAAATCTCGCTGTGAGAAAGGGAGTATGGGTACCAATACATGTTGCCATTCAAATGGATATAGTAGAGAAGCTGTACATTGTGCACAAAGCATTAGCAAATCATATGAAGATGACTGGAACAGCAACTGGTGTTCCAATAAGACTGTTGTGTAGAGCATTATAAGGTTTCTCAACCCTACCAACTCCACAAATTCAGACATTGAGTAATCCAAAAGTGGAAAATAACTGCTATCAGGATATTCCCAAGAAATCTTTCTTTGGGGTCCCTGAAAAGTAATTTTCTGACCAGGGGAAGGCATTGTAACTTGAAACAGTAGCTGGTACAAAAATGATTCCAGTGGCATATCCAAAGTGGCATCAGTATGGATACTATGTACCAATTGCCCAAGAAAATCCCTCAATGGTAAAATAACTGGATAGGCTGACACTGTACACAGACATTTGCTGACATATACAGAATCTTTAGGATCTATTTCAATAGGGAGTGAGAGAAATTGACCTTCTTTTTGAAGGTGACAAATGGATGCGACAAGATCACTTTGAAGTGGCTCAAAGAATGTGGTAACACATCCATAAGCATGTGATCCATCTTCTCTCGTCAAAATAAAACTATGGAACTCAAAGGGATCATGAGGCTCCTCTTCAAGATTCTTTTTGAAAGCCACACCATCAGGCATACACAAAGTCCTGACAGCTACTTCATCAAAGGACCCAACTTCAGGGTAATGTACTAGAACCTGAGGTTGCAACGTAGTCCTGTCTCTTCCAGCTGTACTAATAGGTTGAAATGCATCAAGGGGTAGACCACAGACCACGAAGAAATCTACCAAAACTTCCATGAGACTTATGTATGACCTACATGGAGAAAGAAGCAAATCACAATAAAAAGTGGCATATCAATCATGTACAGTAGATAAAAAGATAAATGCACACATGACAAATTTAGCATGCAGAAAGGACAAAATACAATTAATTAACAAATTCAGCATGACATGCCAACGGCATCAATAATGGATCCACCAACCATATGTGATTGACATGACTATATATATGTACATAAATGTATTATATTCTCCCATTTGTAGATAGAAAGCCCAGACTTGGAAAATATCCCCATAACTAGTGTTCAAAGGACCTGTCATACAGGACAAATGTACATAACACATAACTGCTTCAATCAATTCCCAACAAGTACATGAATCTAATTTCCCATGATTCTTGTCACATAATGCACAATTTTACTGCAACAGAGATGGTCCTTCGATGAATGCAGACTTACGATGAGACAACTTACAGTATATACATAACAAAACTGTTACTGATCTGATGTGTAATGGCATCATACTACATACAAACACATCATATCAGTATTACAACATGCGGTTTCAAGTAATTGCAAGAGTATTCCCAATTATTTCTTTACATTGTGTATGGAGCGTTATAAAATACGTATGTATCTCCAATGAAAATGGCATCTCACAACATGCACCAAGATAAGTCTGAGCACGGTCTGAACTGTGTTCACAACTAGTTATCAAGGCTAAAAATAAAAGTCTGCCATATACCATTTCCACACAAAACATGAATGTGGTAGGCAAAATTGAGCTGGACCAGCCATTTGGTTGATTATTTGATATAAAATTCTGGCTCAGAACCACTGAAACTGAGAGTTTATCTCTGATATTTGACTATTGCTAACAAGTACAAAACTAGTCAATCACATGGTTCAGTGACTAAGATTCTACTGTAATTTACATATCTATACAAAATATGAGGACAAATGACTGAGCAAATGTCCTACCAACACAATAGTAGGCCAGTTCCCCAAGCAAAGGCCCCATGCTTTATACCACGGTGCTATCTATCCATCTATCTATCTATCTACGTATCTATCTATCTATCTATCTATCTATCTATCTATCTATCTCTCTCTCTCTCTCTCTCTCTCTCTCTCTCTCTCTCTCTCTCTCTATATATATATATATATATATATATAGAAGAGGGAAGAGCGTTTTTGCAAGGAATGTCCCTCTGGTGACATTGAAGATATCGGGCATTGGCTACTCCACAGTGATGCATGGCAAGCCAGCAGAGTGATCCTGTTTGAAAAGCTACAAGCTCATCTCAGTCTGGATGATTTTGCATGTCTGGATGATGACCAGAAGACTGCAGTGATCTTGGACCTTGCCTGCAAGATCCCATCGATTATGAAGGCAATCATGTGTATGTGGACAGACAGATTCTGTGTTTAGTAGTGCTTCATTGGACTGCTTGTCCTAGTGTCTTGTGACATGTTGCACTTTAATAATAATAATAATATATATATACAGTGGGCCCTGGTTTATCCGACCACGTTTGTTCCTCATAAAAAGTGTCGGATAAACCAGGTGTGGGATAAATCAGGGTAAATAGTACAAAGAGTGGTGGTTGTGATTCACAGCAGAGTGTTGGATAAATGAGGTTTTCGGATAAACCAGTGTCAGATAACCCAGGTGTGACTGTATATATATATATGTATGTATATATATTTCTATTTCTATTACTACGTATGCACACACATGTTGAATATGTACTTTCCCATAGAAACAGAGATCTAGTGGCACTAAAGATAACCCTAATAAACTTGCGTGTGACTTCCATATTGTTTAACCATACAAAACAAACCATAATAAATAAATACATAAATGATGAGGTAATTTACAACACAAAGTTGGTAAGCTTCAACAGAAACCTATCACAAAAGGCACTAGTGAGCTGACACGAACATAATAGTGGCTTTGTCCCTATACAAGAGGCCATATATAGACAACACAATTGAATCAGTTTAGGCATTGAGGGTAAACATGAATATCCAAGATGTGATAACAACAGCCAGATCTTGGACAGCAGTACATAAACCACGTAGGCCTACATAGTATTCTGAGATGTGCCACACTTCAATGTGTGCATTAAGCATAGGAGTATAAGCTAAGCTTGTAACGATGAACGAACAATCACAGCATGCATGAACAAATTCTTTGGTAACAGAACAAGCGTGATGCATCGTTATTGAAGAGAATATATAAAAGTTTTAGAATATACTCACATTACTAGCCTTATTCGCCGCTAAGATTACCGCAACGTAAGCCTTTAGTATCTAGGACCGATGAAGAAATGGCTAATTCGCTCTCGAATGTCAGTCGACGAGCCCGTGCGCGTGCCCGTCTAACTAAATACAGGTTCACAGACAAAACAATAGTAGATTTAAGCTTATTTCGCCAGTTTTAGCTGTAAGAACAGAGCATTTGGCAGCATTGCAAATCAATACTGTCTGTACTCAATATCAGCCAACAAATCAACCCCGCTAAAATCTAAATCTAACATCTAACACTCACCTCTGCTGTCAAATCACTTCAGGTAGTTCTGCTGAGTATTTCATCAATTTGTCACCATCCCTTGGCGGCCCCAAAATGCTCGACGCGGACTTCAAAAGCACGTTTTCTAGTGAGAATTACAGTTTATCCACTGATTTTATACAACAGTCCACAAACTTATTGTAATACAAAATACTTAAAAGGCCTATTACGTCATTTCATAACTATTGCTGAAGCGCACCATAGATCTATTATAGTACAACCCCTATGATCGCGCAGTATGCAATTAATGTATCTGCACCTAAAATGGCTGGTTCCGAAGGTAAAAAAGCGTAAGTCAAATGCATACACATTTTACTTCCAAGAATATTGTAGTGTTTTATGCAGTACTACTGTAGACCTACATCTAGATGTTGGTAACTCGTGTGCCTAATATCAATTTTTTTCTTGTCCACGAAGGGGGGAGAAATGTCATTATTATTGCCAAAGAACTAAATTACAGAGATTAAATCATAATGCCTGCATGTGGCAACAACAATGAAGTCATACAACGAGGTTTGAAGACCTCGGACACAGACTAAAACCAAGTTAACTGGAATACGGGTGCAGGACCCGCTGGTTCTCCAGTTCCTCAGGGTCTGGCAAGGCCAGGAAAGAAAAGAGATACCCCCACCGTTTCTCTCCTTTGCATTGCCGCAACCCGTGCGGTGGTAAACGCTGAGAGCACCCGGCAGGAGTGGCTTCTTCTTCAATCTTCATATAAATCATTTCGCCTTTCGAATCTTCAACTCTTCTGTACACATCTCTTCTTCTTATGAAGCTCTCTCCTCTTTCCCTCCCTCGTGTAGACTGTGTATGCATGTGTATCTTCAGTTGGCCTTGAAAGACTCTTCGCGATTCCTCAACTAAACCACGTGGTTGCCGCCATCTTTTCTTTTCCAATCCAAAAAAAAAAATATAATCACTACAGTGTAATTTACTAAGTTGCAGGCAGTATCTGGCAACTGTACGGTGTTAATTAAACTGTTAGAAATTGGAAAAGAAGTTGTAGTAATGCACAGTGTATAAATATGGAATACTCACCAAGCCTTCATTGGTCCAAGGGGAACAAAAGTCTTGCGAAGAAAGCCTCCCAAAGGAAACTTAGATGAAGGCTCACTAAGGGTGCATTTGGTACATTTTGGGCACTATTTCTTCTATAGTGAATAAAAAATGCTATGTGTTAGAAACTGTTGGACAACAGTATACTAGTAGCAGTGTTCTCCCCAGGTATCTTAAGGCATGTCGGTCCAACATGCCTTCTTTTCTAAAATGCAATACTTTTTTTAGGAAAAAGCATGTATTCATAGATTGTTGAAATTTTATATTGAATACAAGTCATGCTAGTGCCCAAAAGTGAAGCTGCAAGCAATTTGTGATGCATTGTATATATGTAGAAAATTTATGCATATTATGATGTACGTACATATGCATGTACATACGACATGCCTGAAATAAATTCTGGGGAGAACACTGCTAGTAGTGTATAAATGGTCTCCATGGACAAAGTGGTTGATATAGTTTTGTGCAATAGCAGCATAAGGTAGAGTGCCCTAATTCTGAACAGTCCCTAGTTCCAAACACTGCTTTTACTGTGCGCAAAGATGAAAGTTTGGGGGCAATTAAGCCTGACGTTTCTTATCACAACATAGGACATAACAGCTACCAAAGAATAAAACCTAGATCTTTTTGTGCATATAGGCTAGGAGATATGGTGTCTGGAATTAAGGACTGTTCAGAATTAGGGCACTTTACCTTATAGCCAACAGGGAAACTTCAAGGCAGGCACTCTCCACACAATTCTTATTTTCTCCTTATGATAAAAGGGATTCATGAACTGTTGCATGTGGCCTTTTCACAGATCTCATGCTTGTGAAGTTTAATTGATTGACTTCACAGCTGTCTTTGGCATGTGGGCTAATTGTATTTTTTTAATACAATATCAACATCAAATTCAAAGGGGGGAGCCCCTGCTCACTGTGCAGATGGTGTATTTACTGATTTAGAGGGGAAACTCATTAATACTCAACTAGTGAGGAAATGAGATACAAAAGGAATCCTTGGATACAGGGTGAAATACAATTAATGTAAGGAAACATTGTGGAAACCTGGCAAGGCAGTGTAAAGCTACAGCTTGTAATGTGATGTGCTGTAAATAGAGGATGGGTGGATGTTTGCCAATGGGATTAATTAGGTATGGCAGGTGAGATGTGTAGAACAAAGTACAAGAACAAAAACATAATGGAGACCAAAAAACAAAAGAACTAGCTGGAGATAAAAAGAACAAGACCTACTCCTACACTAGCCTCACATAGTCAGACGAGACACTCCAACACCAGGTTTTTATTCCCCTTGAAAGTTTATGCTTTGGCATACATGGAGGATTTCAGCAAAGATCTATTCATAAACTACTAAGGTGGTCGAAAATGTCTCATACCACCATGTAAAGCCTAGAAAACAATTCTCTTAGGGACCACACTCCCTGCCACTCCTACCTAGTAATAAAACTGCAATTACCGCATACTTTCCTATTCCCCATCCCTATATTGTGTCACCCCAGAGCTTTTCTCGATGAAGCCCTGGACATTGAGTGTGTGCCATCAACTATGTAGTTTAGAGTGTCTGTAGTTTTATGAGTATTTCATATGATCCAAAACCTTCTGACATGCTTGTTCATTTTCCTACAACATAAGAGCTACTGTAAATCATGAAATCATGTGGATTTGGTTGTAAATGCTACAGTGAATAGCGATTAGATCAAATAATGCTGAAGTTCTTCACTCTTTCTGCTAAAGTGGATCTAGTCACACCTCTAGACTCATCAGATACCTTTATTGTTAGTCAGACATTATCTCTAGCTAACTTATGTGTGTATACTGAGATTACCACACATGAATTTCATGATTCAGTGTACTGTGTAAAGGATATTATAAGACTTTTTGTTTTTGTACAGTATTTCCTGAGAACTGATATGTCTGATGTTGTTTGATACAGTCAGGAGTGACTGAGTGATAAGCAGGTTTTATATCCTGCAAACTATGTAGGACATGCTACTCACACTTTTGGATGGTAGCTATAGTGCATGTGACATACACAATTGTGTAACCTTGTGATACATATGCCCTTTAGTATATTATGCAAACATCTTTTAGGGATTTGAAAGTTATCATCCTAGGTCCCGCTAGTGTGGGCAAAACATGTTTTATGCAAAGGTACTTGACTGGTGAATACAAGGACAATGTGGAACCAGTGAGTATGATCTGACTAGCTCTTCTTGTTGTGTATCTATTGAGGTATGTAGAGCTATGCATTTAACTCCTGATGATCAGTATTTTATTTATTTTTTTGCAATTACTGCTCTCTATAGCTGTTGCTCACACATTCTGTTTACACATCACGTCTATCGTTGGTAGAAATCTTTTTCCCTTAGCCTAATTTTGGCTAATGTATGTATGTATGTGTAGATACATCTGTGGGCCAAGTTTTGGCTTAGTAGCAACCAATTTCTATGTACAGTGTTAATCTGTGAACCAATAAATTACTGTAAGTGATGAAATGAAAGCTGTGTTCTGTAATTGCATTTCTTATGTAGTAGGCTCTCGTATATTGACCATGACTGTATATTCTGTATGTACGTATGTAAGTGAATATTTTAGCAAGTGATGTACACATAGATCTACACTGTCTTGTCTTAAATTGTATAATTTGTTCTTGATTCTGCAACTACAATACTGTAAATCATTTTTTCTGTAGAGTATGGGGGCTGCTTTGGCAATAAAGAAATGGGAGGAACAGAAAGTTGCTTTATGGGTGAGCTTATCAATCATGATTGTATACAATTGAGTATGTGTAAGAGGCCATGGATAACATTAGTGAGAATTTTGTGGGAAAACAAAATGCCACTCTACCAAGACAGTGTGGGTGGGACCAGTCTCCCATTAAATATGCTTCAAACCAGTGTTTTGTGTACTGTGTAGAGAGGCCAGCCATATTGGTTTAGATCAGCCATCATTATCCTGCACAATATCATAATTGTTATGATAATGGCACAGAACCAGAGTCCTGAAGAGATGTATATTATAGGCATAAACTCAACAAATCTCTTCAGATTTGGGTTTGACCAACCAAATATATTTCTACTGATTGGAAAGTGGTAATGAAGGGTCTTATTCCTAGTCATCATGATATTTATGATGTTACTATAGTTGTGATGCCAAAATTCACCAACAATGTGATGATTATTGGAAGAATATCACAATTACGGTGTCATAATTATCTCACCATTGCTCAACCCTAGTACCGTATATTCATTACCTCAATGTGTAATTCACTATTTGGGCAAGGGGGCTATACCCTCTTAGTTTCTACACCTACTGCATGTACATAACCATACAAAATCCTTTTTAGAATGCATAAAAGATGTGGGGATGAATAATTGTCTATCATTAGAAATCATTGGAACAAGATAGAGTTGTTTGTTGCACAGGGCTGGACAGGCATAGCGATATTCATACATACAGAGGGCTAGGCATACATATGGCTAGACAGGCATGAGGATAGATATGCATAGGTCTAAACTGGCATAGGGCTAGGCACACATGGGGCTTGATGGGAATAGAGCTAGACAGAGCTGAGTTGGACTGGGTACAGTGTGCAAATTCTTAAATCCCACAGCTAATAATAAACCATATAAAAAACATTTTAAAATGGAAAAGAAGATGTAGGGATTAAAATTGTCAATCGTCAAAAAACATTGGAACAAGATACTGTAGGGTTGTTTGCTACACAGGGCTGGACGGGCATAGGGATAGACAGGCATAGGGATAGGCATACATGGGGCTAGACGGGCATAGAGCTAGACAGAGATGGGTTGGACTGGGTACAGTGTGCATATTCCTAAATCACTCAGCTAAAATATTAACACAGACACACATACATGCAAATTCCTACATCCACAGCACATACGTACAATGTGCTACACATGCAGGATGTAAGAATTTGCATAATGTGCACTCAGTCAAACTAAACTCTGTTTAGCCCTATACCCGTCTAGCCTCATGTATGTGTAGCCCTATGCCTGTCTTGCCTTTGCCCACCTATCCCTGTACCAGTTTCGCAACTTACCCTTGTTCCAAGTGTTTTTGGAGAATCCCTTTTTTGATGATGCCTTTTTATTATTAAACTGGGTCAGCCAGTTTTACTGTTAGCGGCATATGAAAGTGCAAGTAATATACATAATTCACACTGTTGGTAAAAGGAATGATAATCTAAGCTGTGATGCTTTAAAAACATGAAGCTGTTTGGTAAATGATGTTGGTGTCTTGGTGATTAAGTAAAAATACAAATTTTTCACTGTTATTCAGGTGATGGAAGTGAGGGAATTTTACTGCAGACAACGTTGAATAGTGTGGACCGTAGTGTAGAATAATATGGGCAGACCAATAAGAAATGCATCTCATCTTCTATATTAACTGAATTACATATTTGGCAAGTACGATCTTCATTGGGTAATACTGGTCTGTGGTGCCTACCTACTTCGATCATGAGCTTATGGTCAGAGATGCGGAATTTTGTATATGCTCGTCTAATTCTTGGGTTAGATAAGGTGAAAAGATATTGCTCTGGTTGTTTGAAGTTAGACTTAAAAAGGCAGTAGTTTCTCATTTTGTTTCCCCCGCATTGGGTGAATCCCTGTTCTTTGGATAAGTCAAATTGAAGTTGTTGTAGTTGCTGGTCTCGCAGTCTTTCAAGAGCCTCTTCGAGAGTGGGCACGCATAGTTTCGGGTTGAAGCCTAACGAATTAAATTTATTCAGGACATTGTCATACCAAGAGTTTAGACCAGATGACTGAGAATCCCTTGAAACCTCCAGGGCGTGTCTAATAAGAATAGGAGTATTTGGAGACATTATGCGGTAGAAGTATTTAATAACGGTCAATGTACAGAGAAATGCTATGGGAACAATACCACACTCAGCCACAATAGCTATGTTATTACTGGTCTGTGAAACTCTCAGAATACACTTGTAGTACTTCATTAGTATTGACTCTAAAACTTAGTAATAAGGTTGGATTGACCCCAAACCTCAGCACCATAGAGTAAGATTGGGTGAATTAGAGAAGAGAATAGTTGTTTCAAAACACCAAAATTTGTGATTTTAAGTGAAATAATTCTTGTTAGTAACTGATTAAGTGCTTGAGTTGCTTTGGTTCGAATTTCGGCAAAATGTTCCTTAAATTTACAGTTCCAGTTTAGCCAAATACCTAGATATTTGTATTTCCCGACAATCATCAGAGATTGGCCTCCAATTTTCCATCTAAAATTAACAGTTTTGGGATTTTGACCGAAAACCGTAATTTTTGTTTTATCGCAATTTACGTTTACCTGTTGGGCAGTACAGTAGTCGTTTAGAGAATCAATCATGTTTTGCAGCTCTTTGGGGTTCTCGGAGAATATCACTAGGTCGTCTGCAAAAAGTATGCATGAGGATGGAAATACTTCGTTGGTTTGATTTAGAGTGGGCGAATTTTGAAGAGTTTTAGGTAGATCATTGATGAAGATTGAAAATAGAAGTGGACTAAGGTTGCAGCCTTGCTTGACACCCCTTGATGTAGGAAATGTTTTTGAGTTTCCTAGTGACCCTCGGACATAGGATGAAGACTTTGAATAGTAGGATTGTAAAACTTTCAGTATTTGGGGGTTTAGTTTCATTGTGAAAAGTTTTTTCCACAGCAAGGAATGCAAGACTGAATCAAAGGCTTTCTTAAAATCAACAAAACAGCAATACAACTTTTTCTTTCGCAAAGATTGGTTCTCAGCAATGGTGTGTAGGACGAAGACTGCATCAGAAGTGCTTACTGCCTTTCTGAAATCGAATTGCTCCTTTGGGATAAGGTTGTGGGTCTCAGCCCAAAGTTAAATTCTATTATTTAATATGCTATTAAACACTTTACCAATGCAACCAATAAGGGAAATACCCTGTAGTTGGAGGGCACATTTTTATCTCCGGATTTGTAGATTGGTTCGATGATTGATGTGGACCAAGGGTATTCTCCTGATTGAAGGATATGGTTAAAAATGTGTTTCATGGGTATTAGCCAAGTGGTAGGTAGGGATTTGAGCACTTCATTAGTAATTAAGTCTAGACCAGGGGATTTTTTTATTTTTTGAAGTGTAAATAACAGTAGTAATTTCTTCTAGTGTAATCTCCGGCTCTGGATCTTGATGATTTGCATTTAAGTTTGTTCCTACTTCCTCAGTGTTGCGGTTAGTTTGTCTATCGCTTGTACATGTGCAATTTTCATTTAGTAGGCTTTGAAAATGCTCGTACCTTTGGTCTTTTGTTATATTGTTTTCGATTTTATTTTTGGTTTTCAACAAACGCCAGAATTGACTGGGATTGCTCTTCAATTTATTCAACAGTTCATTGTTCCATTTTTGGGAGGCTTTGTCCTTTTTTACTCTAATTAATCTTCTCCATTCTGATTTAGATTTAAAATAAGCATCTCGGAGCTCGTTATTAGATACGGATCGTCTCCATAGCACCAGCTTGGAACGAACCTCCTTTTCTTAATGTAACATTCATGATCAAACCAGTGGTGCAAGTGATTGTGTTTAGGTGTATTGGGTTTTTTGTTTTGAAGAAGGGGCAACACTGGTCATAAATCCAGATTCAGTCGCAATTTGCAAAATATTCTGGGTATAGGACTGAACAATACTATCTATAGAAATTTGAGCATTATTGGGATTATCAGGAGAATTCATAATATTATCATAATTGAAGTTTGGGGGGGGGGGTTGATTTTAAAGCTTCACTGAAAGAACAAAGATTCTCTTCAATCCACTTTATATTGTCGTGGGATTCCGGGTTTTGGTTAGAATCAGGAGTCATGAAGCGTGAAAATATGTCATTGGATAAATCTTGAGCAAGGTTGCAGGAGGATCTGTGGGAGGATCTAGAGTTTTTAACAAGGGAGAGGGAAAGAGCTATAGGACAGTGATCGGAGAAGGTTTCCAATTCGTCGACTTGAAAGGCGATGGTTTGTTGGGCCAGTGACTGACTTACTATGGCATAGTCCACACAGCTGGATCCATTAACTACGTAGCAAGTACAGTTTCCCAATACAATGTCAGGGGCAAGGGATCCATTGCATATTTTAAAATCAAAAGCCGAGCACAGCGACATTAATTTGAGTCCATAGGAATTAACTTTTATGTCTTTTGAAATGCGGCTATTGGGGGTCTGGTGCGTATTTATCTGAAAATCGCCTGTTCTTGCATTGAAGTCGCCTATCAAAACTACATCACCTAAAGTATGGAAATGAGCTATTTCATCTTGTAATTCAGGCCAGGGCGGATCAGACGTAAGGTGGGATGAAGAATCTAGAGGGGGAATGTAGATTGCACAAATATAGATATCTCTTAAAGCTGCAGTTGATGCATGAGCCTTTTTTAGTTTGATCCTAATGCGATCCTTAACAGATTTGATAATCTCTACGTGATTAGAAAAGTAATTTCTTATGTAGATCAATAGACCACCAGAGTTCCGTCTAGCCCTTCTATGTTTTGAAGTTCTGGGGAAATGGAAGGATTGGTAGCCCTGGATGTCAATGTTATAACCAATCGTGGGATTCAACCATGTTTCTGAGAGGATAAAATTGTCTGCATTTGAATTAGTGATAAAGGGTTGGATTTCCACTATCTTCTCGCATGTTAAACCATTGATATTCCAATGTTTGATTTGAATCACTTGGGTAGGGCAACATCGCTGAAGTGGGGCAGTTTTGGCAGAGTTCCTAGTAGGAGTCAAAAGACTCCAAGGAATAATCCGCTCTAGAGTCATCAATGAAGAGCGTTCCTCTTCGAATGTAAGAAGATTTACCATTGCTCCTTGCTTGTCTCATTTTTTGGAGCAGAACTTTCATGTTCTGCTTTTGTAGAGGGGTAAGATCATCATTTATGTAAATACGGCACCCTTTGAGCAACTTACGTTTCCTCATGACTGCCACCTTGTTCCTGCTGGCAGAGAATTTCACCAGGATTGGGCGAGGGTTCTTCTTTCCTTTTTTACCTAGTCTCCTGGCTTCAAACGAAATCTCCGTTTCTTCTAGCTTTTCTGTGAAAATAGCCTGTAAAATTATACACTATAATATATATAGGCTCACTAGCCTTTCCAAGGCTCTGTCAGCGGATTAGTGTTTGCATCCAGAGATTTAAAATACTCAGTATCTATTTTGGGCACTTGCCCTGTGTCTTAATTTTGTGCATTGTTAGCCTTAATATGTGTTCTTTGCTTATTTTTTTTTAATCATCTGTATGTGTAGTGTCATGTTTTTCTTGGTGTAGTGTCATGTTTTTCTTGCTGTAATATATATATATATATATATATATGAATTCTAGATTGATGGGGTATAGACTTTCACCTATGTAAATCGCATACACATTAGATTCAAGCTAGTCTCATGGATAGAGTGTTATTTCTGCAGAATGTAGGTACTTCAGTCTTCCGTACATAGATTTATATACTAGCTATTCATGAAAGCACTTGCTTAGAAAATAGCATTCTAACATGAATGTATTTGTTCTTAATTACTTGTAGGATACAGCTGGTGAGGAGAGGTTTGCTTCCATATCTGCACTTTACTGTCGTGGTGCATCAGCAGCTATTTTGGCATATAGTATTACTGATGAAAAGTCTCTTCAGAAACTACAGGATACTTATGTACCTCTCCTTCGGGATGCAAATGATTCTTGTTTGACAGTTGTAATAGGTTGTAAGGCTGACTGCATCAAATCATCGGGAAGGTCTGTGTCAGAAGAAAATGGACGGAAGCTGGCCAAGGAGCAGCATTTAAAGCAGCTGGAACGTGCTAGAAAGGCTTCCTCACCAAGCTTCCTGGATAATGTTGATGGAGAAAAATCCTTCTTTGAAACAAGTGCTTTGTCTGGCACTAATGTTGAAGAAGTTTTTGACTACATCAGAGGAATTCTTTTGAATGATAGCAAGAGTCCAGGTTCCACAGGAGACACAGTCACACTAACCCAGAATCAGCAGAAACAGCAGAAAGCCAAGAATTCATGTTGTTAATGCTTTTCTATTAAGTTTGTGTCATGCATTTATTTTGCAATTGCATGAAAAGTGATGACTATAATATTTGAGGTACATCTTCGTAAGACCTTTATAATATTGCAGTATACACATGCATGCATGCATGCATGTGCCATGTTGTCATAAACTATTATAGGTGTACATGTTCTATTTTAATTATAGCATCTGTTACCATGGTAACTACAGTTGTACAGCGATTTTATAATGTATAAAACATGAGTGTCTAACTTAGCTACATGCCTCTCTGCAATGTTCCTTGAAGACCTTTCCAAAGAAACACACTACCAATAATTATTGAACCCAAAAGAAGCCATGCAATCTTTGCCACCGTGGCAAAAAGTGAATTTAGTATCGTAGTCAAGTCTTCTTTGGGGATTTTAACTGCTGATTTCCTCTGCATGGAAACTCAATATTCAACTAGCGTTCAAATTGCTTCAAGTCAAGAGCACTAGCCCAAAGTCCACAAATATGGATGCTATAATTAATGGTTTAGTCTCGTACCCGGACCCACTTCCGCCAAGACATAGGCACTTGGGCTTATACGGCATATAAATGCACTCACCTTCAGGACTCAGCATTTTATATGCCTACATATAGCCCTTGCATGCGCCTATGTCTTAACCACTAATAAGCACATGTATAGCCCTAGCTGAATCTCCGGCCGCCCATGAATGACTGCATGTGTCTACTGCATGCCTTAAAGTATAGTCATAATATAATATAATTACTTAAAAAAATATCTAATAATTTATTATAATAATAATATAAATGATATACTGAATCTGTATTCACGTGTATTCATGTATGTGGGCCTCATTTATAAAATGTGTTAGATAAATCCGGGTAAATTGGACACAGAATAGTGATGGTGATGATCACAGCTATATAAGTGTTGGATAAATGAGGTTTTCAGATAAACCAGGTGTGACTGTACTGTATATGATTACAAAGCATTTTTATGCAGTATAATCATGCTCTTGCATGAGGAAATTAAAGCATGCATTATTATACCCATGCAGTGGATATTGAACCGGCAGAAATTACACAACCTAATCCCAACCCTAGGCCTAACCCTAACCCTAACCCAAACTGTTATATATGCAAATTCACAAAATTAATGCTACACAACATTCTAACATCGTATGTATGCACACAGGGTGTTGATAACCGCCTGCGGCTTACTTGGATTGTGGGTGTTGCTTGTTTTCTACATCATCAATTAGCGGCTGTTCTTGATGCGTCATTTAGCGTTTCCGGATGACATTTGAAACTTCACGAACTAAAAGAATGGGAGGAGATGACGACTTTGGTGACGTTGTGCCTACATATACGTGAAATGTCACGAAAATGGCTGGATTTCCAATATTGAAAATTCACCAACTTTGCCACGGATCAAAATTTCTTCTGATCATTGTGCTTTCTGCTTTCGTCCATCTGGCAACTTTCGTTATGTTGGTAATAACTTGTTCCCCAAGCGATTTTCGTATGGTTTGCTACTTTGTCCTTGTTTTGATGTTAATTTCATGAAAATTCTCGATTTTACCTTGCGGAAATGGCAAAGTTCATAAAAAACAGCATTTTTTCATGCAGTGTTGTTTTCTTCCTTTGAGAAAGAGTTACCATTATAATATTTATAGCTTCGTAGCAGCTAACATATGCGTAACTTTAATCTGATATGCAGATTTAACTCCCATCTAATCATATTTATAGAAGAAAACATTGAATATGTGTGCAACTTCTCAGTGACAGCCATTTTGTCGTTTTTCTCACGGGCGCGGTATAAATACTCTGCGAGTATTGTCAATTTCACAGGTATTTTATTATAATTTCTCAAGCAAAGTATGGAAATGGTTATACAACTGTATACATATTGGCGAAGGATCAAGTGACTACATACATATATGATAATGATATAATAATGCTCTTACCAATAGTAAGACTAACTGCAAACCGTTATAATTAAATGCAGTAAACTATATAGAGTTAAGTCCTACAATCCACTAAAGCCCATGGTATAGCAGGATAATACTCCACCAGAAATCAGCAGCTCAATTAGAACTTCTTAGGCTTTCCAGCTACAATGGATCCTTCTATTCCACACTCATTCTTTCCTCTCAGAATCTTAAAATATCCTACAAATCCATGAGAAAGGAGAACAGTGAATGGGTGGACAATGCCAAATTTGTGACCATCATAAAAATGAAGTCACTATACTAGTCACAACCCCCCATAGCGACCACTGAAAACATTGCCAGGAATCAGGGTGCTCACTATAATACAGAATCAAATCAAACCATTAGTAAAGTGTGCGTAGCAACTAACTATTATATATATTTCAAAAAAACTTACCAACTTACTAACAACCACTGATAAACTAGGAAGATAAACTAGGAAGATAATTATCATTGCGGGTGAGCCTGAGGTACTGGTCTAGGTACAAAGACGAATGACGAGTGGCCCATTGTTTCACGATAGGACATCAATGATGGCTGTCTACTGTGAGCTTTGTGTGGTTGTGTACACATACAGTGCAGTGCATAAAAAAATTGACGACAGCCGAAAACTGTAAACCGCTGTTGTCGTTTATTCCAACGTTTATCCGCTTGCTCTTTACCGCTGACTGTTTATGCGTCAAGTGCGAACCGATAACGTTAAACTCTAGCCACTTACGATCAATACTTGCGCAACCTTGAGTAATCGAGTATTATTGTATGAGCGATTCGTGCAAAGAATGAGAATTAGCTATTTCGTGAAGCAGCGTATAATTCAAATTTACTATCAGCACAAGGTCTCTTTTGGACAGCTATCACATATTCTGCAGCCGGCAGGATTTGACATTTCCAAGCAGACTATTTGGAACGTAGTCTGCAAGTACAAGGCGCACGGGACACTCAAGAGGTTGGAAGGATCAGGACGACGTTTCAAGCTTACTGAGGAAGCAATGACAATAATCGAGAAGTGGATGAAGGCAAACGACGAAACGCCGCGATCTTCTGAGCCGTTGATCCGTCGAACTCTCGAAGACAGTTCGTAGAATTGTTTTCCATCATATCGTGAGGAGTTCTTGCCTTCGTATCTGATGATAATTTTTTGTCTATTGCGAAATACCGAAGTAATAACCGAGAAATCTCGGCAAACTTTGCCGCTAAACGAAACTTGCAACCGAAAACCGTTGACACTTAAACCGGAAACCGTCAAATGTAATTATGCGAAACCCGGAAACCGTCAAACTTCTACTGAAAAACCGCTAACGGATAAGCGCTAAAAGCAAAGGGAAAAGTGATAATATCGTCAATTTTTTTATGCACTGTACTGTAGATCTCTATGATAGATTTCTATGTGGAACAGTGCATGCGGCAGAGATCTGGCAGAGGAGTATTAATGCACTAGAAGCTTAGAACCAAATGAACAATGTCCAGTGTAGCTGCGAGATGCATAATAAAAAAGTGTTTGTACATGCCTTTCTGTCATTCGCCTCAGCGGCAGTGGTATGGCTAATCAATGCGGTGTTCACTCTCCTGTTATTTCCCAAGATCACAACTTTACAACGAAAATTGTGCAAGACAGGAGTCTGGGGGAAGTGGACACTTTGTATATACGTACAGTACAGGTCAAAAATTACTCACTCCTTTCCGCGAGCACCTGCAGACAGCAGTTGTAAATTACCACAGAATTTAACAAATCAAACTACGGAAGTAAACCACATGATTCCGCAGATCAGAAATTATAAAATGGATCCCTTCTGTTAACCATTATGCACATACACAAAGTATCGAAGTTAGCTCAATATCATGGCTGGTCCATTGTACTGTAGATATTCTTTTCTATGTACATAGTATTATGTTGTATAAACAGCTCGACGTTCATTCATTCTAAGTTAGCACTAATTCTTTTCAATGAAGTTAATTCGCAATTAGTATATTTGAAGTCCGATAGGCACCCGCAGAAAAAAGTAGGTAACTTTTGACTTGTATCGTACATATCCAGCCAGCCACAGACACAACCCACATACTGTACATCAAGTCATTGTGGGGCTCATTCAGGCTTCCCCCCAATTACAAGAGGGGGATGAAATTTAGAGACGATGTATAAGGACATGGCAAAAGGTGTCTCTGTTTTTCATTTGATACATTTTGACCCTCCCCCTCCCACGCACACAAACAAATTTTCCAATGTAGACCTGCTAAGTAAATGGCAGTATTTTCTAAGTACCAGGTAGACTTGTAAATGAGCAAAAAATCACTTGCAGAGAAGATTCTTGGATAAACTTGATAAAAAAATCATGTAATTCAAAGACTACTAACCTTGGTCCCCCCAATACTGGTTCCAGGAATTAGCAACAAGCCTACAATGGAAACATCACAATGAAGTATTTGGCATAAATATGAAAGAACTTCAACACACAAATAATTGATTTGCTAGCAAAAACTAACATGCAAGGATACATGAACACCTTGTGGCAATGAATCTGAATCAAGCAGGAACAAATTGACACAAAGTCATGTAAGCTGGTATGGGCTTAGTGAACACTTCATCTAATGAAGAGAAGGCATATCTGGAAGGTGCAAGAAGAAACTACGTAGGAATTAGGTATGGGACATGGAAATTCACTTGTTACAGAAAAACATTCTTTGACATGTGAACTTCTAGTCCTGCATGAACATTGAGTACCCAAATCCACCAAGTCTTGTGTGAAATGGTCCACTAGAACATCCCCTTCTGCTGGTTGGCAAGAATCACAACAAAATGGCCATCTGTCCATTGGAGCCCACAAAGACATAATATTTAGGTGTAAATAATGATGGGATAGTAAAACAGATAATTTTTTATACCTTTCCCAGTATCAGTGAAGCTCAATGTCTTGAACAACAACAACAATTTTGACACTGACAAAGCTATCAGCTATCACTTCAATTTACTGTGGTTAGTTATTCTCCAATAAATTGGTCTTGCAGGGCTAGCAGAGTTATACCTGAAATCTTCAAATAGATGTTGGAGCAGGAGTAGAAGTGACAGGTTAACACTTTAAGTGTCCAACTCATGACATTCGGTAGATTTTACTGACAAAATGTTCCTTTCCAAATAGCAGAACAAGAAATAACCCATTCATTCGTAGTTAAAAAATGGCTGGCAAAGTTAATGCAGGTACAGTAACAGATCAAAACTACAAATTCTAAGCTTAAAATAGAAGCCCAGATCATTTAGAAATATATAAGAGTCCAAAGTAACGCGAGGGAAATTTGAAACTCATTTTTTCAATGTTATGCATGCAGGGCACCTAATTCCTAATTTCTACTCATGACTACCACATATTAACACTTTGAAATCCTAATCCAATCAAGTTTGTGAAATTTTCCCCTCACTCCCAGTTTTCCCACAATTTTATGACATGCCAAGCAATTAACGATGAATAGCAGTAAAAAGGCTGTCTTGACAAGGTAGATCAGAAAAAGTACAAAATGTGTTAACAAACATTAGACTATCAACATAAATTTATAAACTGGTAGGAATTTCAAAACAAAAAATCAACGTTGGGATTTGGGGAGAAAACTTCCTGATATGCGTAATAAAACTTTCTGACATCATTGGATAATTAAGGAATATTCAGTCAAACTGTGTCTAACTTCTTAGAGAGTACCAAAGTAGCTAAACAAACTCGAGGTTAAAGTGAACAATCACTATGCAAAATTACCTGATATGTTACTCTATTTTACTGGAACCTACTCAGGAGGTGCACCAGCAATACATGTAAGGTAATATACTCACCAATAAGGTAATCCACTCTCTTCTCCCCAACCAAGGATCTTCACAGCATGGCCACCGAGGAAGGATCCAGTCTCGTGCTGATAAACGCCTACACACAAAAAGTTGTGGATTATAATGTCCCATGGATTATAATTTGCCATTTATATACATGGCTTACAAACTGAACTTACCACTTTTGTATGTAATAAAATCTTTGTAAACACTGAATGCGGCTTCAACAGGACCATTAGTCATTATTTCAGTCTGAATTTCTTCCACATTGCTCCTCACAGAATAGGCATCCACACCATAATGTCTGTCGCTGTCAAATGTCTTGCCATTAACACACGTTTTTTGACACCTTGGTGTTGGCTTGATGGAACCACAATCAGGATACTTTCCCGGTTCATGATGACTGCATGGTGGCAGTTCATAGGGCATGCAGGTGGTTTTGTCTCCATACAACCCTCCAGATACACAACCATCGCGTTCAAAGAATCGCCTATATTGAATTAATTCTTGTATAATAATTGCTAATAGAAAAAATTTACACATGAACTCCAAATATGAAATGCAGAGAATAGATCCAGGTATATATGTGTCTGAAATCTTTAAAAAATGGTAATTATGTACACTAAATAAAACTAGTGGAGATATTCATGTGGTATTGCTACAGAAATGGAACACAGACAAAACTTCATGCAAATATGAGCACACATGTATGGTATGGACGGGAAAAACATTACCATACTACCTACGAACTTGGTGAAGTGTATACAAAGTAGTCTCGAAGTTCGGTTGAAATAGTCTCAAAGTTTGTTCGAAGTAGCCTCAAAGCTCATTAGATTCGGTCGAAATAGCCTCAAAGTTTGTTTGAAGTAGACTCAGAGTTCGCTCAAAGTAGCTTCGAAATTCGTAGTCGGTCAGCGAAGGTGATTCACAAATAGTTTGCATTTTTTACGTGTCCTATGTCAGAAGTTGAACGCCAACAACAATTGCGGGCAAATGGATAAAATGGCTGAGTTGGGTGGTTGAAAACGAGGCAGTCAGGGTTTTGCATTCCAGTTGTGGAACCCCATATGCTGTCGAAGTTTCTTCAAAATAATCCCAAGTTCTTTCGAAGCTGTCGAAATTATCTCGAAGTTCATTTGTAGTTCATTCGAAACTTCCCACAATTCATTAAAAGTTCTTTCAAACTTTGAGTGAATTTCGTTCAAACTTTGAGCGAAGTTTATTCGAACTTCAAGCAAATTTGTTTGAACTTTGAGCAAAGTTTGTTTTAACTTCGAGCGAAGTTCGTTTGAAGTTCGAGTGAACTTCATTTGAACCTCCACCGAAGTTTTGTTGCGTACCTCGTTTCAAAGTGGAAACAATTTTACCATCCATACCGTAGATGTGTAGTAGATTTGCATGATGCTTTGCCTGTATTCCATATATTTTCAGCACTACACAGTTCTAACAACTATATGCATTAGTTTTACTCTGCTTTTGCTGGGTACATGGGGAATATACTAAGTATTGGGTGTTGATGCACGAGAGCGCAGCCCAAGTATTAATCAACACCTAACACTTAGTATACAGTGGGCCCCACTTAATCACATAACAGTTAAAGGAATATTCTGGTTAATGGAATATAATCTCCAAGTACAGAATCATTTGTATATATGCACTGTAGTAAAAGAACTGCTTAACCCTTTATGGCCTGAAGACCACTTTAGTGGCTCTCCCGGTAATGGACGGTACTTCGTCAAATTTATCGTAGCGCTTCGATTTTTATATTGTTCGATAGCTTACTTCAATTGTATTACTCTCGTATCAATTTTATACTGATACAACGTTGTACCATGCGAATAAAAGGCTCTAAAGTATATGCGAAAACACAAATGTATGCCAAGAAACGCACGTATACGATGATTATACGAAATTATGCGGAGATAACCACAAGATAAAATGGCCGCTCCTCGATACAGAAGAATTGAAGAAGCACGATTTTATCTTCATGCAAACAATTTCGCATTGAAAGGCTTTAAGAAAGCTTAGAAAATGATTATAAAGGCTTCTACCACAAAAGCGGAAGGTAAATAAGAGTAAAAGTAGGGTAGCGAGGATAGAGCCACTAAAGTGGTCTTTAGGCCATAACGGGTATGTGAAAAATCGTCACGCAGGCATTAAAAGGTTAAAGGAATACCACTTAAAGGAATATTCTGGATATAGGAATAAAAATTTCACATCACTTATATTCAAAGAGTATATAAACCATACTGCTTATAAGAATATAGCATTGTAAATGCAGGTTTATCTGAGTCAGATATAGCTACCCTACAACAAAAATCAATAACATTGCTTATTACTTCTTAAAATTCCCATTTTAAACAGGTTATCCAATTCATTGCAAATGTTTATGTTGCTCACACATACATACATACATTAAATCTACATAAAGACCGGCCCCACTATTGGCACAGCAGGAAAGTATGTTCTGGATAAAGGAATATTCTGGATAATGGAATAATTCTGCCTGGTCCAGAGGGTATGTGATTAACAGGGGCCCACTGTATTCCCATGTACCCACCAAAAGCGGGATATAACTAATATATATCCCACTTAAAGGGAGGATTTTGCTCACAGGGAAGGTACTTCGGTGTTAAATTCAAGCACAACAATGGCTATTATCTTTACAGCTCTCCATTTCAGCAATGAACCTTGTGTCTACACTGAATAATGGGTACACATGCACAGAAAATGCGAAGATAATGCTTTCAACTTAATTCTAAGGAAGACAGCTGCGACAATACTACGCCGTGAAAACAAAGCTTACTGGAGCACATATTCCTTTCAAAAGTTTGCTTTAGTCTTTATCCATGACAGTCGTCGTCGAAAGGTTCAAAGAATTTGCGATTGCTCAGTTTGGGGGGGGGGGGACTACTCCTCTTCTAAAAGACTGCACACACTGCAATGGGGCCTGAAACAATAGGTGTAGACTAAGTGTTCATAAAAAGAACAATGTGAACTTCTTCGTAGGCTTAGTATACATTGTACATACAGCAGGTGTGCTGCTGTTACATCACCCTGTTGACAAGGCAGTTATCAATTATCGTCACTTAAAAACTGGGGCGTATGAATTGGGATCATTGATATAACCCAGTACATGGTGAATATACCCAAGGTGGTCTCTTTGAAGATAATAGATACCGCGCAAGCAGTGGGATATATATTATATATACAGTATAACATGCATATAGTAAAATTAGCTGGACACAATGTTAGAGCATTACGCATTTGGAAGGGATACACTTTTCATGATAATATTACTATATTATTGATTACCTACATAAAAAAAATCAAATATATTTGTGAGTGGCTCTGAGAAAACAGCCCTCTAGCTCTGTTTACACAAACCGCATATTGAGTCAAAACATGCAACTGTTGTGAAAAATGCAATTTTCGTTTTCAGTCCTTTGTTGTTTTTATCTTAGCAGAGTAATCCTTGTGAAAAGTGCAAAATGTATACGACTTCACATTTTTGAGTTATGATAGCTTTTGCACTTGGCGGAAGTATGCCATTTTGATATGCAAAGACAGTGCATGGTTCGCGGGGTTTGAGAGGGAAGCAAATCGCAGGGCTTGAACGTCGTTTGGATGACAGCTAGAGATATAATTCGGTTTAAAATTCGATTGATACGCTGCAATCACGAAAGGGCTTTGCCAAAAGAACGAAAGACTAAATAGAGAGAACATGCGCCGCCATGTTTATACTAATGACACCATAAGTAAGGTATACAGAATGCACTTCTGATGCTGCAAGTCTACTGTTTTCCACAGAAACCATAGAGGGCGAGGTCTAGAACTTATTGGTATAACTCGCAAACTAAAGCAGCTATCGATGGACAGGATGGGCAGCATTGAAATCAGCGGGAAAAACTGTATTGATTGGCATAAGAAAACGCAAATGCACGAAAGTGCACTAGAGGGCAGTTTTCCCAGATCCGCTCACATTTAGACAGCTAGGGTATCATATTCCACCTGAAAGTATCACATCAAAGTACGGCATTCTCAAAAAATTGTCACCCCTAGTGGCACACCTTTACAGAGAAAATAAGGTGGGTGATGCAATCTCGGAGTGATAATATTTGATGGACATCATGGATTCATCTCCAAATTTGGGTATGTGATTGAAATTTGCTGGATACCCCATACCATCTAATTCACATCTTGGAACTACCTACTGAAATACCAGTAATTGTATCCAGGAACACTCAACGACTTGTGAATATTCCAAACCACTTTGAAGACTTTAGCATACACTAGTCAAATCACATCGTGGCCTCTATATGTAGTTTATAGTTTGTCACACACACCATGCCTCTGGTGGGAATCCCCCATCGCAGCCACTGCCACAGAATTCACAACAGCTGTTAAGCTCCTCTGCTGAGATTTCCACATTTTCTCCATATGCTACACAGAACCTGTCACTAAAAGCCTCAACAGCTCCAAAGGCCTGTGGGAATACAAATTAAAAATAAATATGGGTAATGACTCTCAAGGTATAACAAATTAAATCGGGTTCCTGGAAATTTGATCGTGAGGAATAACACAGAACTTCTGCACTGAATTACAATTGCGGAATAGATTCGTGTAAGTGAAAGCAGCTCTCATACTTACCCAACAGCTCCCGCAAGCTCCTTGGTCGCGAATGAGACGAATGCTGGAGCAGTTTGGCCACTGAGTCCTGGAATCAAAGGTAGACGGAATAGCATCTAGTGGCTTAATATCAGCAACTGGGAGAGGAGGATTCGGGTTCTTGTCCTGTGGCAAAACTCCGCACAGCCCTTTAGCGAAGTCTAGGTCCTTTCCTTTGAAGTGCAGATTATGATGAGCTGTCCACGAAGTCTTGAGGCCATTTATGTGCCTAATAATATGCTCAGAAATCGCATCTTCAGATTTCGCTACAGGAGCACCAAAGAAGGCTAGGATGAAAAAACCTGCGACAGCAATCATTGTTGGAACGAGTTGTTTGAGCAAATGAGAAGCTAGTGGTCATGTGATTGTCGTATAATCTGGTAATCTTGGAACGTGACCACTAAACTATATTCATAGTTCCGTATACTCGTCTACTCCAGCGTAGAAAAATTAATATATATAACACGTACATCCGATTTTATTTGATTTGATTAATCTGTAAGGAACTTGCTGTTCTATGATTATAGGAGTAGGTGTACCTATGCTATGATTCATAGATGCCAGAACATAACATGCATTTATACTATGGTAACATGATTAATGTCCTGCATTATGCCCTGAAACCAACCACCTGATGATGTCAATGGCAACAGCATCGCCTGATCATTGTAACCAAATACTGTACCTGGTTCCGCTGCCTGCCTTGGATGAAGTAAGGCATAAGTTCCTTGCAGCTATAGCCCCAAAGGTGTTTTGAAGCTGGTGGAAGGCCAGGGTATGAGGTATAAGCTAAGCCCCTTACCTGCTCAGGAGAGGGGGGGGGGGCTACACTACATGATTGACTCCCCTGAATGATGTTCTTACCCTCACGGGATGAGCACCCAGGCAGACTTGAAGTGCAGTGCTGTCAAAGCACAGCTATATGCATGACAAGGAATCAGGATGACTCCTGCAATGGGGATCTATCGAAGAACCTATCCACCTGATTTGTCTATAACATCAATGTAGATTAATAGGGTATTACCCTTGACATCATTCATAGGGATATAGACCCGCATGCTTTGGGGGGTGAAATGGAAACCCATTACCATACCACATACCCTTGGAGCCTGATCACATCGACGCTGTCGATGGAGAAGTGGTGCCACCTTAGGGCTAGGCAGGGAACCAGATGCCCACATAACTGGGTAGAATAGTTGCACTTTTGGCACAGGCCATCTGTGAGAGAGAACAAAAGAGACCATGTAACTGACAATGTGAGGTGTATAAATATATGAGGTGACAGGCACATGTATATTGATACCCTGGGTGAACTTGTAGTGCCACCCCCTGGGACTGCGAGGGTGGGAGTCTTTTTGTCAATGTCCAAGGGATGTCGCTATGGATGCTAAAACAAGAGCTGTATATACCTGGTGAACATCGACATATGAGGTTTGCTCGTCCTTTGCGGGTGACCCACATGACAATAATTTTAAATGCCATTAAACACTCTAGCTGGCTGCATCTAACACCATACTATAATTGTGACTGTCCCCAATAAGGGAAAGACTAGTAACCACACCACCGTGCAGGGCGCCGTTATATACGTCCATTAACCTTGCTTAACCGATGGTTACCGTATATGCTTCTGTATGATCCAATATTGCAGTGGAACATGTAAACTTCAGGGGGAGCAGTATGCAATGCATGTTGTATAATTGAATGTATACTAGCCTTTGATTCTGTTTGGAAGGCAGCATCAAACCACATGCAGATAATATACTCCACATCTATGATCAAACAAATTTGTTACATTACATTGCATACATCTATGATGTCATATGGCAGACATGCATGAGGATTTACAGAATCACAATTATAACGTGATTCTGTCTTATGTGAATGCTTAACATTCATGAATTGAAATCAGGAATTTTACTACTCTTATACAGTGTATTTTTTGGTATTCATTGTTGAGTAATAGTAATTAGTATAAGAATTGGGGGAGGTGCCCCTCAACTGAACTTTAAAGAGGGTACACAGCCTCTATGAGTTGTATACAGAAATATTGTACAAGTGGAAACTATAAAGAAAACTCTTACAGTGAATTTCTGCTTAAAGGGAATAGATTCATGCTACTGTACCATACTATATAGCAGGATTCCATTTGCCAGTATACTTACTACATTGTTACGAGATATAGATCGACAGGTAGTCATTATAGGGCATGTTCCTAAAACTACCTTACAGCACTCTTCATTAGAGGCCAGGAGCTCAATCCCCACACAAGCAAGGATTTTATCCACCCCCTCACATGTGGGTTCTCAATGTACTTGTGCAGGGAATACTTGCAAAAAGCATGACTGCATGCAAGTAGCGCTAGCCTCTTAAAACATTACATGCATGCAATTAACCAGATATCTACTGTAAATAATAGAGTGGAGCTATAAGAGAAGTAACTAGATAGAGTGGAGCTATAAGAGAAGTAACTAGATAGAGTGGAGCTATAAGAGAAGTAACTAGATAGAGTGGAGCTATAAGAGAAGTTGAGCTATAAGAGAAGTAACCCTGCCCCTTCAAGTGGTTGCTTATACCTCAAATTTGCTCCAGGCTTCAATTATTTGAGGTTTATAAGTCATGATATGCAGTAGCTATAATCAACTGCATTGTCCTGTATAGAGATACCCAGCTTTGTCATTATTGTCAAAGACAGCTATACAGTATGTTTCTTCCCTAAAATGGAATAGTATGGATGTAAAGAAGGCCAATTAGAAGAAGGAATTACCCTATATAGGATTGGAACCTCACATATAATTACTGATTTTATAGTACCATGCACATATACATACACCCTATAAGAGAAGCAACTATGCACTGCACTGTTGGTGTCAGCTAGTAGTTCACATACACACACACACACACACACACACACACACACACACACACACACACACACACACATACACATGCATGTATGCATCCACACGTACATGTGCATGCACAAGCACGCACACACATAATAGTTGTCATGCATGCATATACTATGCATACTTTATAATAATTATTCTCTATAAAATGAGACAAACTTAATTCATTGCATATTATACTATCTTAATCCAATAAATCCAGTATGAGAAAAACTGCAAGCATTGCAACCGCTATTCACTTGAAATACAATGCAATATGTAAAAGCAGAATAAATATACTAAAATGGACAATATTTGTAAAATGCATAGTCAGAATAATTTCAAGATGAATTTGTGGTACCTTTATCTCAAGCTTTTCCACAGGCTGTAATACGACATCAAGGTCATCTGGTGCTAGATGCAAATGGAGTTTTATGTGGGCATACCATGCTGATACATTTGTAGTGTAGACAAGTCCGGTGTCAATTCAATTCCAATAATAGTCATTGTTTGAGCTTTACATAAATTCAGGATTCTATTAGTATCCAAGGAATGACTCTAGTAAAATTGAAATCTGGTTTGCATGGTCATTTCCCATCAAGCTGTAGTGATCAGACTGTGGAATCTCATAAACTGACAGATTGCACAATGAGTTTAAGCCATAATCTGGTGACTGAAATACTGAATGCCTTGGTGGTCTAATCAGTAAACATGAAGTATGACCCAAAGACTCAATCTTGTGTCTGGAAGCTAGTTTCAGGGGTTTAGTAATCCTTGTTAGCAGATCGGAGATTTGACATGAAGAGAGCGGATACCATGGAAGGAATTGTGGTAGCTGAACATCTGGATGTGGTACTAACAGACTGGGGCACTGGGCCAGCACACCTAAGTTGGCAAAGAACAACTGTGGATCCCATATCCACTTAAAGTCTAAATCTTGACTCAAGAAAGGAATAATCAGTGGACTGCCATCCAAAAGGATTACAGATCTCACAATCTTCCCACTTTTGATGAGGAGAGATGCCGCTACGTATGCTAAAAGAGCACCAAATGAGTATCCCATCAAAATGTAAGGACCATTTGGTTGTATTTCCATAATTTGGTCAACAAGTGACTGTACAAGGTCCTCTAAGCTTGAAACTTCATAAAGAGTAGACATAGAATATCGAACAAAGGTCATTTGGTAAGCACTATGACGAGCAACATTCTGATACATCCATGGATAGCCAGTCAATTCTGAAAAACAGAATATGTTTATTGTGGTGTCATTTTTGGTACAAAGAACCTGTACATTCTGTGGGTTATTTTGAGAGAGAAAGAACAAGCAAGCAATGGACTTCTGCAGTAAAGCCTTTGATGGGGAAAGCAACAAAGTTTTAAGTGGAACTAAGATGTTCAACCTGCTTCTGATTGTATCTTGTATTTCAAAGATAATATTGAAATTGTCCTCAGTTAAACGAGACTGGTGAATTTTGCAATCCCAAATATGTGCACCAGCATTAAGAAACTCAAAATCAAATCTTTGTGTCCCCAGAATGCTGTTTAGAGTGGAAGAGTACTCACAATTAGTTTGATCTGTTATGTCTGGAAAGCTGTGACTAAGCGATTGCTCAAGTGTTCGTAGAGATACACTTGGGTCCTTCAGGAACAGAACAATGGCCATTGAGAGATACTCCACTACATCATGAGGAGACAATAACCTGCATGGAGGAATGCTTACATGACATGATAAAACAAAAGTAACGTAGCCATGTCCCATTATGGTTCCAATACACATGGAGTATTCTGAGAAAGTGGGTAAAGTCTGGTGGAGTGTAACTTCAATGTCAGCAGTGTCGTATCCAAGTGGTGGAGGGAAAGAGTATAACAGAACATCACCATTGCATTCAACAGCACTCTGAGATACTATTTGGGTGAATACATCTTTTATTGGCTTATCTCTACTGGAATCCAACAAACTGGAATTTCCAAGGACATAAGCTTTTCTCTGGCCAGTGCACTCAAGGTGATGCAGGATCAAATTTGTATAAAGGTCCTTCCACATGAATAGGATGACAGTTACTAGCAATTTGGAGGCAGTTTCAGAGTCCAACATAGGAAACTTTGTAGACCAGCTAACACAATAGGGATTGAAGCCTGATTCATTAGTAAGGCTTGGGACTGCTCTTTCATAATCTGCTGGACTTTCATAAGTCCCAAAAGAATCTATATTTGGAAAGTAAGCACTTAAAAATAGCTTAAACACGTGCTTCGTGGTCTCAGTACCCCATGAGTCACATACCAGTCTGTGAAGTACTAAATCAAGTTGCATATCATGACAACTCGTTGAAGATAGTGACAAGGTACAGCATGGCTTTACTAAGTTGGAAGGATATGTTTTACCATGTGAATCAAGAATAAGATACGGACACTTGCCAGTCTCACACACTAAAGCATACTTTAGACCTAAACCACTCAGCACAGCTTCTCCAGCTTCAATCACTCTTTTGCTGTCTATTCTACCTGCTAGCAGAAAAGAGAATTTCATTGTGTATGCTCTTGAGGTGTATTTCAATTTTTCAAGCAAATAGACCATCCAATTTCGAGGTGTAAGCAGTTCTGCTTTGCATTCTTCTGTGAGAGGAATGTCTGGCAAAACCTGTTCCTCATATTTCATTGTGTTGAGTGAACTAGATGCGTCAATCTTGGAGGCCAGTTGTATTGGTGTGGGTGCATTAAGCACTACAGAAGGATGAATTTTGGCATGAATTTTCTCAGAAATCAAGTTTGCAAGCTGAACAGCCAGTAAAGAGTCTCCACCAAGTTTGTAAAAGTTATCATTGCTGGAGACAAAATCTAACTTGAGTAACAAAGCAAATATTTCTTTTACAATTCTCAATTCTTCACTGTTCTCACTACTAATATTCGAAGAGGTGTCAGCTTTCATAGGAAGTTTCTCATTTAGAAGAAAACTTCTATTCAACTTTCCCTGCTTAGTCAATGGAAAGCTATCTAGTGGGATTATCATATATGGAACCATGTATGATGGCAAGATGTCTGCTAGCTTAGCTTCAATTCCTGTCAAACATGCATCTGCTGGGGTCACAAAGGCAATAATTTGTTTGCTACCACCAGACATAGTCTTGACCACAGCGGCAGCCTCTTTAATGCTATACATTGACCTCAAGGCCGATTCAACTTCCCCTAGTTCAAGGCGAAAGCCTCGCAGCTTAACTTGGCTGTCATATCGGCCAAGATACTTTGGAGTTCCACTTTGGCTCATCCTCACTTCATCACCTACAGTATGCACATAGAAACACAATAAACTGACATACTAGCATCTCCCAAAAAATCATGCATACAAACCTGTACAATACATTCTTCCACTGCCTTGCAAGCTTTGTGAGAACACTTGGTCAGTCTTTTCAGGATCATTTAGATATCCAATACTCACACAATGGCCAGCGACAAAAAGAGTACCAGAAGTACCCAAAGGACATAGCTACAATGGGGAACATAACTTTTGATTAAACAATAATTCTTGTAGGTGATCTAAATTTGTATCTTCTTACCTGAAACTGCTTGTTGAGTACAAACAATTTTACATTGGCCATTGGAGATCCAATATTGGATGTGTCTTCATCATCAATGTGGACATTTGCAGTGCAGAGAACAGTACATTCTGATGGTCCATAGGCATTTACAACCTTAGGAACATGTTGCAGAAGGGAATACTGAGATGAACTCAATGCCTCACCACCAACAATTACCACTCTAACATCCTTAGTTGGGGGAGAAACACTTGCTGCCGATGGAGTAGACACATGACAGGTTGCAGCAGGATGTTGACAAGTGATATTGTCTGCAACTATACAGCAGCCTCCAGCAACCAACGTTGGAAACAATTCTAGTAAGTGTGGATCAAAGGAAACATTAATGGCCACCCTTGTGAATGTTAGGTCTCCTTCCGTGAACAGCTGCCTTGAAACTAGCAGCAAATTTCTCAAATTCATATGACTGACACATACACCTTTCGGTGAGCCTGTTGTCCCTGAGGTATGGATGATAAATGCAACATTGTCTACATGAGCGTTTGGATGAACAATAGTATTGATAGGTGAATAGCAGGATTGCAGTGTGTCAGTGCAAAGTAAACGGCTAGAATACACGCACTGTTCTAGAATGTCAAGCATCTCTGTACAAGTAACAAGTATTTCTATATTTGCATTGCTGCAAATTTGTGACAGACGTTTAGCAGGAGAATGATCTGGGAGGGGTATATACACAGCTCCCATATACATAACAGCAATCATGTACACAAAGAAATCAAGGCATCTACTCATGTATATGCCAATCCTACTGTTGCCAGTGACACCAGCATTTGTCAAATTACGAATAGCATCTGTTATCCGCACATAGAGCTCACTATATGTTAAATACTCATCTACATGCACAAACGCTATGTTGTATTTGTGCAAAAATAGTGAATATAGCAGACAATCCATAGCTGTTTCCATCTCATTATAGGGCTCTGACGTGTCATTGAGTTCTGTTAGCAAGAAATGCTCTTCAGTGTCTGTACATAGTGGAACTCTTTGGAGAAGACCAGATGTATTGGACAATATATGCATTAGACAGCTTAAGTAATGGTTAGCTATGCAAACAGGGTCATATCTGGTGGAATTGAAAGTCCATTCAATACTTTTCGAATGCAGCTGTAGTAGAATTGGTGTGGGTATCTGATAATCAGATGAGTTGTCCACAGAATCCACCAGTACAGCTTGATGGGTAGTTCCACAAAGTGAATATGGTACATAAGCATGAATTGCCTTATCCAATCCTTCCTGAAATAAGATCATAGCCTGCTCAATGGTCAAAGACCTGGAGACATCAAAGAAAACCGGATGCATACTTATTCCAGCAGATGAGGAACACTGTCTTGCTATTGTTAAAGTTACAGTTGAATCTTCCACATAGGTAGAGAGAACAATACTCAGTGCAATGGAATATATGACACATGGAAGGACATTTAATTGATTTGAATACATGCAAATCATTTCTATGACAACAGGAGGCAAAGGCATTTTTACCAAAATCCTCTTGGACAAACATAATTCCTTAGCGGAAGCATTGAGCTCCTTTGAAAACAATGAGGAGTCTGTACAAAGCTGGCAGTTGAGCCACATCATCCATGAGTCAATACAGAAATTAGGGGATGTAATAGCCCCTAGCATGATCTCTGTGGTCAGACAATGAATGTATGTAACAAGTTCTTGATCAAGTCTTTGCTGCTGGTATTGGTATCTACAAGTTAGAATGTTTGACTGTGGAATAATTTCAAGACTTAATTCAGTTTGAGCATGTAGAGTATCGGCAAACCATGGTTTGCAGCTAGCTTTCATGTTGCCGACAGCTATTTCATTGGGCATACTTTCAAATATGTCTTGGTACACTACAAGAAAAGAAAACAAGTCTTTCCCATGTCTGCCCTCTGGTACATTCATTAGTGGAATTAAGTCGCGCAGTTTGACAGAGCTATCATAAACAAGGAGAAGCTTCTGATGCATTGACCTTAAAAGTAATCGAAAAGGGAGTTGAGGTGTTATCTCAACTGAAACAGGCAAGGTCTCTGCAAGGAAACCAATATGATTTTGACTTTCAGAAGACGTACGTCCAGTTTTCACATATCCTAGAAGCACCTTATTGCATTGTAATACTAGGCAGAGGGCTAATCCAAAGGATAGGGAAATTATTGACGAAATAGACACTTCCATCAATTGTGCAAGATGCTTCAAACTGCGGATGAATTCACGATCTCCAACTTCAACATGCACATATCCACACTTTTCAACTTCTTTGCAGTTTAGAGCAGGGAACGTTGGAGAATATGCAATGCCACTGAGATGCTTTGTCCAGTCTTGAATAAAGTCTGCTTCACTTGTTTTTGGAAATAGCTCCATTGTATTTTGTTTTGCCACCCCTTGAAGCTGTTGCACAAGTGCCTGAATGGCTAATCCGTCAACAGCAATATGGTGGAAAAGAAGAACTAATAGCACTTCACTAGGTCCAACAGGCAGTATGTGCGAGGAGAACACTGATGAACTGAGGTCAAATGAAATTTTCACAACAGACTGAAAGTAGTTAGCCATTTCGATGACCTTTGGTTGAAGAGAAATTGCTGGCAATATGGCAACATTGCAAACATTCTGAAAAGCACTCATGGGTAAATCACTGGCAACAAGACCATCAGTAGTGAGGCGATAGACCGTACGTAATTTGGCATTCTCGTGAAACATTTTTGCCACTAAGTGACTAACACTAACTGTGGTTAGAGGCAACTTATCAAACATTGTCAAATGCAAGCATAATGGTATGTTATAAGCAGTTGTATAAGGTACAGAGTTCTGTAGAAAGAACATCCTGTTTTCATTGTCTGTAGCAGCTATCTGGGCAGATTGTTTGGCACTGGGTACTGACTTGATGCAGTGTAGAATCTTGTATCTTGAAAAGTGAGGTAGCCAAAAGTAATCGTTACCTTCACTACAGGTAAATGGGAGCCACTTTTTATCATTGCTTGAAAGACATGCAGCTGAGCTAAATATAGTCTTCTTGCTGACCATAACAATAGCTGGTCTATCGATAACTGAGGAAATAACAGACAATGCTGTATCTGTTAAAACAAACTTACTCCTTGATGCAAACTTGGTTAACATTTTTAGTGTGATAATGCTAACTTTACTGCCTGAAAGCACAACTTCAACCTTCAGAGGCTGAGGGAATATAATTTCTCCAAACTCTTTCCTCCCAATAGAGAGCCTAAGATTAGCATAGAGGTATATACATGAATCAAATCATTGAAAAAAACACAATCATTTCAAAATTTAATACATCTGTGTACATACCAAAAAAGTGGTGCTTGTGACGCTGTTGCTGACATCGCCAAATTCTTTTTCCTGTGAAAGTTAAAATCACCTAAAACATGGCACTAAAATTAAAGGCATGCGGGCAATACAGAGTACAGAGGAACCTCAATAATCCAACAACCTGTGGGCGCAATGCATGCAACAAAGTGTTCGATTGAGAATACAGTGACCATACCCGAGAAGATCATCAGAATATGGGATTTACTATCAGATGTCACATTTTGGGATAGGCGATCTTATTAGACATAGTCAGGCATGGTTATTGTCCAGCATATTATGACCACTACTATTGCACAGCACCGGATAAACAAGATGCACCTTGCGGTGGTAAGGAGTGAAGAGGATTCAATGAGCGGCTTTTAGAAATGCTACATGTGCGCACACACGGTCTGTATACAATGGGAGAGAGGAAAGTTCTGGAGCTATGTGAAGATCTTGAGGATTCAGTGGATAAGTCAGAAAATGAGATGTATTGTGATGACTTAGAGGAGTACCAGCTGCCCCAATTTTTGAACCCCATTCACAATTTGCGCTTTGAGGGGTCAGCTGGTGAATCTTTGTTAAATTCTCTCAGCCCTGCCGGAGCCAAAAGGAAGCTACAGTGTTAGCTTTTACCATGCAACCTGCAACGCTACCTGCATTTGGGAACACTGTGACCGGCCTGGGTGTTTAAATCCCATATCTTATTTACTGTTATTGACACATGCATGCATGATTTTTGTAACCCTTAGCATTTGGTACTAATATGGTATGTCTCTCCTTATATGCATTACAGCAATATGCATGTACTGTGCATGCAAAATCCCAAGGACATGTGTGAAACTAATACCACAACATCAGACAAATTGTAACTATTCGACTAGGGACATATGTACATGCTCCTAATTGTTTACACTTATATATAATCACATTTGTAATTATAACAGTAGCACTTTGCTATCCTATTAAACCATAGATATGTTGGGAGCATAGCATCTACCATGACATCATAGAAGCTGGAGTTATAAGACCTGTCGTCACAAAGAAGATACAGTACAATGTAATGATAAGCCGCTGTAAATGATATGAAAGGTAAAACGCGTCTCTATGAATTTTAACACATTTTTAAACGTGTTTCTATGAATTATTAAACACATGATTAAATTTTTAATATACTAGCCTTGGAGAGACTTGTTTTATAATCCGAAAGTAATAGCCCTTGCGTTGTACTTCGTCCGATGCGAAATTGCTCAGAAATGACTTTACATCAGAACACCAGAAAACAGATGGCTCTCCGTCTTCCATTCTCTCAGTATGTTGAGTAGCTGTGTGGCGATTGTGCTGACAGCATCGCCGACGTACGTTTGTTAAACAAGCGCGTAGTGACAAAATAGCACGTGACTACATCCCATTTAAGGTTACATCCGCTCAGGTGATCGGAATGCGGTGGGGACAACGGATGACGCAACTGTTATGAAAGTTCGCAGGCAGTGATCTCATAGGTCGGTCAAATAGGGAAGGTGCATGTCAGCATAACTCAGCAGTTGCGTAGTGATGAGGCAACTTTAGTGGAGTATCGAGAAATTTAAACTCAAGCGAAGATTCAAATAGTCGTTATAGATGTGTAAGTGTAATCTCAAGTGAAGAATAGCGAAGACGGAACCTTTGGGCCCTCTTTAGTTCTGATCCCCTGGCGAAACCGATGATATCTGTGATCAATGGACATAATGGAAAAGATGTTACTGTTGATTCCAATCAAGTAGAACTAGTACAACTGGGTGAACGTTACTTGGTCAATTTGAAGCAGCGATTATCAACAGACGCTGGCGCTTACCCTTGTGTTGATTTGGCGAGTGGTAGACAATTGATTTGCCAAGAGGTCCCCTTTGACTCACAGTCAAGCCTTCAAAAACTTTATCGCCTCCCACCTCATTCGGGACTAAGAGTACCGATAGAAGTATTCCGAAATCCGCAAGGGTTTTACGTGCTGAGCAATAAGGACTATGGAGATTTGCACTCTTACGTGAGAAGCAAGAAAAGGCTTTCCGAGACCGAAAGCCGCCGCATCTTCAAACAAATTGTTGATGTTGTACACCATTGCCATTCTAATCATATGGTTGTCAGTGAATTGAAGTTAAAGAAGATTGTATTTCTCAATGAGGAAAAGTGAGTTGGGTTGTTTGTAGTACAAGTTGTCTCTGTATAGCAGCAAAGTGTGCATTCAAGGGTAAGAGAACATTGGAGTAGATTATGGAAGTATAACTACCTGTAAATACTGCGCATGTTCAGGCTCTACTTACAAGTGCCTCATGGTATAATTTATGCTCCAAAGATATGCACTGCAGTATGCCAGCTGCCATAGTATGTGGTGGATTATCATCTTTCATAACACTCTGTATGGTTGAAGCATAGACACCCTAAAGTGCTAGTGTCTTGTGATTGTAGTATCTTTAATTAACAGCATTAATCATTCATGTAATGTATAGTAGATACATACATACATACATAGGTGATTTGCTTTTGATGAGGATTAATTGTACAACTGACAAAGTGCACAGATCAGCTTGTATTGTAGATTTGTCCTACAAGTGTCGCTTTGTTTTGAGGTGTAGCAACAAGTCACCCTAATGAATAGTTGTAGTGCAGTGATTTCTGAAAGGGTATATAAATCCATTTTATAATGGTAAAAGGATGTAGGACTGTGCGAAAGAATCCTTCTAAACAACGCTTGGATTATAAAATGGGAACAGGGCAAGACAAGCATAGGGGTAAGAGTTCAGTTGGACCAAGTGTGCACTGTGGCAAATTCCTATATCCCACACATACAACATACGTATGTATATGCTGTGGGATCTAGGAGTTTGCACAGTGTGCACTCAGTCCTATTTAACTCTGTATAGTCCTAGGCTCATTTTGCCCTATGCCCTTCTTGCCCCTTGCCCACCTAGCTCACTCAGTACCCCTGTGCTCATTTTACAACTTACCCTTGTTTCAAGTATAGAGCCCTTTTACACAGTCTTTTAAGTAGTACTTTTTGTTTGCACATGCACCATATTATTATTATGTAGATAGATTCAGGTATATTTCTGAGCAGCCATATTATTTGTTTCTTGGTCCGGGTGGTGTCTGTATTTCCGTTAAGAATCATGTTCTCATCATAAATTGGTACATTCATGGCTGCTTTGCTTTTGAGCGGTTTCTCGTGAATTGTTTATAGAAAGAGTTGGGCATATGTGTTCGTATGTATGTTAATGCATGGAAAGGATCAAAATTTGCATACTGTTACTTGTGAATTTGATTAAAAATGTTGTTTTCCTCTCTGTTATCTGATAAGTTGTGTACTGTAAAACTTCCTGTCCACATGATTGTTTTGTGTCAAAAATTGAGTCCACATGTTGTTGTGGTGCATGTGCATACACACACAACTGAAGTTTGCTTTAATTTGTGTCACGTAGTAGTTATTATTAAAGCATTGAGATCATAGTTCAGTTTGTTTCTTCTTTAGGACATCTGTTGCTCTCATGTCATTAAAGAATAGCTATGATTACAGCGACAGCCAAAATGATGCAATGAAAGAGCACAGCGGGTGTCCTGCATATGTTTGTCCAGAAATGCTTAGTAAACATCCATATAGTGGTATCGGTGCTGATATGTGGAGCCTTGGAGTTATTTTGTTTACTTTGTTAGCAGGAAAGTATCCTTTCTATGCCAAAACACCACAACAACTATTTGCAAAGATTAAATCTGGCGACTATCGACTTCCTGATGACATATCCTTCACAGCCATGTCTGTTCTGAGTTCGCTACTTCAAGTCAATCCTTCATACAGATTAACAACGGCAGCTTTGTTAGAACATCCATGGTTTATGTTAACAGATGAAGAGGCATGCAATCGACCTGTTAGTTACCATACTGTACCCAAGTCTGAAGAACCGCTAATGTGAACGTGTTATGATTATAATTTAACGTGTGTATTTGACTATATGTGTTGTGCGACATGTTATATATTTAGACATGTATTTACTGTTGTTTTTGATACATTGAAATAATTGTGTGTCAACGGGATGGCATAATGTGTCCTAATTGATGCATGTAAGATATGCATAGATATATGGGAAGATCTCTATGACATTTGATTCTGACAGAAGTGGAGATCGTATACCTTGTTTCTTCCAGATGTAATCCAACTGAGTTTGTTGCCTTTGACTAATGTACATACGTTAATTTGTAGTTTGAATAATCATATGTACCAAAACTGTGCAATAAGATCCAATACCACAATGTCATGCAATTCAGAACTGGTCCATGTTTCACAATATTCCAAAGTCAAATTTTGAGGTGCATTGCATGCATGTGTGCAGCACAGTCATTACTAATTATGATGGAATCAACACTAACTAAGGCACTAGTGTAACACAATCACCATGCAAGTATATGATACAGTGTGTGGATAGAAGAAATTTGAATATGCATGGAAACAACAGGTGTGGATACTTCTGTCTAATATAAAATACTTCAACCAGCTACTGTAACAGCATAAAACCCATGGAGAAAATACTAGGTGCACAACTGCAGTAATACGAGATTTATGGATATATAAATAAAATGGAAGTCATACCATGCCCATGCATATAATAATGTCTACATGCAGTGCCCAAAATAGTATTAAATTTTCACCTTTAAATTCCTATAGGACAAATGACTGACCAATTATGGGCTGGACATTATAAAAATTGGTTAGCCATTTCTTCAGGGCACTGGTAAAGCAGTCTGCACTATTATGAATGTTAGTCTGTCAAATGGCTAGCCCTACTACTACAGGCCTATAGAGGCACAAAATTCATCACTGGTGACTATGACTTAGATTATAATATCTAGATTATAAAAACTGGAACTGCTATCCCTCATACACTGGTATGAACTGCAATACCTGTTATTCCTAATAAAGTATATGCAACAATACAACTATACACAGACTACAGCTACCCAGCATTCTTTCTTTGCCTGTGTGATACACCCATATATGAAATGCTCTCCAGCCTAGCTATCAATATCAATCAATATTGATTTGCCATTGAACTCAGGCCCATAGGTAGGATTTTGTCTGGGGGGGGCTCTCAAAGTCACATAGATATGTGAATCTATTGCATAACAAAACATGGATGACAGAATTAATTTGCGCTTCATGTTCTTGTTTCGAATCTTCTCAATCCTTGTGCATTCCAGCCATCAGTTTGAATGCTTTAAAAACCAAATAGATCAATACTCCTGATCGAATAAATCCTTTCTAAATTCCTATACAATATGCTGAATTTCCAGGAACTACTGTGCATGACAGTTACTGGCTATATATGAGAGTAGGTTCAGTGCAAGGATAATTTTAAGTTACCATTCCAGCAAATGGGGAAGGGGGGGGGGGGGGGGTGGGGGAAAGCACCCAACACACACACCCCTGGCTACTGGCCTGCAACTCCATCAAGTATCACCTCATCATGAACTTGAGGGAAAAGATTTAAACAAACTTTGATCCCTCCAATGTATGTACTTATACCACGATCCCCCATTGACCATATACTCATTTTAAATTATCTTTTATTATCAGTGAAACCTCTTTTTGTATCCTGGTTGCCTCACAAGCTGAGTGTAGACCAACCAAGAACTAATTTTATCCCTGTCACCCTCCTTACATATTAAAAGTTGACTTGATTGTAAAGCATTTTTAAATTGAATTGAATTGAATTTTGGTCTGTCATTTTCAAGCTAAATTTTATTTGGAAAATGATGTCATAATTGCTAACAAAAGCAGGATGTAGCCTAACTAGCTAGTATGCTACATATTATGTAGGAGCATCAGCACATTGAAAACCGTTACTATGTATATATATATATATATATATATATATATATATATATATATATATTATGCAACTACAAATTTAAACTTAAAATTAATTATGTTTTGCTCACAGCCAAGAATTGAGAACTATCTGAGTGAAAAAGGAAATAATTGTGCTTGACATCTTATTTGTGATATATATGGGTTTTACCTGTAAGTGCATGAATAAAAGAACCTCATTGTCTACTATGCATGATGTACTGGCCTACTGTTCTCATCTGCAGGCATGAATTTGATAACATGTTTATTGGATTAATTGGCCCAAATTGATATATAAAATCGCAATGTTCTAGCTAAATGCAACAAGAAGTTCTTCTTTATGATATTGACATTATACATATGGCTTATATATGCAATGTGATTAATTAAGAAGTAATCAAGTTCATTAAGTTAATGTACGTATATACCATATTGCCCAGTGGGTACCACATGCATGCAAGTTGCTACCAATGGCTCATGCAGGATATACATATGGGGGAAGTTACGGATAGTCTATTATGATTATGAAATCTCATTAATTACATTGCATCTTGCAACATATCCTAAATAAGCCAACCAGCATCATTTCATTTTTGAATATCATCTAGGGCTGCATGCATGGTCTTCATTTTCCCATGCAGTACGTTGTAGAATTATGATTACTAGAAGCAACTTCAGCAGTTAGTATTCTGACCCTGTGTATGCTAGAAATTTCTGCTCATGAATTGCATCAAACCTTCCATGTGATAGTGGAAACTCTGATTCTGGACTCTCCCAAATGAGGACACAGTATAATAAACCTCTCTACAAAGGACACAGCTTAAAGTCCTAAGTAGTAAACCTCCTTACAAAGAACAAATGGAGCTGTCCCAAGGTACATGTCCTTTATTTGGAGGTTCCACTATATAATCACATGTACAACATAATTACTCGTAGTAAGTAGAGAAAATTGCTCCACTTTCTGATGTATTATCATGCATTGGATTTTCAAAAAGTTTCATGCATGATCAAGTCTCTAGGTACTATATAACCAGAAATTTGATATGGAGGCAGCTAGCCCCCTTTGCTGAATTGTTGACAGCCAGAGCCTCGAGGATCCACCCCCCCTCCCCAACCCTCCCTGCTCCAATAGATATACTTATAACAATAGCTATATATGATATATATATATTTGTTGTATGGTTGTGGTCAACTTCAAAGGGAAAAGTGTGCCTGTATATCGTCAATTGCACACTTTTTTCTTTGATGTGAACCGCAACTGTGCTTAATCGTATATTGTCACCTTTAGCGCCCAGTTAATCATAACAAATCAATCTTAAACAATGGATGCACAACATCAGTTCCAAATAATGAAGACCAGTACACTAGTACTACAACTTCGTTGCAAGCACGTAAGGCGCTCTTCTCATCGACCCACCAAAAGTTCTAGATAGCAATGTCTGTCCCTTTCTTTGTATTTGTCAGGCGTTCCACATTCGCTGCTAAAAGATTGCAGTGAAAGTGAGCGTCTTTTATTCTTGACGGCGACACAATAACTTTTAGAAATCGTGGTAGAGACAACGTTATCAACATTTATACGGCATTCAAAGTGCACGAGAAATGTTGGAGTTAAAAGCGATACGTGTACGTACTGAACCTTTGTTTTTTCTGAAGTGTCTTCGAAGTCGTCAATCTGTTTGCATATCTTTGAAGGTACCATATTTTCAACAGATAGGCCTCATTTCAGAGATATTAAAGCAAACAAAGCGAGAAAAAGCACCACTTAGAAACAAACCGCCAGCACTCGCGAAGCGACTTCTCGAATTAAACGCATAGGGGCGCATACAACAAGTAAGTTACAGTACGGTCAAGTGTGCATTGGCTCTTTATTGCACTCGCCCTCGGGCGCTTCGCGCCCTCGGGACTCGAGCAATAAATACGACAATGCACACTTGACTGTACTGTAACTATTACATATATATATATGTGTGTGTGTGTGTGTGTTATAACAACATGCAATCTGATATACGTACATGTCATGTATGTATACCTTTGTAGAAATAGAAACAGTCGGGCATGGCTTTTTCATCCAGCCACATTAGCTGCACTGAAATGATGCTGGATTAACAAATCTTCTTACAATACAGTATATGTGTGCACATTCTGCATGCTAGCTGGCTGGATACCATGCATGCAAAGAGGGTTCTAGATTATATGCTCCCATTCTTGGATCTGGATAATATTATAAGTACGTACATAAAATATAATAATATTATGTAAGGGTCCATGCATGTACGCATGGTACATATACCTATCCAGTGCATGCATAGAGCATAATTGAAACACTGTATTCCTATAATAATTATATGCATACAATTCTGACTATATTATGCTGTTAGTTTAATTTCTCATCATACCTGCACTAGAAAAATTCCCTTGATATGATCTTTCAGGCATACTGAAACTGCATGCATGTTATACCTGAATTTGTATTTCGTATAAATTGCGTGGATGGTGCATGCATATGCACCCTCGCCCATGCATCTTGAGATAATAGTGATGTAGATGAAGTACATACCTCAAAAAGGATATATATTCCCAACATTGGGATCACAGAAGCTGAATTTCTCTTGCAGGATGTATCCCAATTGCAGATGGTTTGCATGGTATACACATGCAGGGAACCTTGAATATGGGGTAGAGTAATGCTGTCCTGTTTAATTGAGGTGTGTATTTTGTTGCATGGTGTCATTATACGCCCAAAGATTTTTACTTTATAATACATTTACTATACATAATATACTCGAGCCTGGTGTAAGTACAGTACCTACAATGCCTGACACACTTGATCTGCTTTCCAATGTTACATTCCATGCAAAAAGCATAATATACTAATGATGTAGGTATGACAATGGGAACATAACTATTTTCATCACTCAAGTCAAATTGACAGGACAAATACAATAAAAATATTTTACGAGTGTTTTCCTAATTCTATTTTCTTTTTCAATACTTTGGCAGAATGATACACAAATGCATCGATCATGCCTGCAACTGTAAGACAGGAAAGTGGTATACAAGTGCTACAAACATGTTATTTCATAGATTTTTTACCTGTGAAAACACCTCCAACAATGGCACACACTCCAGTGAGGAAATGGAGGAATGATCGTCTATGCTCAGTAATTTGCACCATCATAGGAGAAAGGTCATACATGAAGAACACTCCAGGAAGGCCTGATCCACCACTCCAAGGGTTTACTGGCTTGAGATGCTTAGTGGCAGAAAACTGGTTAGTCTTCAAAATCTAAACAAAGTGATGTGGTGGCCATACACTGAAACATACATCATGACAACAGCATATTACAGATACAAGTATATGCATACTTTTCCTGAATACTCTTTGTAGGTAGTTGGTACTATTTTCACAAAGTATTGGAACATGACATTTACTGGGGAAAAATAATACATATGATGCAACTACAGTCCACAGATGACATACGCAGATAACATGCAGTACCTGGTCCTTGAGCATCTAGAATTTCCACATGACCATCAAGTGGATCTTTTCTCCCAGGATAAGTGGTTCCAAATGACAACCGATGGATTATATGCGACATGTTGAACTACAGTGCAATATTAGTATTCACATGACATTTACAAGCAAACATCCAACTGAAAATTGATTAACACACCTGCTTTGTTTTAAAGGCATGGATGTCATGTACTGTAGAACAGGGAACAAATTACAACAAGCTTTGAATGTGCATATATAGCTGCAGTTTGCCTGTGTATGATGCACTACAAGGAATACTAACAAACATGTACACACACACACACACACACACACACACACACACACACACACTTGTGTAGATGCTCAAAAGTGTGAGCAGTACATACGTACACATGTACAGGGTACACTTTACATGCATGAATGAAAGAAACAAAATAATACAAAGAAACATAAAATAAATTAAACTGTATATGCACATCTCATATCACACACATACAGAACATACAATTATGTATGCTACTGCAATACTGCAGTAAAGACATATTGAATGAATATGCAAGTGCACACAAACAATACATTATTGTACAGTACATATGAAATAAAAAGGATAACATTAGTCCTCTACACACTTACCATGTACATTATGCTGCTGAAAACTTTTGCCAGGAGCAAAGTGAAAATTGCCAGCAACCTTGCTTACATCAAAGTAGCCACTGATATGACAGCCTTCATCTGCTTGTTCTGAGATCTTCGCAGTCCATCCTTCCTGTAAGCACTGAGTGATACCTTCAGCATTGTTGAAAGCCCAGCCTTTCTTCCTGTATGCTTCTCGTACATCACTACAACTATTACAGCATCTAAATAGCACAATGAAAGATTGAATACTCACTGTGTGATTAGCTGAAATAGGCCTGGGTGGCTAGGTAATTCATTCATGAACAAGTTATCATTCAGCACTAGCTAAGAGAAATTGAAACAAATCCAACTTTTCGGCAGTCAATCTACTGCCTTCATCAGGGATACCTATACCTGATGAAGGCAGTAGACTGACTACCAAAACGCTGGATTTGTTTCAAATTCTGAATGATAACTTGATCATGCATCACTGTGTATGAAAGTCTGCATTCACAGAAACAACTTTTGAACTAAAAACAAATTTAAGACAGGGGTGTAGGCTGAGTAACAAACTTGGGTGGGGGTCTTTTAACATAAACAGAACTCTCAAATGTGGAAAATGGACAAAAATCTATACGCTAGGTGACAATATTTGAGGAGTTGCATTGACTCACTGATAACTATGTTCAGTGTATACGTACATGTAGTATGAAGAACATTTGGGTCACTACGTACAATAATAGGATATATTCCAATTTTTAACAGCTTCAAAAATATTAATCTAGAAAGTAGAATCCTACTGTTTCCCAGGCTATGGGGTAGGGCTGTCTAATGTTTTACCTAGATAGATAATGAGAAGGGAAGTGAAAGATAGATAACCAGAGGCTAGCATGCACAGAATATAATATGTATGTACGTAAGTCTGTAAAATGGGGATTAAATGTACCTTCTATTTCACTTGTTTAGTAAAAAATCATACACTTCAAACATCTCACTACGTTTTTAGCTGTATTCCGAGAGAAAAGCTATCATAAACAAGCACTGTACATACTGCAGCTACGTAAAACCTGTCCATGAAGTCCACTGAAAGGATTGAGTAGTTAAGAAACTAATCTGCATAGCCTCAAAATCAGAACTTAGCATGCTTCCCCAAAGACTGCAATTTTCTGTAACTCTGAATAAAGTTGGAACAGACTGACACTAAACAAGGGATAGAAGCGTTTGGAGAATCCAGGATATTCATACACCTATGTATACAGTATCTGTCCAATCGTTGTCAGTTTCATAAATAAAACACTGTAGCATGCTGGAAAGGTAAGTATCCAATAAACACTTCATGTATTCTATCGCTAATAACAAGATTTACTTTGCCAACCTTACATGAGGACTACCACACAAGACAAACGGAATGAAACACTCACGGAAGTTCATCGGTTTCTGCTCCATAACAGCTGCCACACTTGGTATCATTGGCTGGCTTTGAGATGGCTTCAACCACTTGCTCTGAATTATCTCCAAGCTGTACAGCTGTTAGTAAATCATATGTGAAATTAACACTTGCTTCAGGAAAATACTCACAGAAATCACTGATAAACTGGTCTGATTGACCAGAGTACGTATTCTTTCTCAATTTGTGGTTTTAGATCCTTAAGAGCACTGTCAGTGCTGACTACATCAAGTAAATTCAATATATGTAGTGTATCTGCATTGTTTCATTTATGACAGAAAACCTCGAAAAAATATTATCACACAATCACTATTCCGGATAACCTAGGAGTCTAACATGCACTTCAATGAAATTCCAAATCTTCATGTGGTTGACCTTCACCAGTATCCAATAAAAGAGAGTACAATGTGGCAAATTTCGAATTTTCGTTGATAAACTATTGAAAACACTAATTGGTTTTATGGTTGATGCGAGGTTCGAAAGAGGAACCGTAACCATTAGTTATTTAATCGAATAACATAACCAGTACGAGGAGACAAGACAAGAGACATGTTGGACAAGGGACACACGTGGTAGATCGTTCTGCGCATGTGTGTAAAAGTAAAATTAATTAAACACAGAAAGCGGTAAATACAAGTTACACAGAGGCCTAAAGTATGTCCACTACAATACTCCCCCCCCCCTCCCCCAGTGAGCGGCCAGAGTGAACGGTATCCTTATATCAGGTGGGACAGTACCGATCTGGAAAATGGACGTGGCGACCTGAGCGAGTAGTGGTGTATAGGCAGTGAAGAGCTGTGCGTCGATGTGCCATGCAGATCCAGCGATGTGCTGTCGTTGATGACGTGTGTGGGTCCGGTAGGGTCGTAATGGTGGAACTGCCAGCGTCAGTGTCTGTCTCGGGGATGTGGCATGACAAGGCGGGCAGTAAACTCTAGATAAGTGCGCGTATACGACTGAGGGTGGGAACCTATGACGATCTGCTGTGATCCGAGTTGGAGCAGCATGGGTCAGGAAGGTCCGAAGTCCTAATCCGTGCAGCTGAACAGCAGCCTTGTCGCCGGGGATAGGTACATGTCCTGTAGAGGAAAACCTTTGTGGCAATCCAGGCGAGCGTGAGCCGTTGAGTAGTCGAGGCGAAGAGGCCGGGCGTAAGGCGAGCTGTGCCGTGGTAAGCTGAGGCGAGGCAAAGAGGCTGGGCCGAAGGTAAGCCAACGTGAGGCGAGGCCATGTGCCAAACTGGGGCGAAGCTGAGCTGATAATGAGCCGGAACGGGGTGTAGCTGGGCCGTGAATACAGACGAGCTGTAGGTTGCAGAGGAGGGCACCGACCAGCAAGCCACCCTGAAGGTGCTGCTCAAGCATGCAGGAGGAGAACGTCCTGAAGTCGTGGGGCGCGCAGTGAGGTGTTGATCCGTGTAGCTGTAGCCGTGGTGCTGGTAGGAAGAGAATCCGTTGTCGAAAGCGTGTTCTTGGTGGAAATGACCAGCGTCGAGGGTCACCAATATGGTTGATGCGAGGTTCAAAAGGGGAACCGTAACCATTAGTTATTTAATCGAATAACATAACCAGCACGAGGAGACAAGACAAGAGACATGGTGGACAAGGGACACACGTGGTAGATCGTTCTACGCATGCGTGTAAAAGTACAATTAATTAATCACAGAAAGCGGTAAATAGAAGTTACACAAAGGCCTAAAGTATGTCCAATACAGTTTCAAATCAAGCACTAGTCAGTGAATCTCATGTCACTGATCAATGGAGAAAAGCTAGGGGAATCAGTTTAAAGTAAAAAGTAGGCGACATATAATGGACAAGAAAACCAAATCAGAATCATGTACTACTTGTGCCAGTACAAAAGTGAATGAGCAGTATTGGGATAACAGCTACCCAAGTACTCACCTACACGCACCCATCATAACATGTGACAGGCACAATACTATACAGTATCCCAGCACAACAGGAAAACACCAATGTACCTTCTTGATCATCTTTAATTGGTATCCCTTCTTTAGATAATCTTTCCTTTGCCATATTATGCATCACATCAAACTGTTGTTCTCCAGCAACATCCATAGCATCAATACTCAGATCTAACAAATTGAGTATTTGCATTTCTTGGAGGAGCTTACACATACAACACTTGCAAGCATTGTTTTAAACTCACAAGCACATGGCATGGCTAGAAACGTCACATCGACGTTAATTAAGAGTCTTTCACCACGAGATGTGTCCACAAACAATTCAGGTCTCACCTGTTGCAGTTACCAAACGACGAAAAACGTGCATAGATTTAGTTCAAACAAGTTTATCTACAGCACACAACTACAGACGTACCTCTGTCGTTAAATAGTAGTTAAGTTCTGACAGAAATAGAATAAGAATCAAAGTCCCGCTAATGATTGTGACTGAAGCAATGGACAAGAGTAAAATTCTATAAAATGTCAGATTATCCACTTACTATATAGCTTACTTGCAGCTCCTCCGTATGTTTTGATTCTAAAGTCTTCCAAAGTTTTTGGATATGCGTCAAATTGCCTTAGCCTGCCTAAAAGTGAGGACGCCATTTTGGTCACAGTTGATCGAGACTCGATCCCAGATCAAATTTACAAATTACGACCTCGTGCATTTCCAGCTAGTCTCTATGGTCTATTATAGTTGCTAGCCCCCACTTTTTGTTTCACCTACTGATTTCACCTGTTGTAACAATTTATCCACCTATTTTATCTACTGACTCACCTGTTTTACCAGCTGATTCACCTGTTTCACCTGCTGATTCACCTGTTTTACTTACTGACTCACCTGTTTTACCGACTGATTCACCTGTTTTACAAGCCGATTGACCTGGTTTACCTCTTATACCAAGTGCTGTATCATCTGATCCTGTAAGCATCTGAAATCATGAACAAAACTAGTTTATGTCCAGCATTTTTATGGAAGACAACACAGAAGCGATGCTCCTTGTTGATACATCAAATGCATTCAATCAGTTGAACCAAAATGTCACCCTTCTCAATAGCCACACTGTTTGTCCAGAACTCGTGCACCCCCTCCATCATTAATAAAATAGGAACCCCTAAGTCCTCTACCTTGGTGGAGAATCAATGTTATCAGTGGAAGGAACAACACAGGGACATCCTTTAGGCTTGGATTTTTACGCCATTGGCACTCAACGAAAAGCTATTATCGAAAAGCTCACTGGTACTGCCAAGCAAGCATGGCATGCAGATGACTCCTCTGCCAGTGCCACACTTTAAAGATTAAAGGAGTGATGGACAGTACTATCTGTATCAAGATTGGCCCCACTCTATGAGTACGTACATTCCCAACAGCACCAAGACCAAGTTATTGATCAAGCATCCTCACCTCTCCAGAGCAGAAGACATGAAATGAGACAGACAGCGGTAGATATTTAGAAGGAGTCATAGGTAGTGAGGATTTCCTTTGAGTGTTCCTTGAAAACAAAGTAAAGGAGTGGAAAGAAGAAATGGAAACCCTTATCAATATAGCTCAGAGCCAACCACAAGCAGCTTATGCTGCATTCACCCACGGAATGATGTCAAAATGTAACTAAATCCTACGTACAATAGACTTCAAGGAACCATCAATCATGGACATTTTACAACCTCTCAAATACCAAATAATATCACCCTTTTTGCCTACATTGACAGGCACAGCTGCACCTAGTGACCTCGATCCTATGCAAGGTATTTTCTTTGCCACCAAAATTTGAAAGACTAGGCATTGCCAGTCCAATGACAACCGCCTGTCAACAGGACCAAACTTCAATGCACAATCACTTCTTCTTTAGTTGAAAACATCAAACACCAGACAATCACCTGTCAACTCAAAGCTGAAGGTAGAGCAAAGAGAAATTCCACTTTGAAGCAACATGCTGAAAACCTGATACCAAGACTACCATTGAATCTGCAGAGGTGCATCAAGCTAGGACAAGAGACAAGTGCAGCACTATGGCTGACATCTCCCAATTGAACATTATGTATATGCACTCCACAAATTGGATTTCAGGGATGCTTTAGCCCTACAGTACAACCTGCCCCTTCAAAGGTCACCATTCCACTGTGCATGTGGTCACCACTTCAGTGTAGAACATCCCCTGAGCTGCCCAACAGGAGAATATACCTCCATACGTCACCACAAGATTAGGGACCTGACAGCCTGCATGCTTTGAGAAGTGTGCCATGATGTTCAAGTGGAGCCTCACTTACAGCCCCTAACTGGAGAGGTCATGAACCAGAGGACAGCAATCACTGACCCAAGTGCACATCTGGCAGAGGCTTGTGTAGTCTGGCCGGGGTGGTCGATTTGAAAGACATTCCTTGATGTAAGGGTTTTCAACCCTATAGCACCCAATCAAATTGTGACACCTCAATACAATCCACCTATCGCTGCCATGAGATGGAAAAAGAAGGCATTATGAACAAAGAATCTTGAAAGTGGAATGGTCTTCCTTCATGCACCCCTCTAGTGATATAGCGACTGAAGGCATGGGACTGATTGCCACCATCATCTACAGGAGGCTTGTCTCAATGCTGAGTGAGAAGCAATGTGTGCTTTACTCTAGAACAGTCCAGTGGATGTCATGAGGTGCAAACTCAGCTTTGCACTCCTCAGAACTGCCATCCTATGCATATGAGGATCAAGGTCCAGAATATACTAGCCACACCATGCAATATATGGGACCCTGAATGTTCAGCTGAAGATCTCAAAGGCCAAGTATTACTACCAACTATATCTTATTCCTATAATCATTGGTAATATTATTCTAGATCTAACTAATTTAAAGTAAAACAAGAACAAAGAATAGTGCATATTAACAAAGATTACTAGTCACAAACACAAACAAAATTACTAAACACAAATTAACACAAACAATAATTGCTAAATATACATGCTTTTCAATAGATATCTACATACATATACTCTGCATTGTTTGGCATAATTATTGTTCATATGACTTTTACCTTTTGTGTGAACCATAGATACAAGCGCCAGGCACTTACTGTGAAAATTCAATCCTTATGAATATGCAAATTACCGAGTCACATACCTGCGATGTCGTCGTGACCGACCTCCTCTGGCATGCGCTCTCCACCAAATGCCCCAGGGGTATGGAGTCACATGCGCCTTGCATGCCTCCTGGGGCATGAAGGGTCAGCACCACCACTAGCACACAACTATCAGTTCACACCCCCAGGAGAGTGGTGCCCAAGCAGAGCCTGCCCCAGGAGCTTAAGGGGCCTACACCAGTGCAGATTTACATG